>BDJD01000802.1:156449-195898 GCA_002564525.1 Rosa multiflora | reverse complement strand
AAAGGAACAAATAATATTAGTGCTTTGGGTAATATCATCCATAAGCAAGTAATGAGAACTTCAGGTTCTATAACATGGTATGAAAAATCGGATTAGACATGTAAAATCTACTGGTTTTATCATGTGTGGTGAATTTATGAAAGGAAACTTCAAGTTTCTTAAACGGCATTATCGAAACTACAAGTTCGATTTATATATAAACAAGGGGTTCATTAGGTACCTGTATTTTCTACACATATATTGTAGTGCGAAAATTCAGACAAGTAACACAATAATATTGAAAAAGGTAAATTGTAATAATATCTCACAAATTGGATAAATGGAAATCATAAATCAATTGAGATATTAATTGCATGCTAGTAAAATAACATATTAATTATCACACAATTATGTGAATAAATGCTTCTGGCAATTAATTACACATATTAGATATGGTGAATTCATTGTGTAAATAATTTACAATATGAAATCATTTTTATTTTGATTCTGTTGGACCAAAGAAGGAGTGGGCTTGATAGTGAAGCCTATCGGGCTTAGTCTGCAGGCTTGTGACCCGGGCTTTCATGCGTAAGTCAAATGGTGTGTAAGGCATGCTGGCCTGCTTGGTCCCACGGAGGGAGAGTGGGCCTGCTGGGCTCAGGCTGGTCTGCCAAGGAATGAAAAATTATTACTCAACCATTTCGGTAACTCCAATTGAATACTGTGAGGCATGTTGGGCTGCTTGGTCCCACGGAGGGAGAGTGGGCCTGCTGGGCTCAGGCTGGTCTGCCAAGGAATGAAATATTATTACTCAACCCTTTCGGTAACTCCAATTGAATACGACCAGGTAAGGAAAGATGAGGTTTAGGTGGAGCGAGGCTCGCTTAAGTACACGGCCTCATCTGAACCTTTCCTAGACATCGCATCCAACTGGATGAGCCTACTTTGAGAAGATTCATAACTTTTGTCATGGTAACATGTAGTGAGCTGCTATTCTGGCCTTGCAACTTGGGCCTGAGCTTCTGGCTCGAATTTGTTGTTATGACTTTGGGCTTGATTTGAGCTTCTGACTCAGCCTCTATTAATATTCACAATTATAACAAAACCAAATTCAATATACGTTATTAAATCGTAACATAAATAAATTAATGCAGCGGTTATATACCTATGGAAATGGGTTCAAATCCCATTAATGCTTCTGGCATTACGTACAGGTAATAAATTTAGCAAATGCTTCTGGCATAATGTTTATGTAATAATCACATAATAATTTAGCCAATAATGCTTCTAGCATAAAGAATTATAATGGCATATTCAAATTTGTGTAACCAAAAATTAAGCCCATAATTCTTCTATCATAATTCAGAATTGTCTCAATGTGATAATGAAGTGATTGCGGTAATGAGCATAAATTACAATGGTAATTGCTTTGGATAAAATCAATCAAAATCAAATCACGGGTTGATCAATCACCAATTAATTGGCCTCAAATCTGCTTCTGGCAGTATTAATATTAAATGGTGTTGATAAATTCCAGCTAGCCATAGTGGCATAGTGGACAATGTGCTAGGCTAATGCATGATGTGGCTGGGTTCGAATCCCAGGAGCAGCAAAATCCCTTTTCTTTTTGCTTGTTTTTTAATTGGTATGCACTATATGGTACTACTGGACCAAATGCTTCAAATCCAAGAATCCTAACCTTTTTTTTTCTTTTCCAACCAAACAATCCAAAGCCAAATAAACCAAGACACATAAACATATATATATAAATATTTATATACCAAATATTCGGGTTCATGCATCATGGTGATTGTTCATATTCAATCATTAGGCACAATAAACATGAATATGAAATTAGATTTTGGAGAACATTACTTGATGAAGAACGGATGAATCTTCAGCTTATGTGTGCAGAACTGAGAAGGTTGTCTTCTCAGCCAATCCAAGAACTATTCACCTCTTCTGGTAGGAAATCCCGAATCTCAAAGCTATTCGATCCAAATCTTAGAGCTAGTCGTGAACACGGAGCAGATTCTCTTCTGAACAGCTGCCACTTCAAATGGTGTACAGGTCTCAAAACGACTCCAATATGGCTGAAATTTGGAGGTCAAAGAGAAGAGGCAGAGACGAACAACTTTGATGAAGGAAATTTTTTTGATCTGAGGTCCCGATCAAGAAGTTTCGGGGCATGCAAACAGGCTGCAGCAGGGGGTTTTTTTTTTTTCTTGGCTAGAGCTTTGGTTAGAGCTTCGTGCTGATAACGTGTTGTAAAACAGAAAAATTTCTGAGAGAGAGAGAGAGAGAGTTTGGACACAGAGAATCAGATTGTGTGTCTTATTCATCTCACCATGAGGAACCTTATATAGGACTACATGGTGTGCACAAAAGGGTAATGCATAATTACAATCCAATCACTCCTACAATTACAACCTATCAATCACCAATCTATAGGGATAGGCACCTATTACTCATCATCTATTTACATGATTATCCACAAATATTTACAACATAAATATGTTTATACTTTCTTTTATTTTTGTAAATAAAATAATTTGTTTTAATTTTAATTGTTTATTTGTCCTACAATGACATGTGTACCCTCAATCCCAGGAATAGAACGATCCCTACTTGCTTATACTACTAATGATATTTATAGGGTTAAATTATATGCTTGCTTTTATCGTATCATTGTTCAAGTGTTTAATTGGGAATATGTGCTTGATGGCTTACATGTGCCTAATCTCACTGTTGTCCGAGAATTGAGAATTCTATGCGTGCTGTTCTTCGAATATGCCTATGCAGGTTGACTTGATTCCTAATATCACTCCCATATGCTGCAATGTTGAAATCAGGGCGTGTCTGTTTCCTTTACTCTCACCCCCATTCAGAGTACCTTGGGTTTGATTGCTCTTATTGCGGAAAATTCTGCGGTCAATGCTGCTCTTGAGGCTCTAACAGTAGATTTTCTTGTGGCTGGGATGTACGAGAACCATCCAGATGTGATCTTAGAGGAGCTTTCTACATGTGCTCTCACTGACTGGTACCAGTTGCTGGGTCACTTGGTGCGTACTCTTTTTTATCCGTCCTCTCAGTCCAGCAAGTTGTTGGATCATAATTCATATATATAATTGTGCCCTAAAACATGAAAATTACTTGTTCTAAAAGTACAATTTAGTGTTGACTAATCTAATTTCATGTTTTGTAGAAAATCTTGAGAAGAGGAGAAAAACTGAAATTCCAGAAAATTTTACTTGCATCACCAATTTTGGTGGCACGAGTACTTCGTGAAGCAATCCCAGAAAAATAGGAGTTTAAATGGAGCTATGAAGCCATGGTCCATGAAGTACTAATGAAAAGGACCAAGTTTGATAACTTATTTGGCAAGAAATTACAAGGGAAGTCCATGGAAATCGTTATGCAAAACAGTTGCTGCAAAGCAGAAAACTGCAGTTCAGAATCAACTTATCAGAAACAATTTTGGATAGCTTTTCATGCAACATTCCAAGTGAACTCTTGCATAAAGGGCTAGCATTCCTTAAGGACATGATGTTGTAGTACAATGTGAGCCCAAGAGCTAGTCAGAAATGTTATCAAGGCAACAAGAATTAATGCTCAAATTAGGCTTCCCAAGAAAGCAGAAACTGTTAACTTTTCACGAAACTTTTTGGGAGATCTTTTCCAGCAACTTACTTGGAGTTTCCTCAAATTTCGTCAATTATTATAGAATATTTTATGTCATAGAGTATGTAGGATTTGAGAACCATACAGGCACATGGAAATAGTAAGTCGAAGCTAGTCCAAGAAGGAAACTTCAAAAGCAAAAAATGAATCCTTGTCAAATAAGGGTAACTTGGCCAAGAATCATTTTTAGACGGTTTCGCTGTATATTTTGGGAAGGTTTATGAGCTGAAATTATCAAGGAGATCCTTAGAAGAATCGTACAAGATTATGGCAAGATTAATCCATCATATTATCCTTTGGATAATAGCCTTTGGATAATAGCCATCCCTATGTACTCTCTTCCATGCTTGTCACTTTGACTTTGGTGACCCAAAACTACTCCAACACTCTTCATTTTCATGCTTTCCATACAAAATAAAGAGAGCTAGCTACTTCTCTCTTCTCCCTTAGCCATATTTTTCTACTCTACTCTCTTTAATAGCTCATCATTGGTTCCCTATTTTTACTCCATATCTTCCATACCCTTTTCCCTTATTTTCAGGATCTATTACCACCCTCATACTCCACCTCCATGCTTCTTACAAGGTTATGGTTGTTTTCTTTGCCTTCTAATCACCATTTCACACCTCTCTCCATATATTTAAGCACCTCTTCTCACAAGGAAGAAGACATCACCCATACCACCCATTACATCTCTTTTCTTACTCCATCTTCACCACAAAACCTCCATTTTCACCACCCAAAATCCAAATCCATACTATCCACACTACTCTATCTCCTCCATCTCCACCACCATTTCTTATCCTCTACTACATCATTTCTTCACTCTCATTTCTATTTCTCCATCTACTCCACCTATTCACATAATACATAATACAGGCTTCACTATTTTTTATCATCAACTCTTCAAGAGCAAGAAGGAGAGGGAATCTGTGGTCACCCGAGAGGGGGGTCCCACAACGCTGCGACTCCCAGCCAATGAGGAACCGACATGTCACGAAGGACATCCCAATAACTCATCAACCCGAAATCGCAAGGCCTTTTGGGTTCAGACTGTTGGTTCACAAAACACTTTCTTGGACAAATCACTCTAGCAACCGAACAACATATTTTTAAAGGTGGAATTTAGAGTGGGCTAAAGGATTTGGGCCTATAATAGGAGCCAAATTTGGGAAATAACAAATCACTAAGTAAACACAAGTATGGGAGACGTGCCCCAGGGTTACGTGTCTCCCGGAATTTTTGTAAATAAGCGAATAGGAAACAAATAAATAAGTTACTTTAAAATCCGATAAAGGACCAAAACCTTCTTTTAACAAAATCAAAGAGAACTATGTCAAGGCGGGTCATGTGCCTCCGCTGCACGCTTCCCGACTACATGCTCGAACCTGCACACTATAGTAGGGATGAGCTTTCGTCCTCACATGCCCAGTAGGGGCTGACCCAACCATGCTAGGTTTGAAAATAATAATAATAATCGAAAATATTTACTACATAATATTGTGCACGTTTATCGAAAATACTTTAAAAAGAGGCAACCACAAACCTTTATTTCTTTTATAAAGCATATGCAGTATGCATCACACAATTCAAAGCTCCGAGATACTTACCTGCTGGCTAAACTCAAACAAATCAGTGACTAACCCGGTTCGTCATCCTTCGAGAACCAGCCAACTAGTCTCTAGTCCTTGTGACTACAAGTCGCGAAAGTGTCCATTTCCTGGCTCTGAGTCTCCTATGAATGGTTCACTATCCGTACTTGCAGGCAACATATTATTATACTAGAGCATTCCATATATAGAAAAGCCTCTAACAAGGAAGGGACAGCTCACCCTACCTGGAATTGGAGTGCTCGCCCAAACTTAGCTTCGTTCCCGACTTTCTATACTTCATCCAATTTCATGTGCACACACTCGAGTCCTTTAACAAAAATTATACTGATAAGTAACTAATTCATAACTCACTTTAAAATTCACCAAATAACCCATGATCGATAATTATTAGAAACCATTCCGGAACAACTCACTTAGAATATGGTGATCATACTTCTTTTCATGAGATAGTTTGGGTTAAATATTTGATGTCATTGTCTAGCATTCCTTTCTTAAGCAACAAATACACACACCATTCTCAAATAATACAAGGGATGTAACATTTGAATTATTTAGGATATGGTGATTATACTTAGGACTTTGACCAAAATTCGTTTAGTATTTCTACTTTAAGAAAACAAATGTCAATTACCATTTCCGTACGATTTCACCTCTCAAAATCATTTCGGGATATGGTAACATTAGAATACTTCAAGTTTCTAACCTTGTTTCATGAACCTCAATTGAATATACAAAACCCATTGTTTTCATTATCGATTGTTCCTTAACCTAGTTCACAACATAACTCATTTTTCATTAACGGTCCATTCTCACTTATCAATTTCTTTCTATATCGCATCACGTAGTAATTCTATTGAATTTACTATGGATACCCGATACACATTTTAAACCATCCCTACAGAACCATTCTTTTAACATCACTTCTGTTAAGCATGTAATACAAAACCCATTCAAGACTTAAGGCTTTAACAATCGACTAAACATCAAGCTTGCAGACCGAAAACAACTCAAATTACCATCCTTCACTACAAGATATGATTATCATACAAACACCAGCGATCAACTACAAGGAAGTTTCCCAGAATTTCTCCAACAATTCCAACTCATCTTCTGATCAAATTAGATCAAAGTCTGCACTCTTACGGAGAACACAGCAAGTCCAAGCCGGTGTATATAACTAGTTCCCCAATTCTGTATTCAACACAACTAAGCCTCAGTCCATAGTCTAATACCAAAACCGATCAAAAGACAAACCAGAAAAGTCATCGGAGAGAACCTTAGTGAAGGCCGAGTGCACCCAAACACAGCTTCTCCAGAAACTGGATCGAACTCACAGACTATGTACACCGGTGTGTACATTATTAATAATGGACTACCTTTCACATGCCACTCAAGCTAGAAGCGCCGGAGAAGTTCCAGACTTGAAGAACACGGCGGAGCCGTGGCTACCCAAAACTCAAATCAATCGAATGGAAGAACTAATTACATAGACTTGAAGAGCATAATGAGATGAGTGATTTCCATACCACTTGTAGCTCAGACTTCCTATTATACTTCCCATAGGATACACTTTATTTCATGAACTACGCTTCTTTTCGATAAGCAACCTGCTGAATAGTAACTTCGTTGCAACCATGCGATAATAGCTTACTTTTCAAAATCACCGAAAACAAATTGACGTCTACACCAAATTTCCATTCCGCGAGAGTGGATAATTACTTGGGAATTTGAACCTTAAATATAAGTAGAAACCAAGGAGAGAAACAAAGCTTTCTCCATTGGTCAACATAAATAAGTTTCGTCGAACGCCACTACGAATGACACGTCAATGAGGTCATCACTAACGTCTGCCTCGTAGTTATCAATGATCTTGATTGTCAAGCCTCATACACCCTAATTCGTAACTTAGCGGATACTGTTTACTCCATGAACAAACAATTGTGGCAGCTTGTACATATGACGTCGAAACCAAGCACACAATTCAGTAGACTTGATGTCACATTATAAAATTGAAACACCTAGGTATCTACTACACGTCATGAGACATCAATCAATAGGTCGCTTGGCATTAACCAAACAAACCGTCCTATGCTCAAGGCGTCAAGTTGCAACAATACTTTTCGATAGGGTTCAACGAAATTCGAGGATCACCAATCGAAGTTGACTCCTCGGAATTTGTAAAGTTCGTAGCATTTCCATTCACAGTCCCGATCCTAAGGTATCATTTTCACCCCACGAACTCGTTTGATGTCAGAACTCAAAAATCAAGTAATAAGCGCTCTTTCAATTTTTGGTCAAGCCAAAATAGTTGAATCGGTTATAAGCACTTTATTTCCTTATGTCCTCGTCCAACAACAAGAAAAAGTAATCTCTAAACATTCTCTTCTAAGTAATCCTTTACTTCCAAAGTGGGTGTCCTGAGTAAATTCGAAGGTCAATAAACATTCTTCCAACCACCAGTTTTACATAAAAAGAAGGAAAATTTTTAAGAACAGTACATGAAGTATAAGTCATTCTGAAGTTCAGTGTATTTGGTTTCAAAGAATTAACTTTAGTACATGACATTATAATCCGAACCCAAAATCAATGTATGCCTATACGGGCCCCGTTAGTCAATTTGATTTTAGTCAAATTTGTAAAGGCAAATTTGTCTCTTTATGAATTAACAAAAAAAATTGCAGAAGAAGGAGAAGGAGGAAGAAGGAGAAGGAAGATGAAGCAGAAGAAGAAGGAGGAGGAGGAGAAGGAAGAAGGAGAAGAAAAAGAAGAGGGAAGAAGAAGGAGAAAAGAAGAGGGAAGAAGGAGGAGAAAAAGGAAATCATATTTGGGTACCCAGATTTTGGGTGTCCAAATCAAATCGGGGAGGGAGGGAGGAAGAAGAATGAAGAAGAAGAAGAAGAAGAAGGAGAAGAAGGAAGAAGGAAGAAGAAGGAGAAGGAGAAGAAAATTAGATTTGGTGTCCAAATAAAACTTGATATCGGAGAGGGAGGGAGGCAGGAAGGAAGGAAGAAGGAAGAAGGAAGAAGGAAGAAGAATAAGGAGGAGGAAAAAAATCAAATAATCTGGGTATCCAAATCAAATCGGGGAGGGAGAGAGGAAGAAGGAGGAAGAAAAGGAAGAAGGAGAAAAAGGAGGAAGAAGAAGAAGGAAGGAGAAAGATAACCAGAAATGGGTGTCCGAGAGAGGGAGGGAGAGAGGAAGAAGAAGAAAGATACCCATAAAAGGGTGTTCAAGAAAGGGAGGGAGAGAGGAAGAAGAAGGAATAAGAAGAAGAAGAAGAAGAAGAAGGAGAAAAAGGAGGAAGAAGAAGAAAGATACCTAGAAAAGGGTGTCCGAGAGAGAGAGAGAGAGAGAGAGAGAGAGAGAGAGAGAGAGAGGGAGGTGAAAACCCAAAATTACCCTTTGAAAATTGAATAATTTCATAGGTTTAACGGTGTTATTGACGTCATGTACTAAAAGTGGGTCGGGATTGGAACTTCATGTACCAAAGTTAATTCTTTGAAACCAAATACATCGAACTTCTGAACGGCCTATACTTCATGTACTGTTCTTAAAATTTTCCCTAAAAAGAATTACCGAAGAGAAAAGAAAACCATAACAAGTTTAACATTTCAAGTTTCCAAGAAGTTGGAAAATAATTTTGAAGGGGTTCACGACTAAAATTTTGGACATGCAATTCCAACCAATTCAAGATCCTTAGATCCAAAGTAGAGATGTTGACTAAGAGCGTCGTCAAAATTTCAGGAATTTAAAAGTAGCAGAGGTCGAATAAAACTACATTTCAAGTGGTTGCAGAGACAAAATAGTAAAATTCTCAGAATTTCAATTTTGCTTGAAAACAGATTTGGGGAAATTTTCAACTTTCCTACTTTTCGAAAAAGATTTGTTGGCAAGAACCACTTGGTAGGTAAGGGAATAATTTCAAATGCACTTCTCTAAAACAGCCTTGAAGATAATTTTGAGTTTGTTTTCAAAGTCTAGGTTGTAGAACTTTGGAAGAACCTAAAATGTTAGAGCTTTGTAAAACAAAACACTTTAGTAAGGAAAACTCGATTGTTTAAGGGGTAGTCTTTTGACTTATGTGAAAAACATTTTGAGTAATGTAAGAGACGAAAATCAACTTTTGTAGTAAGAGGCAAGAATGTAAAATAGCTAATGTAAACTCCTGGTGTGGAAGAAATGTTACAAATTCATTGTCTCAAAAGCGAACATGTGAGGTAAATGAGCAATTTGTCACCTAGATTCTCGAACTCATACTCATACTCGTCTTTCACCTTGTCATGCCTCGAATCCCAGTGTAGTGGATTTCTCCCCAAGCAAACTAGGAGATACTTTAATCCGGGAGAGCTACTATTGACTTGTGATTTCTTCTTTCAATTTGAGTTTACAAAGGTTCGTACTTAAGTTCCTAATTAGGGTATACCTCTTCAAACAATTTTCCCTACTAAGGTATCGAGCTGAAGCTTTCGGCTCGTCCACGCTAATCTTCTTCATCAAGAGGAAACTAACTCGAACTTCGATCTATTAAGGTAACGAAACCTTGGGAACGGTTGTCCCAGTAGTAGACTCATGAGCTTGCTAATTGTGCATAAGTATTTGTGTTCAAACCTTTCTCGACTTTTCCCTTTTCCTGATGGCGAAGCCACAACATGTAATTCTACATGGCACACTGATCGCCTTTCTCCACATCCCTATAGGAGGCATTAATTCAACTTTCGAATTTTCAATTACTCCTTGACGTCACCATTTCAACTTCATTGTGACCACGTAATCAAAGCTGCCTTCCAAGAGTGTGCCACCAACTTGTCCACTTTCCGAAATTCATAGCGTTATTGACTTGAAAGCAATCAAAGATTCGTTGAAGTAAAGAAAACTGTCTGCTAAAGTTATAATCCTTTAAAGATGTTTTCATGACCACTCTTAGAAACGTTGCAGGTGACTAAATATCAGTACAAGGTCGTGACCCTGTGATCTCAAAGCGTCCTGACATTTCCAAGTACGTTGCTGGTATTACAATAATTTAGTTTTCCAACATAGTAATATTGTCAGCACAACAACACAAAATTAGGTTTTTCCAAGGCAAGAAAGCTTCATATCGCTCCACCAATTAACAACAGAATTGGGGAGATGCCAAGCTCAAGTAATACTCAATTTCATGTTTGTGTTTCCATTATAAGCTTCCCTATTAGTCCACTACTTGGGAAACACTTGAGAGGTGTCTACCTTACTCAAAATTCACACCTTCTTTCGTAGAGCATCGATGGGGAACCACTACAGTTGGGCCATCGCTCGGAAGAAAGAAGAGGAAATCGAGCGAAAATATGAACACCACTGATCCAAATGACAATAGAGGGGGTCACTACCTCACTTTTTACTCAAATTTTTCACTTTGATCCTCCCAACACTCTATACTTTTCAATACGTGCAACAATATATGTAGTACAATAACTTTAATCCATTGATAAAAATTTACTGTATAACACTAGCATGGGGGTACATAAATATTCCTTTCAACTTCATTTCTAACCTACTTTTCCGAGAATCAACTCGCCCAATGTAACCTCGTTAACTCCTTAAGGCTCAATCCCCTAATAATTTACTCAACACTTTATCCAATTCTCATACATACTACCTTTGGAGCGTTTGTGGTCGAGTGGCATCATGATGGCATTGGCAATTTAAAATTTAAACCAAACTTTAAAGCACCACAAGGAAACAAACAAAATTCTTTTTCAAGGAACCTCAAATGTATCTTTACTTTTTAAATCCATTCAAAATTCTTTGAACGACTCAGAAGTAGCCTCAATGAAAAATATTTGCAAGTGAAATGAAGTGAAAAGGTATCATCCGAAAAGAGTAAAATAAAAGATAGGGGTCAAAAACATATTTTTGCCAACACATTTTTAAATGCCCAAGAAAAACTGAGTGTTTTGATCAACCAAATTCGATACTTGAAAAATTTGAAAAGGGTTGCTAGTTTAGCAAAAACAATTTCAAAAGTATTTCGGAACCTAGAGCTCTGATACCACTTTACTGTGGTGGCTACTTGAGGGGGGTCCCACAGCTCCGTGACTTCAAGCCTATGAGGAACCGACATGTCACGAAGGACATCCTGATAACTCATCAACCCAAAATCGCAAGGCCTTTTGGGTTCAGACTGTTGGTTTACAAAACACTTTCTTGGACAAATCACTCTAGCAACCGAACAACATATTTTTAAAGGGAGAATTTAGAGTGGGCTAAAGGATTTGGGCCTACAATAGGATCCCAATTTGGGAAATAACAAATCACTAAGTAAATACAAGTATGGGAGACGCGCCCCAGAGTTACTGCTCTCCCGGAATTTTTGTAAATAAGCGAATAGGAAACAAATAAATAAATAAAAAGTAAATAAATAAGTTACTTTAAAATCCGATAAAGGACCAAAACCTTCTTTTAACAAAGTCAAAGAGAACTATGCCAAGCAGGGTCATGTGCCTCCCCTGTATGCTTCCCGACCACATGCTCGAACCTGCACACTATAGTAGGGATGAGCTTTCGTCCTCACATGCCCAGTAGGGGCCGACCCAACCATGCTAGGTTTGAAAATAATAATAATAATCGAAAATATTTACTACATAATATTGTGCACGTTTATCGAAAATACTTTAAAAAGAGGCAACCACAAACATTTATTTCTTCTATAAAGCATATGCAGTATGCATCACACAATTTGGAGCTCCGAGATACTTACCTGCCGGCTAAACTCAAACAAATTTGTGACCGACCCGGTTCGTCATCCTTCGAGAACCGGCCAACTAGTCTGTAGTCCTTGTGACTACAAGTAGCGAAAGTGTCCATTTCCTGGCTTTGAGTCTCCTATGAATGGTTAACTGTCTGTACTCAGTCTTCCTCGACAAACATAGGAGCACGGCCCCCTCCGGAGGTTCACAGTTATTGACACCATGGGATTCCTAAGAATCTACGTGTCTAAGTCTCATTCACTTTAAGGTCACAAGTACAAACATACAATGGGTACAGTATCTCAACATGCAAGTCTAGCCCTGGTTTTTGCAATAAACAATTATCAGTTATGGAAACACAAGTATCACGAGGCATTGACCAATGACCAACCAAAAACATACATGCAGGCAACATATTATTATACTAGAGCATTCCATATATAGAAAAGCCTCTAACAAGGAAGGGACAGCTCACCCTACCTAGAATTGGAGTGCTTGCCCAAACTTAGCTTTGTTTCCGACTTTCGATACTTCATCCAATTTCATGTGCACACACTCGAGTCCTTTAAAAAAAATTATACCGATAAGTAACTAATTCATAACTCACTTTAAAATTCACCAAATAACCCATGATCGATAATTATTAGAAACCATTCCAGAACAACTCACTTAGAATAGTAAGCTCATTCGGGGTATGGTGGTCATGCTTCTTTTCATGAGATAGTTCGGGTTAAATATTTGATGTCATTGTCTAGCATTCCTTTCTTAATCAACAAATACACACACCATTCTCAACTAATCCAAGGGATGTAACATTTGAATTATTTAGGATATGGTGATTATACTTAGCATTTTGACCAAAATTCGTTTAGAATTAAGAAAACAAATGACAATTACCATTTCCATACGATTTCACCTCTCAAAATCATTTCGGGATATGGTAACATTAGAATACTTCGAGTTTCTAACCTTGTTTCATGAACCTCAATTGAATATACAAAACCCATTATTTTCATTATCTATTGTTCCTTAACCTAGTTCACAACAAAACTCATTTTTCATTAACGGTCCATTCTCACTTATCAATTTCTTTCTATGTCGCATCACGTAGTAATTCTATTGAATTTACTATGGACACCCGATACACATTTTAAACCATCCCTACAGAAATATTCTTTTAACATCACTTCTATCAAGCATGTAATACAAAATCCATTCAAGACTTAAGGCTTTAACAATCGACTAAACATCAAGCTTGCAGACTGAAAACAACTCAAATTACCATCCTTCACTACAAGATATGATTATCATACAAACACCAGCAATCAACTACAAGGAAGTTTCCCAGAATTTCTCCAACAATTCCAACTCACCTTGTGATCAAATTAGATCAAAGTCTGCACTCTTACGGAGAACACAGCAAGTCCAAGCCGGTGTAGCTAACTAATTCCCCAATTCTGTATTCAAAAAAACTAAGCCTCAGTCTATAGTCTAATACCAAAATCGATCAAAAGACAAACCAGAAAAGTCATTGGCGAAAACCTTGGTGAAGGCCGAGTGCACCCAAACACAGCTTCTCCAGATACTGGATCGAACTCGCAGACTATGTACACCGGCGTGTACAGTATGAATAATGGACTACCTTTCACATACCACTCAAGCTAGAAGTGCCGGAGAAGTTCCAGACTTGAAGAACACGGCGGAGCCGTGGCTACCCAAAACTCAAATCAGTCAAAATCAATCGAATGGAAGAACTAATTACACAGACTTGAAGAGCATAACGAGATGAGTGATTTCCATACCACTTGTTGCTCGGACGATGGCCGGAGTCCCCGAAAATTGCAGAACTCGCCGGAGGAGACACCAGGCTTCCAGTCATCGATTCTCCATCTACGATCGATGCATGGACTATCAGAGGCCCCAAGGAGGTAGGCGACAATGAGATGAAGAGAATGGTGCCTTGTACCGTCGTGGGGTGGCTTGAGATTGAAGAAAGTAGAGGAGTAGTGGTGTCGCGACTGGGGTGGTCGCGTTCGGAGGCCAGAGTTGATACATGACGATGCTGGGCTCGGGTTTTGGTCAGTTTTGGTTGTTAAATCGGTTAGTGGTGGCGGTGGGTGGAGAAAGTGATCGGAAGTAGCCCTTTTCGGCTAGGGATGGTGGCGTGAACTGTGGTGGTTGCATGCAGTTACTGGAGGTGATGCATGCCGGCTATTCTTACTTGGTTTAGGTTAGAATTTGGTCTTGATTCGATTGGTGGTGGTGGTGACTAGAGGTGGTGGCCGGAAATGGTGGTTTCAGGTGATGGCAGAGAGAAGGAGAGATAATGCAAGATGTCGGGGGAGAAAGAGAGAGGGAGACGCGGATGAGTGAGAGAAAGGAAGGAAAATGAGGTTGGGCTTTTCACAATTTCCTATTTATGTCAAATCTACCCTTGCGACGAATTACGAGACTCTCTTAGCTGATTGCTTTCGTTTTTGGGCTCGTAACTTTTCTTTTATTCATTTTTCGTCGGAAACTTCCAAAGTTAATTCTCGATTTCGTCCTAGGCCCAAAACTCGATTTCGTAAAAATTAAATTTGTATCTTTTCATAATAATCCCAACAATCTTTTGCTTCAATAAACCTTAGTAATTCTTTAGGCCCAATTAGAAGGGCATTGGCCTAAACTTAATTCAAATAGCCCAATTGGTAGTCTCGATACCTAAAATGTCCAGAATCGATTCCTTCACTAAAATCACCCTGTCCAAAAATCTTATTTTCGAAAAATTACCTTCTAAAAATTAAACAAAATTTTCGGGGGCTCACAGAATCACCAACACCACCATCACCACCAAGACATGAGCTTGGGGTCCATCCAGCACACCACTAAACCAACTCTATCCTTTTTACTCTATATTATATTTTGGTGTTTAAGTTAATTATGAAGTTAGTATATGTAATTATGAGTGAGTAGTTCTTTGTTGGGGCTAGGGTTGAAAGCCCAAGCTAATCTTGTATGGATTGATGTTATAATATTATGTGATGCAATTTTCTTTAATATGCATACATGTTAGTTCAAGAGTTGAATGCATATGATTAGACTTTACCACTTTGAGTATGTGTGTTTGCTATGACATGATATAATGTTTAGAGCTTGGTAACATTTGAATGTTAAAGCATGAAAGCACACTAGGTGTGCATGTAGGGGTTGTGAATTACAATCACTTAGAGATAAGATTGGTTGATTTGCATGATTTCTTCATCTCCAAACTTTATGCACTTAGGGTAATGCTCTAGATACCTAACCAGATTGAAATGCATGACCTAAGTAGTTAAATACTACACTCAAGAGGGGTTGCTTGATATCACAAAAGGAGCATGTTCATTGTTATACCCGAGAAGGATGCTCAAGGAGAGAAATTTGTTAATTAATTTAGCATCATTCATATTGAAATGCATCAATACTTGCAAGGGAGATTAGTGGTAGACAATCTAAATTCTAACTTTCATTCATTTGATCACTAGTTTAGTTTAGAGTAATTTAGTTTACATTTGAGCATCTAGTTGTTTTCAATTTAAAACTATCTTCAAAAACTAAAATTAAATTACTACTCCATCTTGCACATACTCACCATGAGCCTAGATTTCCTTGTGAAATTAGGTTTGTGATTGTATGTTTGCATATTCTAGCTCTCCTTAAGTTCACACCCTAGCTAGAGAAAGGAATCCGATCCTCGTGGGTTTTACAACTTCCTTAAATCTCTATACTATTACTTGTACCCCTTATACTTGAGGATGACTATTTGGTTAACACAAGCTCACATTGGAAGAAGCTCCCCTCATTTATCTGGTCAGCCAACACGGTCCCTACATTCCTACTGAGCACTTCATGTACAAAGATATCTGGAAAGCTGCTGTTGAGGGTCGTCGACACAAGAAGGCAGCTTTTGTTTTTCCCTTAGTTATCATTGCAGTTTCCAAAGCCATATGTTTTCGGTTTGCTGATGATGATGAATATGGTCCAGCTTTGAAGGTCTTCTCCAGGAGCTCTCTCCATTGAAGTACTAGTCAGAGCAAGACCAAAGGTATTTCCGTGGAGACCACTGCTCTCACTCACCAATTCTAGGAGTGGTTTACACTTGTTCATTAGCATCTAGATTGGATTGAGGGAGCTATTTGTGCCCTTCAGAGTGACCGCCCCTAGACCTTTGGCATCCCTATTCAAAAAGGGGGAGAAATGTGATATGTGATCTTTGTTTCTTAGTCTGTTTTGAACTCGTTTTTTAATTTTGATGTTAGACCTCATGTTATCTGTTGGATTTACATGCTTTGTTTAAATAGTGGTAACATTATTCTATCTTGTGTATTTTACCAATTGTGTGAGAAGTGTTTCAGGAAAAGTATGGATGATGAATTGTGATATTTCTCCTGTACTTGTTGAGGGGGAGTTTACATTGATTAGATGTTTTTTGTATAGGAATGCCAAAGGGCAAGATTGTAAGTGATAGGAGCATTTTAATGCGACATTTTAAATGTTATTTCATCATATTTACTTAGTTATTTCCTCAAATAAATCATTGTTGATTAGGAAAGTTTCAATCTTTAGAAAGTTTCTATTTTTAGTAATTATAATAAAAGTTTATTTTTTCTAGGTACTTTGGAGCAAATGGAGAAGAAATGATCTTAAAGGCACATGAGAAGCAGGGGAACATTGGAAATGATAGAGGAAAGGCACGAGGGCTGCAGAAATGAGCTGAATTGAAGAAATGAAGTTTTCTTGGTCCAGCCAGGAAATCCTGGTCCGACTAGGACACCTACTTCTGCAAGGAAAAGAAATCCTAATGACACAAGGAGTCCCAGTTGAACTTGGAAAGCAAAAGAAGATTCCGAAAGGTTCAAGAACATTTCATGTGAAGAGTTCTCGTTGGACTAGGAGTCCTGATGACAATAGGATACCTGGGTGGACTAGGAGAGCCCAAGAACAAGCTCAAAACGTCCTCTACAAAGGTGATATGGATTGGGAGTCATTTTTGGCAAGAAAAGATGGTTAAAAATCAGATTTTTGGTCCGTATTAAACACAAATTGATTTTGGCCGAATTTCAAGAATATATATGGATAATGACATCTCAATTAAATCTTAAATGTATTTAGACATGATTATGGCCAAAAGGAGTCTTCGACAGATGAGGAAGGAGAATTTCAAAGGATTGCAACAAGCAGAAAGGTTGAAAACAAGCCCAGATACATTCCTTGAGGTCCACATTCATTTTGGCTGAAATTGAGGAGATAAATCAGAAAATAATGATGTAATTAATGCAAAAATAATCTCCCTTCAATCAAGGTGTTATTTTGGAGGCTTTTTATTGGTTGGATAACATAGCAGAGCTGATGTGGCATTATTTGATTGGTTGAAGCTGTGTGGCATGAGCAGATAATTCCTAGGAAATTAATAGAAGATTCATGAAGACTTGGAGACTAAGTTGCCATCCTCCTATAAATAGGAGCATCACCATCACCACTTCACACACCACCTCTCCCCCTCAGAAAATTCTAAACATCAGAAAAATTCTCTCCATTCTCTAGTCTTCAGAAGCTCTGCCTCTCAAGCAAGGAGGAGAAGAAGTCATGCAATACATCAAGATCCTAGCCACCCACCCTTGCGTTGTCCTTAGAAGATTGCTTTCTTTCAAGGATCTTCAAGTTCTTCGTCTCAAGGCTTGTCATTCATCTTTAACGGTGTATTTCATACTTTCTTTTATTTTCCTTTGTTTGATTCATAGAGTTATGAATTCTAGTTAACATGACGTTAAGGGCAAAGTTTAATGCCCGTTTATATGTTTTGAAATAAAGTTGCAATTTCTTTATATGTTGATTTCTATGTTGCTTATGTGAGATTGCTTAATTGATTTTGGATTACAGAAAACTTTTGCATGTTTATGTTCTTTGGTGGCAAACTTAGGATATATGCATGTAATTGGTGCTAGAATTAGGTAAACAATTCACCTAATAGTTTTGTGAACCTATTTCATAAGCAGTAAAGGCTTTAGACCTGATTCTTATATGTTGATTTATATGTTGCTTATGTGAGATTGCTTGATTGATTTTGGATTACAAATTTTTTTTGCATGTTTGTGTTATTTGGTTGCCAACTTAGGATATATGCATGTAATTGGAGCTAATTTAAGTAGTGAAGGCTTTAGACCAAAGTCGAAATCAATTAAGGAGGATTGCAAATAGATGAACTTTTTCATACTAGGTTGTGCACTTTGGTTGACATCCTTTCTTTGTTCTTAATGCGTTGAATGTGTTCTTGATTAGCTAGCTTTCTACATTATGATTGCATGTTCAATAGGTTTAATTTAGGTGCTTTCACTTAGATTAAATATTGAAGGAAAGTAAAATATGGGAAATCGTTTGCTTTCTAACGTTTCACATGGTCAACTTTTTTCTCATGACATAGAAGATCAACTATAGTAATTGTAATTGGATTTCATTCATACAGATGTAGTTTTGATCTTTGTTCCTTGCGTTCCACCCTTGTATATATGTTTTTACATTTTCTTTATTTTATTTATTTTAATTTTTTATTTAAAAATCTTAAACCCCCTTATTTGTATTTACTTGTATATATTTCTACTCTTTGTTTTATATTTGTAAATAATAATTTTTACTTCTTTTTTATTTTTTATTTATTTTTGCAATTACAGGTGTACCCTCAATCCCCGGCTAGAACAATCCCTACTTATTCTATACTGACAACTACATTTTGCAGGGTTAAATTGCTCGCTTACTTCTAGTGCACCAGTAAGTACAAAAGTTTGTACATCTTGAGTGTTGGCATTCCCATACAAAAGCAAGTGAAGCATTCTATCATAGTTCGTCATTGGAAGTTAGGAAAAGGACATTAATACTAATCCTGTAGAAATTCTAGGTAAATGCATTTCATGCATATGCACTGGGATTGCAACATTTGTTGCAATTCTCGAGTCAGTCCTACATTTTAGGAAGTTCGTTTTCAGAAAGTAGCTTTCAGTTTTTAAATATTATTTTACAAAGATATTTTCCAACAGTTAAAATCATACCATTGAGGTCCTAATTGATTTAGGATCTATTTATTTTAATTGGAAAATCTTTTATTAAAAGACTATTCCTATTAGGAGTCCAATTAGGGTAAAGTCTTGATTGTGAGGATTTGTTTTCTCCTCCTCCATAAAAATGTATTCAGAAAAGTATTGTTCATTTGTGTACGCCTTTCACGCAAGAATTATTCTGCATCTTGCTTGCTTAGAAAGAGTCTCATAGGAGTCCTTGAAACACTTGTTCCATGTCAAAGTGTCTTATTGTTTATTCACTCATATGCATTAGTTCTCTCGAGATCAGTAGAGAAGTCGTTGAAGAAGAGCGATTGTTAAAGATTGTTCAAGTGAAGAAGACAGTCAAGGTTCAAACAAAACACCTTATCAGTTAGTCTAGTGATTATAGCCGAGAGTAGTGTTATTTGTGTTTGTAAAGAAACTTATTCTTCACCATTAGTGGATTGATTTTATTTTGGATTCTCAAGAGTAAGAGCCCCGCATGTTTTTAATCTCAAATTGAGGTTTTCACTGTGTAACCAAAGTTTTGTTGTTCTGTGTGAATTTCTGTTTTCTGCCTAGTAAGGATTGCAACGTATCTATCAATCGTCAATACCCAGAAACACGTTCATCCTAATATTTTCAAATGCTTCATGTCAAGAGGAAAGAATAGTGATTTCTTGGATTGTTGTTGAGATTTCAAATGATTTGGTTTGCCATGGTGGTGGCTTGTGTTTTCCTTAAAAAGAAAGAGATTTTATTTTGGGAAATAATCATTATGTTGAATTGTTGTTCATGAGTCGGAAAGGTGTTTTGTGGTTATTTGAGTTTACTCACACGAGCTTGCAAAAACTTATAGGGTTTGTTGTTTCACCCCGGTGCACTATTTCATGGTGTGGGGTTATTTTGCAAGTCAGAGTAACAAGTAACCGTCGTCGAAGGTGAGACTTTGTTTCTGTCATGACTTGGTCGTAGAAGTGTACTCTTGGTTTTAGTCTTCCGCTATGTTGTGAGTGTGGTGTCTGTGTTTACTTATTGAATTGTTGTTTAGTTTAATTTGTAAACTTTTTGTAATGTAATATTTGACTCTAAAGAACGAGTCGGTATTGACATTGTGAGCTCGGTTTATTTTGTTGCTTAATTTGAATGAAAAATTTTCCAAGCATTTTTTTTCTTGAGCTTGTTAAGTCATCACATTTCAGATTCGAATTTCTTTATTTGAAATTCGAGGCGTGAAACAGTCTACCACCTTAACTAGTTCCTAGATACCGAAAAAATACCTTTGTTGTAATTTTTTCTTTGCGGTTTCGCACTATTTATCTATAATATACATATTACTTGACTACCATCGTATCAACAATAACACAACGGATCTCACCATATAACACAACTATAATGAGAATTACTACAAGTGCAAGAGAAGGGTCACCATTTCTACTATTTCAAGTGTGGCGTGCCTCTGAACTTAATACTTAAAAATAGACAAAAAAAATGGTGAACCTTCTCTTGCACCGTGTGACACAATTTTTTTTTCCAGCATATAGAAAATCGTTTTTTTCAAAGCTTCAAAACATTTCTTCTGTAGTCCATTTTTTCTTAAAAATAGACCACCCTATTTTTTTTAGAATTACTAATCAAACCAGATCCCATTAATAAAACCTGCTTTAATACAACTAACTGTAGCATTTGTCCAAAAAAAAAAAAACAATGTGAGAACAAATCAGAGAGATTAATTACCTGGTGATCTTGTAGATCATCTTTATTTATGTTGATGCTTCCTATAACCCCGGCCATAAAAGAAAAAAAAAATAGATTATGTGTTCTTGGTAATAAAAGGGAGTCATAAAATTGCATAAGAAAAGGCTACAAGTCTTACTCGTTGTTGGAGCTGAAGCAGATAAGAGGACATGTGTGAAACTCAAAAGAAGAACTAGTTGTAGCATAAGATTAGACTTCTGGTCAATCACCATGCTTCTCAAAGGCAGGTTCGATGTATTCAAAGAAGATAAGAGAAAGGGGAGGTCAGAGGTTGATGATAAGTATCAATTGGAAGCATGTGGGGGGATGATGCTTTGTATAGGTGTAATTGCAAACGCTAAATGGAGCACACAGTTAAAAAATACTGTTTGTCAAATCCATCAATATAGTTTCACTCCTTAAAAAAAAAAAAAATATATATATATATATATATAGCTTTTTTTGTTTGGTCAACCGGAGATTACGTAAAGCCCAAAGGCAAGAGAACAAACAGCAAGACTATACAACTTACAAGGAACGGCCCAGTCACAAGGCCGACATTGTCCAAAGTCGAAAATAATCAACAAGACTAGAGGAAATAAATCAACGAAAGACTAACACATTATTTCGAAAAATTTTGAACTGATAGGTAGACAATTAGCAGCGAATAAGCTGGACAGATGAAGAACTCTAGTTCTGGATCCCAAAATATGATCAATGGGCAGTGGCGGAGTCGGAAATTAATCTGAAGTGGGGCACTCGGAAGTTTTAAAAGAAAAAAAAATATAAGAAAGAATAGTGGTAATGTTAAGAAAAGAAAGAAATTATAGAAAATATAAGTCTACTGTTTAGACCATGTTTCTAGTTCTGGATCCCAAGATATGATCAATGGGCAGTGGCCTTAAGTGGGGCACTCGGAAGTTTTAAAAGAAAAAAAAAGACTATAAGAAAGAATAGTGTTAATGTTAAAAAAAAAAGAAATGATAGAAAATATAAGTCTACTGTAGACCACGTTTCAAACCCAGAACCATCCACAACATATAAAGAATCTTTACAACTAGGGCAAATTGGATTTTGGTTATATTGGGAAACTCTATATTATATAGATCTAATACCAGACATATTTTTTTTAAAAAAAAATTTAAAAATATTCACAGTGGGTCTCGTGCCCCTACATGGCTCTGCCTCTGGCATGGGTACCTGCTTTGCACCTTTGATGCTGAAGTAAGTCACAAAACAATGATGATGAGAGAGAGGGGGAGAGAGGAGGAGAGAATCATGCATGAAATGAGGGTATGATCCTCTATTTGTAATGGAATGCTATCATGTCGTATGGATGGATTGGGTGCGTCTGTGCCTATTTCTTCTCTTCTCAATGGTGTTAGTTTTCCCTAATATGTGTTAAACAGTGATAAGTGTGTCCCATGGTCTACCATTTTACCGATATTGTCCAAACTTAACCACCCGTTAGGTTTTGGGTTTTAACATAAAAGGCCTTGGTACAATTCGGTGTGAACCACCATCACTCCCCAATTTTCAAGCACAACTAATAAACAAAATTAAATCAAAACAAATAGCTTGATGGTTCAGACATCAACACTAAATACTTGAAATTTTTTCCTTTTAAAACAAGTACGAGATGATGCACAGAACCCACAATATCAATATAGACTTGTTCTTTAGAGTCATATATTACATTATGCCAAGTTTACAAATTAAGTAAAACAACAATCAATAAGTAAAAACACTCACCACACTCACTATATAGTGGAAGACTAACAATTGCAATACAACAATTAGGTTTCTAAACCTACAACTGCTACAGCAAGGGACCTCTCGGCTTTAAACACACTCACCCTAACATGCAGAATAAACCCCTACACTACGGAATAGTGCACTGGGTTGCAACAACAAGCCCTGTAAGCTTATAAAGCTCATGTTAGTAAATTCAAAACAACAAGTCATCTCAACCTAACAAAATCAATAAGCATATATCAAAACTACAACCATCAATTTCACATTCTTCAATATCATGCTCATGTAAGTCAACTCATGACTAAAACTCACATGTCTAATTCTCAATATAGCATCCAATTACACAAAACTTCAACTAAAACAATTCTAACTCAAGTAACGTTTTAAAACATTTTAAAACGCAACAACAATCTACAAATTCAACCTTTATTTGTCGGGAAAATCGTCCAAACAGTGTCTGAACTTTTCCAGACTATTAATTTTCATACCTATACTTCAAAAAATATCAAAATGGTACCTGAGTGTTTGAGTCCAACCCAATTTCCATACCTAGCAACAATAAAAACGTTAACGCCGTTAACTTTTGAGGGGTAAAACCGGTACTTCATGTATTTTGGTACAGTAAATCAATTTTAAATACAATAAAAATCTAAAATAAACTTCAAACTTTGAGGTTGGGGAGACTCGAACCCATCCGAAAACATATGCAAATAAAAGCCCCAACCACTAGAATGCTTGCTGATATTAGTATGTGGCAAACAAAAATTATATATATCATTCAGTTTAAAAACACTTTTTCTTCGACCATTCTGTCATCTTCCTTCTCGTGTTTTGCAGTCTCTAAAAGTATCTCTCTCTCTCCTCCTTCTTCATTCCAGATTTCCAGCCACAAAGTTTCTAACTATTAATTTTTCTTCTTAAGTTGCAAATACCAGTAGCCCAAAATCTCAATTGTTCCTTCTCCAATTCTTCTATTTCTTCTTTCTTTTCCTCTGTTTTCTTCATCTCCTTTATTCTACTCCACATCTGTTAATATATTTGGAGATCAAACCTCAAACTCGCCGGCGGATGGTTTTGTGCCTAGGCCAGCCTTGACTCTCTCTCTTCTCTCTTCAGAAACTACATCGGAAAACCTGAGAAGCTTTTGGGCTTCACTCTGCCATCGTTGCCAGTCGTTTAGAGTAGGAGTAGGAGTCGGAGGAGACGACGCTCTGAACACTGCCACCCACTCCACCCTGCATCCCAGCGTGCCCCGAAAATCATAGGCGGAAGACTGAGCAGCATGGCCTCCAAAATCATAGGCGGAAATTGTGTCGTCCATCGTTCCATCGCCTCCTCTTATCGGCTCTGTGCAAACATGGGCCTCCCTGTCGACAAACACATCGTCCCAGACAGACCCCTCCCCGTCAACGACGAGCTCGTTTGGGACAACTGCACGCCATTTGCCCAACCCTGTATCGATCGCATCGTCGACACCGTTGAAATGTACGGAGTCGAGGAGTTGGAAATTTCGTCGTCGAAGTCGGAGGAGATGAGGCAGTTGATGGTGAGGGCTAGGGAGTCGGTGTAGGGGACGAGGGAGTTAAAGCATTTCAAAATGTCAAGGCAGCGAATGAGGATCTTGGTGTCCGAGACCAAGTCGAAGATCTAGAGGATCATAGGGTTCGGGAGCCGATCAAAGCCATCCATTGCCATCCTCAGAAAGAGAGAGAGAGAGAGAGAGAGAGAGAGAGAGAGAGAGAGAGATTTTAGCGCAGAGGGTTTTAGCGAGAAATGGGAATGTCATGGTTTTGGTGGAGGAGAAGAAGAGGATGGAGACGAGTGGTGGCTCGTTGATTTTAGAGAAGATGAATAGTAAAATGCCGAAAATATCCTGTAAAAGTTTACGGAGTTAACGATTTTACTGATGCTAGATACGGAAATTAGGTTGGGCTCAAACATTCAGGCACCATTTTGATATTTTTTTGAAGTATAGGTATGAAACTTAATAGTCTGGAAAATTCCAGACACTATTTGGACGATTTTCCCTTATTTGTCTAAAAAAAAGTAAATGTCAGTAACATTTCAAATCATTTTTTGTCTCAACGACAAATGCAAGTAATCACACTTCTTTCCTCTCGACAGGAAGTATTTATTATCACTATAACATTATAAATCATTTCACAATTCACTAGAAATCTCATATCACAACTACACTCACAATGTAAAACTAATTTTCCCTACATAGAAAATTAGCTAAGGAGATCACCTAAAATCACAATTCAAAATCATAGTAATCCCTGCATATAGTTTAGTTTCTAGAGACTACATTAAAATCACATCTATAGAAATCATAGTAATCCTTGCATAAAGTGTAGTTCAGGAGATTTCATAAAAATCAATCAATTCTAAAAACAGTAATCCTTTTAAGAATTTAGCTAAGGAAATTAAGACAAAATCAAGCAATTCAATACCAAAAATAAAGTAAAAATTAACACTTATTCATCTACTGATAACACCAATCACCACTTCGTCAATCTCAACATCAATCACTCAACAATAACCCATATCCTTTACACAACAATCACCACACCAATTGTTTGAGCCCAAAAGTATTTTTGGCAAGATCCCTTTTAGGGGATTTAGCATAGTGGGCCGATACCTGCTGCCCGAAAATGAGCCTACTTGGGTTTGGGTTATAGCTTCACCCATTCCGAAATCCATGAGGAAAACAAGCCCTTATTGGAATCAGGTAGCGGAGATTGAATAGGAAACTTCAATCAATAATCCTTCTATGGCAAGGAGTCGAAACCCTAGGGTATAAATACCAGGTTTCATGGACGAAACAGACATAACTCTTCAATCAATCAAACAGATTATCAAAGCCTCTCCCGAACAAACCTAACTGCGACCTAGTTGCAAACCAGTGAAGCAAGGGTAGCGCCCTCGCAACCCAGCGAAGCTAAAGTCACGCTTTAGCAAACCCTGTGCTTTCTCCCAACTTCCTAGTGATTGCTCTGGTTAATCTACAACACTAAGTATCGATTCGGTGAACGCAAAGAGATCACACCACAAGTCCTTACTCGTAAGGCATGAAGTAGTTTTCCGAAAGGCATAGAAAAGAACCTTGTGTTTAGGTTGGTGCTCTCCTTGTCCACAGCGTTTGATCAAGAAGTCAGGTCAAGGGACTCCTCGATGACTGCACCCCATGGTGCTGGCATGCCTGCGCACTCTCAAAAGAGACTGTTTGCAACCAAACTGATTTTGGAGCCAAACATTTTGGCATGCCCAGTGGGACCTGCATAGCATTTCTTCGTGATCGCAGCCATTGGGAAGTCAAGCGCAAACCCTTACCAAAAGGTTTATGTTAGCTGCCCAAATCACAGGACCTCTAGTTGCAAGCCGGACTCTCATGTAGACTGTCGTGGTCTTTCTGAAGAACAAGTGACTCAAAGATTTTCTGTCAAGCCCCCATCACTTGATATGTCAACTAAACAAGGAGAAAATCACCCGCTCGCTACTGAGGGCCAGAATGTCACTACTAGCCAAGTAAACAAGCTTGTCAACACCTCCTTCACCACCAATGCAAGAGGCGAGGAAAGAGAGGCCTTCGTTCCAAAGCCTATTCTAGTAGGAGCGACGGTTGAGGAACAACTCGCTATTATCATGAAGAATCATGATAGACATCGTGAAAAGGTAGCCGCTGATTTTGACAGAGAGATCGCAAGGACAGATTAGCTCATACGCGAATTGGATGAGTGCATTGCCTAGCGTGCTGAGGATACCAGGAGACAAATCACACAATCAGAGAATGCGGTAAGAGCTCACGCCAGAGGTATCACTGACGTGCAGAGCCAGCGACAAAAGCAGGTCATTGAGGCCATCGCAAGCCAAGCTAAGCATACTGCATAAGAGCTGGCAACTCTTCGCAACGAGGGATCAAACCTCGAGACCTAGGTCGCCATGCAAAGGGCTGAATTGGATCAGGCTAAAGAGGTTCTGAAGAAAGCTTTAGGAGACCCTAACGCCATCTTTGGTTCGATTGGTCAACCCTCAGGCACTGGTAAATACATCCACCTAATGCGCGTGAGAAGAATAACAGCAGCACCGCTACACCATCTGGAACCGTTATTGCCTCATCAACTAAGAACAAGGAAAAAGCTTTGGTGATTGGTGGCAAAGAGAAGTCTACACCTCCAGCAGCATAAAAGAGCAAAGCTCTAAAATTTGGCTAAGGCACTCATGCAGATCCTGTCGTGTTTGCTCAATATGACAATGATGGAGCAGAGAATGTATACCAAGAGCTTACAGCAAATTACTATGGACTTGATCAGACGGGCAATCCAATCAAGATAACGGCTCTAGTAAAAGATGTGACCATACCAGCTATAACTCTTAAGCAATCCGCTATTCCCTTACTATTCGTCTGGAAGAAGGGACGGTGACTGCTAGCCAGGCTATACCCCTACAAACTGCTCTCCAGACTGTGGCGATACCCCCTCCTCCTGGTCCAAATTACGTGAGATGCGAAGAAGTTGAGGAGATGATCAGGTTGGCTAACCCTAGGGCCCACCTTGATGGGGTTTACGAGGGGCCTTTCCCGCCGCATATAATGCTCGCACCTTTTCCCAAAGGATACAAAAATATCATATTTTCTACTTTTTTCAAGAGAGGATACTGAGAATGCGGCAACTCATCTGGCCAGGTTTAGGGGCGGCCAGTATCAAAATGATGACATCCTTAAGTGCAGGATCTTTGTCACTTCTCTTTCTAAGCTCTGAACGGGATCCCTGGCAGATTGGCCAGCTATGGAAAAGCTCTTCTAAGAAACTTTTGGAGCTATCGAGCTTGAGGTTGACTTGGTTTCTCTCACTCAGATGGCCCAACAGCCCACCGAGTCTGCTGTTGCTTATCTCTAACGCTTCCAGATTCAGAAGGCCAAACTGAGTATGGTATTGCCTAAGAAAGAACTAGTTAAGTTGGCAATCAAAGGTTTGGAACCACGCCAGCGAAAGAAGCAGCATGGCAGCATGGCAGCATGATCCAATCAATGGGAGAACTTATTACAGAGGTGGGTAGCTTTGTGCATCTCGTTAGAGAGACCGACACAAGGAAGAATGAGTCCAAAGGAACCTACATACCCAGAAAAAACCGTACAGTGGCCACCCTGAACTATCAACCGGCCACCTATAATCCCTATTATCAAGGCGAAGAGGTGTTTCAGGATGAAGATGAGGAAGAGGAGAATGAAGTCTCTGCATTTAAGCTGACTGGGTGGAAGAACTCAGCCTTGAAGCAGTTGAAAATATCGAAGGAACTTGTCAAGCTCAAATCTGCGGCCTTCGCCAAACCTGAGTTCACGACGTATACTTATGATGCCAATAAGGCACATGAAATTTTAGATGAAATGATCGCCACGAAGATGGTGAAGACGGATTTTGGACCCTTCCCTCATCCAGATCAGCTGAAAGGAAAAAAGTACTACAAATTCCACAATCTGTGGAATCATAATACAGGTGACTGTGTGAAGCTAAAGGACTAGATTCAAGTATGGCTCAACAATGGTAGTATGCAGGTAGAAGCCCCAGCGACCGCGGTAGTGCTAATAGACCTGAACCCTTTTCCTGATACCGATGTCAATATGGTCAATGTGAATTGGACCAAGAAGAATCAAAGGAAGCCAACCCTAGATTTGACTACTAGGGGTCAAGAAGAAGACAAGGATGAGGTCCTAGTAAATAAGTAGGCCAAAACTATCAGCAAAGCCTCACCAGTGGTATTATACTCGCGATGCAAAGAGGAATGTGGCATCCAAGTGTCTCATGAAGAGGTCGAGCAGACGTTTCGCTTTGGCTCCTTCCCACCAATTAAGTGGGCTTCATCATCACGAAACTATCAGCCATCCAGCCCAAAAACTAGAGACAGGCTAGAGTGTCCGCCTTCCCCAAAGGATTCCAACCTGTTCAAGAAGTTGAAAGCGGCGGTGGCTGAGCAGAAGTGAGATTGAAGGGTTGGGACAGAACGCAAGGATGTCCTGACTAAACCTTATATACCGCCGGCATCAACCTCCTCCATCAAGGAAGGCAAATGGTACACCAGGGAGAAACGGAAGGCTGTAGAAATCAACCCTTCCAAGAAAAGGAAGCTACAACGCAGGTTTGGAGTGGCCAAGCGAACTTTAGAGGCTCTAGATCAGGGACTGCTTAAACCTTCGCAATTGGTCAAATCTCCAGAACAATATCGGAAGAAGATGGAGCGCCGCTAGGCCATTGGTGCCCCCCCCCCCCCCCCCCCCCCCGCACCTTACAAAAGCAGGTAAATTAGGCAGCAGGAAAGTCCAAGCCTAGTGTTTTCTACAGGATCACCAAAGAAAGGACACCACCACCAATTCGGAAGAAAATCTAGCCAATTGGACGACCACATGCTATACGCAGGTTGTTTCACAAGGAGCCTGCAACCCAGTCCTTAGTTTCTGAGAGACTGGGGGGCAAGGACAAACCTTCAGATATCTTGCGATGGAGACCTAAGAATGTTCAAAGTCCTCAACAGGCCCCAGTAGAGAAACTAGAGCTGGACCCACCAAGGCAAATTGCCACGTTAGCCGAACACAGGCCAGAGGAAAAGCTACCCCTCGAGGAAGAATCGTTGGAGCTATGGTGGCTAGACAGTTCAACACTGAAATCCCAGTCTATGAACCCAAGCTTCACCTTGATGACAACATGGATGAAACGGAAGTGGTCGACACCTCTTGTAACATGGTTTATGTGCTTCCTGTGAAATACGCCTTTCCAGTCGTTGCTCCGGAGTGTGCAGAAATCGAAGAGGTCGCTGAACAGCCTCTATAGATTACCTTAGCGGCAACGACACCTGTTGAAGAAGCAATTTTCCTTGAAACGAAGGATGCCAATAGCAAGGAATTCTTCATGAGCTTTACAAGATCCACACCTGCTATGGTTCAGCACATGCGGCCTTTGTATATCACGGCGGAAATTGGCAACACCAAGGTTAGCAAAATCATGGTAGATACTGGAGTTGTGGTTAATGTCATTACTACAAGGACCATGCAGCTCCTTGGAATCAAGAAGGAGAAGATACAGTCTACATCCCTCACGCTTAAGAACTTTGCCGGGTCTGTAACGAAGACTTTAGACCTACTGTTCCTGCGTATCAAGTTCAGCCCCGCGGAAGGGGTATATACTTTCTTTGTTATGGATTGTTACGCGGCCTATAATGCCATTCTAGGCTACAAGTCTACTTTCCTCATTTCCGCGGGCCAGACATTCCTAAAATCCCCCCAGCCAAGTCTAAACTGGGAAGTTGGCTCTGCCGGGATGAAAGATACGCCTTCCTACCATACTCCGAGTGCTTTTCCTATCTATATCTTTTGCATGAGATACCGGACTAGGACCTAGTTCTCAATAGAAGTTTCCCACTTCCTCTTCAGCATGGGTTCATTCTTAGTAGGCGAAATCATAGCAAGAGAGCCTTCTTAGCCTTTCACCTCGTTATTTCTTGCTCTGGCATAAGGCTCGCTGCTGATTATCTAAGTTACGAACTCTATGCGCCCAACCATTTTGCTTGACAACTTAGGTTAGCCCAATTGATACCCTTCCCCCTTTATGATTCCATCAACTACTATACTTCCTGGCGAAGGATGGGCCTTCCAGCTGGAACTGCCCTGCCTCAAAGTGAGCTTACCCAGATGGACCTTCCTTCTTGGGTTTCTGTCCTGTATCCCATTGATGGGGTCGACAAGGATTACGTTGAGTGGTGAACCAAAGTCTCTGTTAATTATTTGGACTTTCTTAATGAAGAACTTTTCGCCTTGATCCTTCGCCATCTTGGCTACCTTTTCGAGGCAGACTTACAAGCCCACGCTCACTTCCCCATTCCCAAGGCGTGACCCCCCAACGTCCTGTGCAAGCTGGGATAATGATTCGCTATGAACTAAGGCCGGCTGTAAGTTCCCCTTACTTAACTTTGTAAATTTTTTTATATTTTCTTTCTTCCCGCTTATGATTTTGACTGACATCTCTTTACAGCAAATCAATACCAGGAGTATGGGTGCGCCTTTAGCGACTGGCAGTCAACAAGTTGGTCCTTCGACCAAGGCCACTAGTTAAGTCGCGAAGCAAAAAGCTGTAGTGGAGGAACCTATTGTCGAGGATTCATCTGATGTTGAGGATCCTGCTGAGGTAAAGCTTCATACTGTTTACGAACCTAAGTTTGATTTAAAACTCCTTTTGGTCAAATACAAAAACTTGAGTAACATTGTTTTTGTACTTTGGCCCCAAAAATAGGCCACACAAAACTGAAAAGACAAAAACAATTTCACAACACACGTCGCCATATCCTTCCTCTTCAATCTCAACTCCGCTAGGTAACCCACAACATTCAAGATCAAGAGGTCTTTTATTTGGTTGTAATGGGGCTAAGGGCAAGTGGCTAATCGAAATGAAGGATAAGGGAAGACAAAGTCCAAGAAAATCGGTGAAGCAACTCTCTCTTACAGAGATATATGACTTTTGCTTTCGAATGCTAAGTCACTCACTCTAATCCTGATGTACAACTCACACTACACTCACTACTAGAATTATAGCCCCAGACATCGGTCAAAAACCGATGAGAAAAAAAAATCCAACCGATGTCTTTGTGGGTGATGAGAAAGATCCGGAAAATGCAGACATCGGTTTTTAGCCGATGTCTAATATTCGGGTAGACATCGGTTCCTTATAATAAACCGATGTAATGAAGTTTAAATGATAACAAACTTGCATGCTTTACTATTGTTAGACCCACATTTTATTGTATTTAAAGCTTAAAGAAATATAGATTATATAACACAAGTTTGAGTTTTAACATCGTTATTGATTTAAGAACCGATGAGTAATACTGTTGTAGACATCGTTTCTGACAATGAGCCGATGTGTGGATATGTTAGTAACATCAGTGTTCATTTCCGAACTGATGTCTGGAACTCGGTAGTATATCGTTTCTGATAATGAACCGATGTCTGTATGTTTTAGTAACATCGGTTTTCATTTCGGAACTGATGTCTGGCACTTGGTAGTATATCGTTTCTGATAATGAACCGATGTCTGGATGTTTTAGTAACATCGGTTTTCATTTCGGAACTGATGTCTGGCACTCGGTAGTATATCGTTTCTGATAATGAACCGATGTCTGGATGTTTTAGTAACATCGGTTTTCATTTCGGAACTGATGTCTGGCACTCGGTAGTATATCGTTTTTAATAATGAACCGATGTCTGGATATATTAGTAACATCGATTTTCATTTTGAAACTGATGTATCTGTATTTCTGGACATCAGTTTTTATGGTTAAAACTGATTTCAACTTTATATCTAAATATCACATTCTATAAAGAGGATTCTGTCCAAAAAATAGAACTGTGATTATAAATTACAAATTGGGGTATTATATCCGACATTCATCATCCTTAACAGTTTACAAAATGGGCAAAATAAAACCCCAATTCATATATGCACCTATATACTACAAGGCTAGCCTAGCAGTTAGTATTCTTGTTTGTTCATAATTGCTACAAAAAAGTTAGTTAAAACTAACTCAAAATCAAGAAACTGGTCAGAACCTACAACAGAGCCTGTAAGTAGTCGGCTACTTCAATGCGGACCTCGTCAAGTTGTTGTTGGGTATACCATTTCCGATCCTTTACCGCCCACTACAAATACCTATAATTCAATAAATAAATCACTTATCTGAAATAGAAAAGAAAACAATTGGGAAGCTAATTGCCATAACTCTTGTTAGTTGAGATTTGACATACCTGAAATCCCACCAATATCACTCAAAATTGATCCAGATTGGGTTCAGTCCCTGCAAGGCAAAATAGTCGATGATCATCAAATTTCACAATTCTACGAGTGAAGTGTGCCTTCTTATTTTTGAACTTTTTGTTTCACAAGTGAAGTGTTTCATTCATCGAATATGTCCTTAGGTTGCCCCTCCTCTGATGCTGGAGCACAGCTTGGATGTAGACTGAGATTTTCAAGTTCTTCCTCAATAAGCATGAGGCACCCACATGACGCCTTGTTCCAGCAAATCCTTCCTCCTGAACATATTTACTGCACATGAAATCAGTCAAAAGAAACTCCCTTTGAAAGTTCAATCCATTCTATCAAATTTCCACACATAAACTTTATTTCAAAACTGCTATCAAGGAGAATATTTCAACGCTAGAAGAGCAGAAAAGTTGAAGCTGCCATGAACATGGATTATGGCACCAAGGTTGTTACCCAGATAGGAAGAGAAACCAAGGGCCAAAAGAGCGACATAGAGAAGCATACGTTCCTGCAACAAAAAGATCAGCAATTGTTTCTTTTATTAGTACAAGAATTTATATACAAAGTGTAAGCTAATAATGCAATGATATTTTGGAAACTTCCTTATTCTCGTTTTTCTGAAGCAAGTAATTCCAATTTGTAATTGATGTACTTTTCCAAGTTTCTAGAAATGCAATGATATGCATGCACCTGAAGAATGAAAATAACATACAAATTGTATCTAATAATGCAATGATAGATTATATACCTCTGTAAATGTAAAAAAGTCTTTTTTGAGCCCTACAAACCACCTCCATCTCATTAGCAAAGACTGTCTTTCTTAATTCCTACTATGAACTGTGAAAGTTGTGGGAGTGAAGAACATTCATGTTCTTCCAGAAAAAACTCCTCAAAACCAATTCGCAAATTCTTTCCCTCTTTCTTTATGCAAGACTCATTCACATCACTCCGCCAGAACAAATCTCTACAATTTGCATAGAGCCCTTCAAAATCCAATTTCAAAACCCTCCTTCTTCTTAGTCTTCTTATCCATCTCACCCAGATTGACCTGTCTCAGCAATTTGGCCCCAGAGTACCTGTGAAACATGTCCCAACTGTAGTCTTTCTCACAGCCATTTTTTGGTCTAAAACCTTTGAAGCACCTGCATGCCATAGATGGAGTGATAAAAAAAAAAATTGAGCCAATTGTGTGCCTCACTATTGTACGATGAAGAGAAGATAAACAGAAAAATAATCATTACTGTACTAGAAAATCAAGCAGGACTCCGGATTTCATTTGATGCTATCGTCTAGTGACTACAGTGATTTCTTATTTTCTTAGCATAGCACAACTCTCAGAATCGACCCAAAAATGCAAAATACATTATGATTCAGCAAACTATTTGAATTAACAAACTATAATGTGCTCAAATCAGGCTCAATCAAAAGACAAAACCACTTTGCGGCATGAAAATCAAAATGACCCAATCTACAGCAGTGATACATGATAGCAGTAAGAATTCTAATGTATAGGGGCAACAACTGGACAAGGATGCATACCTGACAAGGATGGTCTGAAGCAACCCATGAGGGGTTTGGTGACCTGAGATGAAACCCGAGGTGCCTTGCTGAGCTGACCCTTCACCCGCAAATTAATTAACCCATCTGAAGTTCTGAACAAAGCCATTGCACACTAAAGATCAAACCTTTCTTTCTTCTTTTGGGTGAAAAAACTCCACTCTTTTCAGGGAATTAATCTTGTGCCTCCTCAGTTGAACAAAATTGATCCAGATTGGGTTCAGTCCCTGCAAGGCTAACATCTACGAGTCTTGAAGAGACTTCTCTTATATACACTGATTTCTGAATGCCTTCCCTACAACTTATCGGCGATTCTCATGAAAGCATCTGCAAGCTTGTTAAGAACAGCAATTAAGCTATCAGAATGTTCTTTCCTCTGCTCCCTATCCAGTTGCGAATGAGAATTCTGAGCCTCAAAATAGTCAGCCAGCATTTTACCATTCCTTTCCATGACCTCAATCAACTGATTCTGCAAACTGAATGTTTCCTCCTCTCCATCTATTGCAAAGCGCTTCCTTTTTCGGTCTTGAGAAGTAGAACCCATCTCGGGAATTGAAGGTGGCTGTTTTTGGCCTGCTGCACCTGCAGACAGCAATTAGATTCATTTACCACATTCGAAAAAAATCAAATATATTTGTTTAAATTTTGATCCATTTCAACTTGGAAAACATATGAGATCAAGCTCTGGAAACAAATAGAAATTAGGGAGCAGGTGGAATAGAATATTTAATAATAACCAAGAACATTTCCGTTTTCCCATCATGATAGAACCTTAAATTTGTTATCTATCCCTTTTGACAATGAAACAGTAGAAAATGCTCTTGATATGTGTGAAATTATCAAATGAGTGCCAATCGTGCATTTTAGGCTCTAATAGAGTAAGCTCAAACGCAACCAAAAACCTAGGCCAATATAACATATATGATGGATCAGATTGTGACAAGCAAACTAATTGCAAGACAAATACTTGATGAACACAGTGACTCCTAATTCATCAGTCATTATCATTGTGCCAACAATGTGCCCCTAAAATCCCAACTCCCAAAAGCACACTATGTACCAGTTCAAATACTCCCAAAAAAAAACAAAAACAAAAAAAACAAAAAAACAAAACAAACAGGCTATATTTGATTTTCAACCCATCCCACCACACCATGGCCCTGCTTCACCAAATCCCTGATAGAAATTCCATCACCAACTCTATAAACATCACTGATTACTCCTCACCAAAAATCTTCCCTTTTTCAATAAAAAAGAAAAGAAAAAAAAAAGAATTAGAAATCAATACCAAACACCAATAAATGAATTCATTTAATCCAAGACAACCCATGTTCACTTGGCTGCAGAAAAGCATACAAACATCACAGAAATGTCTATAGAGCACTATATATATATAAACCAAAACCAAAATCGATTGGAAAGCAGCAATTAATTTTCGAACACATCCTGAGATTTATATGTTTATCTCAATCCATGATTCAAAATCAAGACACCCACTTTCGAATGGCCCTTAGAGAGAAAATTAGTGCATAAAGATGATTGATATCTTTGAATATAAAAACATGGGGGTATCAATAGATTGATATCTTCTTATCTTACTGTTGTTAGCTGCAAATATATATCAAAATATTGTTTTGAGAAAAATGCCAATGAAACCAGAAACAAAATGAAAGAACTAACGAAAATAAATTAGGTTTCCAAATCAAATAGACACTGACTGCAGAGCAAACAAAAGAAAGTTAGGGAAAGCAAATAGAGCGACATCAAGAGTTCGGTTTTTCTGCTTCTTTTTACTGTAAAACACAGTAATGAATCAATACATAGCTAATACCATCATCGATCATCTTTCCTAAGTAAGAAAAATGCACACAATTGAAAATAATAAGCTCTACAAAGTGAACTTACAGTCGTATAGAGAATCTGAGACTGAGATTAATAGGGGGTTTTTCATTCTGCACCGGTGATTATGCAAGCAAATCAAATCCAAATCCAAATTCAAAATTTAAGATAATCAGAAAGTAGATACAAAAGAAAAACAAAAACAAAAACCTTGGCGGCCTTGGTGAGACGATCGCCGCTCTCGCCGACGGAGATGTTGAGGACTAGCTTCTGGACCTTGATTTCCCTTATGGGGTTCTCCGACTCCTGCAATTAGAGCTTTACAGAAGAAACAGATTGTTAGATTACGAAATCAACAGAGGCTTGTTCAGATTCGGAACAAGAGAAACAGAAAGAAGGGGGGAGAGAGAGAGAGAGAGAGAGAGAGAAGGACCAGTCTTCGAGCTTGCAGGGGTACAAGGAGAAGTAGCCGTCGGTGAAGGGAGAGAGAGAGAGAGAGAGAGAGAGAGAGAGAGATTGTGCTTACAATCAAGCTTGCGAGAGTTGAAGGGAATGGAGGTGCCCAAGATGGCTAGCTCAGAGGCGGAGGAGGAAGACGAGGAGTGAAAATGAGTTAGGGTTTGGGAATGAGAAAAAAAATAACTAAGTGTCGGGGGGGAAGGGGGGGAATGAAATTTTAAGTCCCGCGCGCGTTTCTCAAATTTTTCAACTTAGTCCTTCCGCATTTTTGTGAATTTTCCGTATGAAAATTTTGTCATCGGTTTACTTGGTGACTGATGTCTATAATAACAATAGAAATCGGTTTCTTCACAAACTGATGTTAAAATGTTTTTTAACATCAGGTGCAATCCTGGCCGATTTAATAGTGGTGATGTCTAATGACATTATTCTAGTAGTGACTATACTATAAACAAGAATAATACTAGCTTTTTTTTTTTTTTACTACACTTTTTCTTTTCTTTTCTTTTCTCTTTCCTTCTCTTTTTTTTTCTTTTTCTTCTTTTTTTTTTTTTTTGAACTTTTTCGAAACTTTCTTTTCTATACAAAGATCACTCACCTCCACACTTATTCTTTTGTAACCTCACATTTTTTACTTTTCTCTTTTCTTTTGAAGCACTCAAACATAAACTCATTCTCTCAAATTGCTTTACCAACTACCATGGAAGGGTAGGATAAAAGTGTATAGGCCAGGTAAGAATTTGTGCTGCAAATGAATAAAAAGGCTAAATATATAAATAGGCTCAAAGTTACGGAATCTAGTGGTAAATATTTTTGGGCACATTCTTTGGCCATGGTGGTATTAAGCCTAATGCCTCAATCTTTTCCATCCCATCGTAAGCTAACATGTAGGCTCAAGAGGTCTCAAGCAAGTTCTAGATACACAATGTCATGAAATTGTACACACATGAAAGAATAAGTGAATGAAAGATGCATACACTATAGATATAGGCACAAAAGCTCACATATAAGGGCATGCAAGTCAATCAAATCATCTATATGCTTCTCTAATTATGATGAACCAACCTATCCATAGGCTATGTGCACACATATAATCAAGCATTGATCACTTATACACTTAATCACAAAACAAATTCAAAGTCCTAGATCATGCTCAATCTATCCACAATCATAACAAGTTAAGTTCAAGGCTCATCATTGGGGTTGGAAAAAGGCGTTAACCACTAAAATATAATTACAAAAAAATAATCTAAATTTTTTTTTCTTAGGCACCCGAGCTCTCACCCCTACACTTAAAACTAACAATGTCCTCAATGTTGTTAAATGAGATCGAAAGCTAAAATCCATGTTAGATTTAGGCCTAAGAATGAAGTGTGGGCGAAGACACAAAATTTAACTATGAAAATGAAAATCTAATGCGGAGAAAAGTTACGGAAACCCCCTTTGTCGACTCTCTATTGCTCACAACCCTTGGAGAAGATCAATAGACACCAACCTCAAGGCATAAGCCTTGACTTCCTTAACGTATGATCCTTGCTAGCTCTAGGTGTTCATGTAAAGATCGACTCCATTGAGAAATATATAGTGTTCAAAGAGCAATGCGTCACAAATAGGCCCATCAAAAAATAAAAATAAAGACGGAGGTCCCCCATTAAGCTCATTAGCTTTGCCACCTCCAACACACCCAAAACTGCCCATATATTATCCACCAAAGATGAAATGAAGTGCAAAGAAGTCCAACCAACCCAAGTGAACAGAACTAGTGAGTGCAGAAAACTTTTAGCAACAACCTTTCTGTATTCAAATGCCCATATCTCATACTCAGAGAGAGACAAATAAGTGAGACAACTTGGAATGAAAAGTAGACTTGGAGAGCTTTCTATCCATATAAAGTGAGGCACCTATATCTAACTGAGATGAAAAATAAAGCTGGTCAAAGTTGTCAATCTGACATGAAGTCTATTGCTGACCCTCAGTTACCAAAACTGTAATATCTGAAGCTCTAGAGGGCAAAGAGGGTGAGACCAACTGGAAACTAAATTAGACTCATGAAGATACAAATGGTTAAAATTTCACTTGAAAATCAATTATGAGTCAAAAATCATTGGCCTCCAAACTCACTGATCTGTTCTGCAGTTTCTGTTGTGCCCTGTTTTTGATCTCTGTCACTTGGAACATTAAATCTGTAGTTTCTCCTGTATACAGAGGGCATGTGAAGACACATGTCTGAAAAATTTTAGCTCCAAATTGCTTGGGATGTAGAAGGTGTAGGTTCCCAAAGTCACTCAACCCACTTGCTTCAAAATTTCCATAACCAAGCACACTTTCGTGTACATGAACATCACCCTCTCGATCTTGAAAAGGCAACTCTTGCTCATGATGCTCATAATACACTCCTCTTCAAGAAGGCTCCATTTGGTCAAAGAAAGACTCTTGCTCATGAGAAATGGTGAAGGGTGGCTCTTGTGCAAAACTAGGCTCAAGTTGCTCATTGGAATATGTAATCATTTCTTGAGAAGCTTGCAATTGAGCATTGAAGGCTGGCAATTTTGATACGCTCAAAGCAAGCATATAATTTAACCCTATAAATATCATTAGTAGTATAAGCAAGTAGGGATCGTTCTATTCCGGGGAATGAGGGTACACCTGTCATTGTAAAAACAACTAAAGAATTAAAATAAATACAAAGTATAATATTTACAAAATATATACAAATAACTAAATAAAAGGGGGATTTAAGAATTATAAAATCAAAAGTTAAAATAAATAAAATAAAGAAAACATAAAAAGATATATACAAGGGTGGAACAAACCACATCCGTATGCAAGAAATCCGATCACAATTCCTATAGTTGATTTTCTATGTCATGAGAAAGAAGTTGACCATGTGAAACGTTAGAAAGCAAACGATTTCCCATTTTTTACTTTCCTTCAATATTTAATCTAAGTGAAAGCACCAAAATTAATCCTATTGAACATGCAATCATAGTCTAGAAAGTAGCTACTCAACAACACATTCAATGCATGAAGAACAAAGAAATGATGTCAACCAAAGTGCACAACCTAGTTATGAATAAGTTCACCTATTTGCAATCCTCCTTAATTGATTTCGACTTTTGTCCAAAGCCTTTACTACTTAAATTAGCTCCAATTACATGCATATATCCTAAGTTGGCCACCAAAGAACACAAACATGCAAAAGTTTTCTGTAAAACAAAATCAATCAAGCAATCTCACATAAGCAACATA
>BDJD01000802.1:113706-148516 GCA_002564525.1 Rosa multiflora | reverse complement strand
AGAAAGAAGTTGACCATGTGAAACGTTAGAAAGCAAACGATTTCCCATTTTTTACTTTCCTTCAATATTTAATCTAAGTGAAAGCACCAAAATTAATCCTATTGAACATGCAATCATAGTCTAGAAAGTAGCTACTCAAGAACACATTCAATGCATGAAGAACAAAGAAAGGATGTCAACCAAAGTGCACAACCTAGTTATGAATAAGTTCACCTATTTTGCAATCCTCCTTAATTGATTTATTTTTGTAAATAATACTTTATACTTATTTTAATTCTTTATTTGTTTTTGCAATGACATGTGTACCCTCAATGCCCGGAATAGAATGATCCCTACTTACCATATACTAACGATGACATTTTCAGGGTTAAATTGTGCGCTTGCTTTTAGGCTATCAATTTTTGGCGCCGTTGCCGGGGATTGAAAAATCACTTGTATCAAACAAAGGAAAAGAAAAGAAAGTTTGAAATACACCATGAAAGATGGATGACATGGCCTTGAGACGAAGAACTCGAAGATCCTTGAAAGCAAGCAACCTTCTAGGGACGACACAAGGGTGGATGGTGGCTAGGATCTTGATGTATGACATGACTTCTTCTCCTCCTTAGTTGAGACGCAGAGCTTCTGAAGACTAGAGAATGGAGAGAATTTTCTGAAGTTTATTTTCTAATGGAGAGGTGTGTTGCGGTGGTGGTAGAATGCTCCTATTTATAGGAGGATGGCAACTTAGTTTCCAAGTCTTCAAGATTGATCCACACAGCATTAACCAATCAGATAATGCCACGTCAGCTTTGCTATGTCATCCAACCAATGAGAAACCTCCAATTTAACACCTTGATTTAGGGAGATTATTTTTGAATTAATTGCATGGTAATTTTCTGATTTGTGTCCTCAATTTTGGCCAAGAATGAATGTGGAAATCAAGGAATGTATCTGGACCTGTTTTCAACCTTTATGCTTGTTGCAATCCCTTGAATTTCTCCATGGCTTTATCCTTAACATCCTCCCCTTGATTTTCTCTTGATTTTCACATTAAAATTGCAGATTTTATTCTCTAATTTCAGCCAACATATCTTTAGGGAATTGAGGAACGAATCTGGACTTGTTTTGAATCTTTTCTTCCTTAAAATTCTCCCTTAGTATTCTCAACGTAATCTCCTTGATTTTCCATGCAAAAATCAGATTTAATCTCCCAAAATATCTGCCACGTCATCATGTGGTCTCCTAATGCCTTAAGGTTTCCTAGCCTCATCAGGATTCCTGCGTTGACTGGGATTCCTAGTCGGACAAGGAAAACTCAATTTCTTCATTTCAGCTCCATTTCTTCTCCATTTATTCCAATATACCTAGAAAATAAAAATTAAATTAAAATTTATTTATTTAAGGAAATAACTAAGTAAAATATGAGGAAATAATTAATAAAAGGATTAAATACTTGTTACTCCTCATATTTTTCCCTGAAAAACAGTTTAGTCCCTCGCCTTTTAAATTAAACTAGATAGTCCTTATACTCTCTAATTCTCACAGAACAGGTCCACAACAGGTCCAAAATGACTATTATACCCTCATTTCCTCTTTTTTATTCTTTTTCTCTTCTTTTTTTTTTATTTTTTTTATTTTCTCTCTCTCTCTCATTTTCTCTCCCTCTTTTTAATTTTCTCTCTTTTTTTCTCTTTTTTTTTTCTTTTTTTTTTCTGGTTCTCTCTCTTCCCCCCTCCCTCTTCCTCTTCTCCCTCCGTAGCGACGGCCATTCACGGATCCGTACTATCCATTCACCATCCCTATCTCTCACCAGTGCCTATTCCTCTCCCAAAGCCTCAAATTATCCACCCAAAACGACGCCACACTTCTCTTGCACCTCGGTATCGGACCCATCTCCAACCTAACCCTCCACACCCCTTCCTCGGCGTCACCGAGCCCCACCGTTACGCCTTCCTCACCGTCAAACCACCACCACCCCAATTAGGTCGCTGGGCTCGGAGTTTGATAGGTCCAAGGCTCCGATGCTCCCGCGCTCGCCTGAGCCCGAACCTGGATGACGTCTCCTCCATGGTCACCGCCTTCGAGATCCTCCGCACCGCCCACAAGAACGCTGCCCCAAAACCTCCCAACTGGTACAAGATCCTCCAGGTAGAGCCCTTTGCCCACATCAACACCATTAAGACCAAATACAATAAGCTAATTGAGTAGAAATTGCCCACATCTCGCTTTTCTTCTCCACCCTGATAAGAACCCCCATTTGGGCTCCGACGAGGCCTTCAAGCTTGTAGGGGAGGCCTTTCGGTTCCTTTCGGATAGGATTAGGAGGAAGGAGTATGATATGAAGCTTAGGATTGGAGAATGGATGGTGGCCGGAAGTGGTGGTCTCCGGTGATGGCAGAGGAAGAGAAGAAGAAGAGAGGTCGAGGGAGAGAGAGAGACCATGCGGCCAGGAGAGAGGGAGAGTGGGAGGGAGAGAGAGAGAGAGAGTATAAAAAAAAGGGAGAAAAATTAAAAAAAAATAGAGAAAAAAATAAAAATAATAATAAAAATTGAAAATGAGGGGCATAAGTCCTTTCGAATCATTTTGGACTTGTTATATGAGAATTAGAGAGAATAAGGACTATTCAGTTTAATTTAAAAGGCGAGGGACAAAACTGTTTTTCAGAGAAAAGTATGAGGAGTAACAAGTATTTAATCCTTATTAAAACATCGCATAAAAATGCTCCTATCAAATTTAGCATGCAATCGAGCTTGGGAGGCTAGGCATTGAGCTTGTGAGGCTTGCAATTAGGCATTAGAGGCTTCCAATTGAGCTAGTTGTTCTTCAAGTGATGGTTTCATAGGCTCAAAAGCTTGCTCTTGTGGATATGCTTCGGATACACATGTCTCTTGATACATCCCCATCTTGTACTCATATTCATGCATAAAATTTGGGTACTCAAACCTCAAAGAACACTCAAAAGGTGAATGCCACGGAGAATTACACAAAGCACAAGGTTGGTTGTAACAAGGCATAGGACTCTCGGCATACGGATTCCATTCTTGATAACCTTCACCATTATAACTTTGTTGCTCATATCCCCTACGATCATCACATCCATAGCTCCATCGATCCATAACTCAAAGTGACAATAAAAATAAGTACCTATGGATTCCCAAGAGTGAGATTAATAACCAACAATTAAAGAGAAAATAGAAAACTAAGCACACAAAACATAACAACTAATTAGAATAACAATTTTTTTTTATAACAAAGAATTAAAAATATACTAAAGTGACGTAGAACCGATTTACCAAGGGATTAAGGCTGTTAAACCCTAATCCCCGACAACGGCGCCATTGACTTGATACACATTTACGCAAGCACACGTATCGTTGTCAAGATAGGGAAGTATTAAGCCCAAAATTATCGTACCACGGGGATTAGCGGCTAACCCACAATCCTTGAGTAGTTGGAACTAAAGTCACTAAGCAAAAAAAAGAAAAAGAAAATAAAAATACTAATCTAAGGCACCAAGGCTTAGCAATGCTCGGCTTTGGTTTGGACCGAAGCCTAATCAAAGCTATGAGCCTAGTGATGACTAATTACAATGAGATAAAAATTGTAACCGAAAATAGTAATTTGAATGTCTAGAAACTAGGTTGTAAGAATTTAAATGAAAGTTTTAACTAACAACTAAATTAAATAAAGGAAAGAGAAGTAAGAAATGAATATAAATAGGGGATTGGTAGTTAGGGATGAATCCTAACCCTAATTCAATGCTCTCGATGCTAATTTAATTGATATGCAATTTACTAAAGATGGTAGAAGCCATACCCAAGGCTTTTCAAGGCTCAATGGTCGAAATTCCCTTTCATGGTATTCCTAATCCTGTTTAAGGGCCATACAAACTTACTTGGCATGAATTAGAGCCAGTTCAATAGTCACTAATTCACATCAAGAGGCCTAGAAATCGAGGAATTAGGCAACCAAACTCACCATAATTGCGATCAAGCTAATCATGTAGTGAACCATGTTTGTACTTCCCACGATTATTAAATCGAGGTTCTAGCTCTAAAATCTAAGGATGTCATCCCCTAAATTTTAATCTAGACTTATTAAAACACAAACCCAAGAGTTGACAATACCTAAGCATGCATTCTAATCAATTGTCACAAAACACAAGCATCCAATAATTAACAAATTCAATATATAAATTAAATTAAGCATCCATTACATCAAATTTGGGTTAGGGCACACAACCCTAACCCCCAACAAAGAAATTACTCACAACTCATAATCATAGCCATCAAAATTACAAAATTCGAAGATAAAAGAGTAGAGAAGTGCAGGAGAAGACAAAGATAGTCAAAATTAGCTAGGAAGCTAGTATGACTACCCTGGAATTACAACTCCCACAAATACCCAAATCTTGAATCTAGTGGAGGTTGAAGCCCATGATAAGTCCTTAAAGTCTTGGGTGAGTTGTTCTTCAAATCTCAAAACAAAATATAAAGAAAAGAGAAAAAAACAATGGAGGGGAAGGAGGGAAAGTGCAACAGCCCTCCCCTTTGGAAAATTGGAGTGCGGCGCTGTGAGATGAGAGAGCAGAATAGGTTGTGGGCTATATATACTCAAGAGAAAGGCGAGAATCAGTTAATTATTGAAGTGGCCGGTCTGTTTGATAAAGGAAGAGATGAGGTAGGCACTTGTCAATTAATGGGTGGATGGCTTCCTTGATTTGCGACATGTGCAACCTAAGAAGAAGCATAATTAGAAAGGCTGCAAAGTTGCTTCGTGCTTCCTTTATTTAATCAAACAAATGTTTAATTAAATAAATGTTCGATTAAATAAATATTTTGTTTCCCTCCTCTTAATGATATGAGGACTTTCACACACATCATATACTCCCTAGCTTGCATTGACCATGGTTGACCGTGTCGACAATTTAGTCATTTTGTCGGAATACTTCAATTTGCACAATTTCGCACCATTTTTCCTCAGTTTTCGCAATTTTGCTTATTTTCTACTAAATAAAAAAAAATTAAATTACATAATAATTGACTTCAGGATTAACTTATTTTAGTATTTTAGATATAATTACACGCATATAAATATGTGTAATCAATGATCATGTCTAGAACAAATTAGGGGACCTAATCAGTTCTCTAATTTATGGCTATGACACTTTTTTAGAACATGATTAGTTACAATACCAATTTTGATTGCCGTATTGGCTAGCTTAGGAACCTTGATTCTAGGACTCTTCGCCTTTTGGTACAACTAGAGGCCCTAGTGAGGCTCCAAATTGTCTCAATTGAGTTTCTACGACCCTTGATCAGGAGTAGGAATACCCTTTAAAAAATCTAATGACCTATGAGCCTTGAAAAGCCTTGGGTATGGTTCTTGATGCCATTATGAATTGTTTGACCATACTCGGAATATATTTGGGTATTAAATTTGGCTAGGAGGATACCATAGTGACCTAATTTCTATTTCTTGATTAGTTTCTATTGTCTTTATTTATAGTTATAATTTTAATTTTCGCAATCAAAATCAATTTTTACAAACCACTTTCATTGTCCATACCACTTGGTTGTGAGCTTCAGCATTCACTTGTAGTTCTCTTGACCCATTTTAGGCTTGGTTGTTTCGAGCTGGGAATGTAAATAGAAGAATAAGGATGGACTGTTTAGAAGTGTTATCATCTTCCTACAGGTCATGGGTAGTCCATTTTAGGGGAATTTCGCCAAATGTTTGGTAAAATTTCTTCTGAGATGGGCCCCGCATGGCCACTTCAGATTTTAGGGTGAAATCTGGGGCGGGTCCTGTCAGTTGGTATCAGAGCATTAGGTTGTCAAATTCTGTAGACTATTTTCAATCTTGTTACCTTATATGCTTGATGCATGTTACACAGTACCTCTTGAGTGATGGTCCGACTGCAGCAGTTTCCCGTCATTTACTCTTCAGTGCTGATGTACTCATCAAGTGGGTAAGGTACATGTCTAGCTGGTTTTTCCTTCTGGTGCTATGCCTCTTGTATGCCGACCTCATAGGGATTTCTCTGCCTATTGGGTTGTTTACCTGTCTTACACCTTTCCCTGGTGATGGTAGAGTAAGACTACTCTACATATTCGAGTTGTGCTACGAAATGTGATCCGAGGGAATGTTGTGGTTATCTCTCCCTCGATGCCAACAAGTTTGTTGGGGTAATGTTTAAGGTGCAAGTGCAGAGTTCAATTTTGTGCTCGAGGGTCTGAGACGAGTGACCATCGCCTTGGGTCGCCTCTGAATGGTATAATCATTTCGGAATCCGGATCGTTAGTGGAAATGGAACTAGTGGTAATGGTGATTCAGATTTGAAACTGAGTTTCAGAAGTTGTGTTACATGATGTGATCAGTTATGTAAGCGACATTTAGGATATTATTGGTAGTTGTTGGAGATTACTTGGAAATCATAGGACTGGTATTCTTGGATTGTTGACCTGACCATGATATTTGGATTTAGTTTTGTTCGGACTGAAAGAAATTGATTCCAGATGCATTGACTTATAATTAGTCTTTTTAAGTTTTGGATTGTAATGAGTAGGGAGATTGACAGAATTGAGTTTTTGAAATAGTATTATGTTTGAAGTAGGAGTATTTAGCTGGATGCTTAAAGTCTTACAATGGAGTTACGAGCTTGGTTGGTATTTAACTGGAAGGATTAGAAACAACTTTTGTATTTGAGATTGTATTGATGTATGTCCTTGGTTATCCATTTTTAGGTGAAACTGTTACACATAAGATCGGGGAATAGCGGTAGTGACATTGTTGGGTGTCCATAGAAGTTCAAACAGAATTGCTATGTGATACGGAATATGATTCAAGTTTCAAATCATGGATCTTGAAAGTTGAATTGTGGAAGCTTCTTCGTGGAGTTTTTGCTAGACAAATGGGTTGTGATATGATACGAGTGGTTAGTAGAATAACTTTAAGGAAATAAGTTTTCTAGTTGGCTCTCGAAATATTTCTAATTAAGGCTTGAAGCCAGATCTATATTTTTTTTAGGACTGTTGAGTCAACGGGGGATGCTATGGATTTTGTATACATGGCCGTCACTGGCCCAGTTCCATCTTGAGGATTGTTCATTTCAAGTGTTGAATTATTTTCCAGTTGGTCAACTTTTAGATCAGGTTTGGAGCAATTACTAGTGCTGTTAGAGACATCATAGACCATTAAAGGATTTGGTACATACAGAGTTTGGTAAATTTCCATAATGTTGTACCTATAGTAAAATTGTCATGAGGTGATGTCAGACAGTTGGTTACAAATGTTCTACCTGGGGCTGGTAGAGTAGTTATAAGAAAGAGTTTTCCTAGCTGACTAAGAAGGCTATTTTATTTGACGTTTGATCATAATTCTAGTCAAGCATCTAGTAAAATGGATTGTGGTGCTTTCGATAGTGAGAATTACCTTGGTATATGAAGTAGAAGTATCATTTGGGCAATAGAGGTCAACGAGAACGATATGGATTCAACTAGACTATAGACGTATGATTATTAAAGATGTGGAGCCTCAACTAAGAACAGCTTGAGTGTGATGCATCTCCTCCCGGATTTGAGTCTTTGGGCTGGAGTAGAGCTAGTAGTTATGATTCTTGCTTTAAACTGGATTTCTAAGGACGTGGTACATGACATGGGCAGTTAGTGAGTACTAACTTATGGGAAATATTAGGAGTTATGATTACAGACATGGGTAATTAGTAGAGCTCTTGAGACACATTCGGGTTAGAAAATTTTTCCACATTATTGTACTTATAAAAAGTTTTTGAGGGACAATGCTAGTTAGTCAGTTTAAGGTGTTATAAGTGTGGCCAGCAAGGCAGTTATCAAGTGAGTTTTCCTAGTTGACTTAGAATATCATCTCAAGGCTTGATCAATGTTTTAGTCAGGTATCAGAGTAGAAGGAAATGTAGTGGCCCCATAACCTACATGATTACGAACTTATAGATTTGTTCGAGGCTATCCTTCGATATGCTTGACAACTGTGGAACCTTTACGTGAACAACATCCGATCAGAAATCTAAGCCCAAACAAGAAAGGAAGTGTTGTTTTGTGGTAGCTAAGGAAGTTGTTCGCTTTGAATTTGTTGGTTAACAGTGACCATCTTGTGTTTATAATATTGTTGATGAATAGGTTGGATCTTTACCATGCGACTTTTATGAAAAGGTTACAAATGCTATTATTTCAACATGATGGTTTGTGATGTCAATACCTTATATCATCTGAGCTAGTCATTGAAACGAATTTCTTGACGCTGAAATTCATGCACTTGTGAGTACGAAGTTCTACTTTATTAGGCAAGACGAGTGTTTTGACTCTGGTGTTGTTAATTCTAAGCTATAGACATATTTTGATTTGCTTGAGTAGTTGGGATTACCAGAGAGTCTATGGATTGTTAAAGTAGTGACTTGACGTTGTGAAAAAAAAAATTAACCCAAGGATAAGTCGATGTACATACTGCCTATATCACATACCGCCAAGCATAAGCAACAACCTCGTAAGTGGCCCCCGCGACATGGTTAGTCCCGCCTACGACATGCCTCCGATAGACCGACAGCTGAGATACCTCACTATGGTGAAGGTTGGCTGGTATCTAGTTGGGAGGCTACTCTCCCATGCTCTCCAAAAAGCTTCAAGAGAAGCAATAAGTGCATTGTGTCCTACACCGGAAATGTAAAATAAAATGGGACTTCCTTTAACTTTAAGAGGAAGTCCTCCACTTCTTGGAAAGGGATGGGATCAATGATCCCCACACTTGTATACTACAAAGGGTACTTGGCCTTACTCATAGTGAAATATCTAAGTGAACGTAGCCTTGCCTCAAGGGTAAGGTGAACCACTGTACATGCTTGTGTCATTTCTCTCTCTCTCTCTCTCTCTATACCTTGCCTCATACTTAGTTCCCGTTCCGTATTCTCACACAGAAACATTGGCGCTAGAAGGAGGGGCCCTAGGAGTTTGGGTATAAGCCTCCGACCTTGAGCAAGGATCATGTACGGGAACCACCAATCATGTACGCGCAAGATGCCCCGCACCTCGAGCAAGGGTCATGTACGAGTACCACGAGTCAGCGGGTACACGAAGGACACCCCTCACCTTCCTCACCCAAGCCTCTAAGGAGCCACCGGGTACATGAGCCAGTGGGTACTACGATTCAGCGGGTACGTGCATATCCCACTCCTAAGTACCTTCAACTCCACTCTCAAGTTTCACTCTTCTCCAGGACTCACGAGTCAGCGGGTATACACACCTCCCGGTACCTCTCTCCATCCCTCTGCCATGCAACACAAAGGAATCAAGGTCTACTAGCACCTATAGATACTCGGGTAGCAAGTCTTGCACACCACCTTATCTCAAAGACTTCAACCTTGCTTGAATGGGCTGATCCTTTAACGAGTCACGTACGGGTACCATTGCATAACCCGCCCGGTCATCGAGCTCGGAGGCCTTCCCAACTGCATCTTCACCTCCCATAAATGATCACCGATAACTCCGTCACCTCCCTGTTGGCTTCCGCTCAGCAATTCACCACAGGTCTCGGAGCCATTCACTTTCCTGGATCCACAAAGCCCAGTCTGAATCAACCTGCCATGGTCATCTTTTCCAAGAAATTTTTTCACTTCCCTGTAGCAGTTTCACTAACACCAGCATCCACAGCAACGAAGCAGCTTGGATTGACCAACACAAGTTGCAACCACAGCATGGTCCCTATCCGCCCGGCAACCACCTATGACGAATCCCTTGACCTCCCCAGAAATTCCTTCATCTTGGTGAACTTCACATCTCACAGACGCCACACTGCAGCACTGCTACCCGGAGAAAGCCTCCGGTACCCATTACCAATATCTTCTCCCGACACTCGGAGCTTCAGCTCTCGGTATCTCACCTGCATTCTCTAGCTTTCCAAAAGGAGTGAGCTCGATATTTCGCTCTGCGGTCTCGCCCATGCCCATGACAGCAACCGGGATCCAAAAAAAAAAAAACTACTCTGTACACCCAGAACCGGGCCCTTTTTTCGGTTCCCCTTTGCCTTGCCTCAGCTCTCGAGTTACTCAACCCTGATCATTATTCTTCTAACCGACTTGAGTGGCCACCACTTTTAAAAAGATACTGTGGAGTCGACCACTTCATCAATTCATCGCGATGACCCACCCTGATAGCTTGTCTGATCCCTATACCGGGTGTGCCTCCAAGTTCATATTCCCGATGTATAAACATTTTCTCTAGGCACCGGCCCAGTGTACTTCGTTCTGGCTCAAGGCACTCACCACTTTGTTCCAGATAACCGAGAAACACTTCTTCAATGTGTTTATCTACCAGCGAGATAAGTATTTCAACACTAAGTGTTTCACATAATACTAGTCGCTTATAAACAATGTAGCTATCATAATTAACACACATGTTTCCATGCATACTTGTCATGTTTTCCTTTACACATGATCTGCCATTATACTAAACTGATGCCACGTATCAAATAACATGGTAACACTTGTCTTGCTGATGCACATGCAATTCCACCACTTCATACATGTCTGTGGGCATTTATATATATATATATATATATATATATATATATATATATATATATATATACATGTGCCTATGTGATAGAACCTGTGCATTCAGCCTTCTTTGAATAGCATAATTGTTGGGATACCATGCCTATGTATCATACATATACATATGCCTATGTCCAGGCTCTATCAGAAATGGATACTTATCATGCCTTTGGAAATTCATACATGTGTCTGCACGTGTCCTTTACAAAAACCATAATTCATTAATTGTTTTTGTACATACAATCATAATCTGCTAAGTCTTTTGAACCCATGTGCCCACTGACAAATACTCTTCACTACACATCAATTACTTTCTCTCGGTAACCATTATGTGCATGGGGCACATTGCAAATAGCTACACATATTTTATAGGCATTATAAACTACAGTATCACGAGATTAACATGTGTTTAGCTTGCTTGCTTGTTCAAATTATCGAATTCACATGCCTTGCTTATTAACGTAACCTTGACTCTAATACACATAGACCATATGCCAAGTTACTACTCTCTAAGCTTGCTGCCATAGTAAAAGGTTTTTTTTTTTTTAATCACTGCACCCATGCAACATGCTACTAGGCCCCAATGATTTACTTTACCAGTAATGACAGTGCACCTTTTAGGAAGCATGATCACTTGTGCTCTGCCCATATGTAAAACAATTTTACATACATATTATCTCTCTCATACCATCTCGAAGCATGCGAGTAAAATATATGTGATCTATCAATTAAATCATATAAGTTGCTAATCACTTATTATGTACGTTTTACCTTTGGAGGAAGCAAAATCACTCTAAACCGGGCATCTCTTGTGCATACAAAGGCCAAGCAAACTATCGACCATTAGTCAATTACATGGAGCGTCATGCTTGGACAACTCCAACTTGATTTGGGTCACTACTACAAAAAAAGCATTTAAGGACGTTCGAAAAACGTCTTTGAAAACTTTACATGACACGCAAAAAAAACGTCATGTATCAAGGAGTCATTGTAAGTGCCTTTTAAGGACGTTGGAAAAACGTCCTAAAATGTCTACTAGGACGCATGAAAAGTGTCCTTGTATCTCTAGAAAACGTCATCTAATGTTTTCTAAGACGTTTAAAAAACGTCCTCTAATATCTATTAGGACGTTCAAAAAATGTCCTCTAATGTTTACTATGACACTAGATAAGTGTCCTTAAATCTAAAAAACATGTCCTTGTATGTATTAGAGGACATCTAAATAATGTCGACATATATGAAAAACGTCCTCAAAACTTCCATATGAAACCCAAAAAAAAAATATATTGGCAACCAATGATCTATGAATGCCATATACCAACCAAAATTATATATTATTGACCAAAGTACTGTTTGAATGATACCAAATACAAAAATCCTAGTAAGTTCCTATCTACATCAATTTCCTCACGGCTGCACTACATCCAAGTTATCTTTGAACTGCAAAAACGATTAAAGAGGAGTATTACAAAATTTGTTAATGCTAGAAGTAATGCTAAAAAGAAGATAACATGCACAACTAATTCATAAGCATGAAGTAATGTCTTAAAAGAGTACATGTCCTAAACATTTTCTAACTACTAATAATTAATACTCGGAGCAAAAATGGTAAGAACTAACCTCACAAAATCTTCAAGCAGCTTAATGATAAAGATTATATGTAATCAGGAAATTTCAAGTGACCTATTAACCTGTGACAAGAAAACTGCAGATTTAGTCACCCAACATAAAAGGAAATACATTATCTCATTACAGATACTCCATTCTTCCACCACTTATAAAAGTTCAAGCGTGGAACACATGACAAGTAATAAGAAAGGATCATATTAGTCATGCTGAACACATGACAACTTGGCCTATACAAAGAGCTTATCCAAAGAAAAACAAATAGCTTAATACTTGGTTAATCATTGCATAGTGTAAAGGCAAGAGCAGTAGGACTTTTCTGGACAGATAATATGAGCTCAAGATAGTTCAGACTTATGTGGTTATAGTGCTAAATTCCAAAGCATATGTATAAGCATTTTTAAAAAAGAAACATGAAAGGCATGTTAAGTGAACAAAATACTGCATAAGAACAAACACACAGCGTTGACCATATTACTAATCAAATTACCAATTATGATCTTGAACTTACATATCTATGTGAATAGCATCCTTCTATACCCAATGCTGCTCATATTTTTCTCACCAAACCTGCTCAAACGTTAACAAGAAACCCAAATAAGGATGTTAATTTCAGCCTTGAAATTCAAATACCCAAAACATTAATTAAGATGAAATGTCTAAGAAGCTTCTTTCTTATCCAAGAACACAAATACATATAAGTAAAATGTCTAGAAACCCACTAAATAAAAGGTGAGATTCACATTTAAGAGAGAAGCCAGATGAAAAATGCAAGTTATAAATTTAGATCTCAAGTTGAGAAACAAACCAATATTGCTGCACTAAGTACAAGTTAGGAACTGCAATCCCAACTGAGAAACAAACCAATATTGATGCACTAAGTACAAGCTAGAAACTGAGATCCGAATTGAGAAACAAACCAATGTTGGTGCACTAAGTATAAGCTAGAAACTATATCCAAATTAAGAAATAAGCCAACAAAATTATTTGTCTTTATTACCAAACTTGAACTAGCCTTCATGTATAATACTTAAATTAAACAACACACAATACAAGCATATAGACTAGAGAAATATGAGAATACCATGCAAGCTGCCAATATTTTCAGGGTGGGTAGAAATCCTTTGCTGGCTAATGGCATTATCCCTTTGCATAACCACTGTCTTTTCCTTGTTTTCTTCCTCACCAGCATTTTTTTACCACTACCCTGTTCAGGAACAAAAAAAGCCAAAGAAGGAATGCTAAATCACCACACAGAAAACTGAAAAAGTACAGCTATAATAGCATCAATCACTAAACTCTAACCAAAATAATACAATTAAGGAGTTACAATAGCCATGGAAAACGTATTGAAAATATAGATTATACATACATTAGCCCATCGACATGAAAAAGGAAAAACTGTGCAATTTGGGAAACTAAATTAGTTACATGGAGAAGAATAGAAGGGTTACCTGGAACCATAATTGCTCAAATACCTGCAAACTTCAAAGAAAAACACAGGAAAAAATCAATTAGGTAGGAAACTTCATAGTATCTGAGAACTTCTTCCCAGGTTCACATAAGCAAGAACATACTATCAGATACCTCGCTTGTAAGTGTTAGATCTAACCCAGCTAATCTACTATAGGGCAGAGCCGGCCCTGGGATTTCCAGGGCTCTAGGCAGAAAAAAAAAATTGGGGCTCCCTACCTTTAAATATATTTTATAAAATTACCATTCACATTCACATTATCATTCTCTTCTGTACTCTCATTCACATTATCATTCTCTTGTACTTGTTCAGCATTTGCGTTGAAGTACATCCAGCTTGAAGCTTAACCAATGCCTCTCTCTTTTGCTTCTCTTTTCTTTTTTTAACCCCAGAAGGATACTTCCTAATCGGAGCCATCATAACCTATAAAAGATAAAATAGATATGGAAATTTTGATATAAACATATTGCCATATAATAAAAAATACCAATGTATCAAACCAACAAAACCATTTTCAATTCAAACTTACTGTCATAGTGCCATACAAATTATACAACACCATTATCTTATTATTAAACAAAGAAAAAAGCAAAGAAAAAAAATTTTCAATTAAAACTTTAAGATATGTTTACAATACTTTTGTAAACGGATGAATCATGAAGTTTCTAGTTTTTCATAATTGAGACCTTAATCAATGTGCCTTGTACTATTTTTTTTCTTTTCTTATATTGCTCGGTTCTCATATCTATGGTTCAGTTGCTCTTTGACCAATAAAGAGCAGCAGAGATGGAAATGAGAAAATAATAAACATATAATGAAGGTACAGAACAATGATCATAACTAGACAACCTAGAAATGAACTACATAACATTATTCTTATTAAGATTAGATCAGCACAAATGAACCAAGAGATACGAAGCACACTAGTAGCACAAACAATCAATTTGAAATTAAAGAATAAAGGAGAACCAGAAGCTTTCATCTCTTACATTCCTACAAACCCACTCACCAACCCAGTATCCAAACGCAAATTATCATCACCCAGTACCCAAACACAAATCATCATCACCCAGAATCCCAGATCTCAACCTTTCGTTTCTACCCAATTGAAGAACTAGAAGAGACATGGAATTCGAGCAAGAGAGAATTACCTGGAGAAATTTCTGGACGAATTTCGTGACTTTCGTCTGAAAGTGAGGAGAGAGATTTGGGAGAGCACTCAGAGCAGCAGTCGAGATCCTTTTCTTTTTTTTCTTCTCTGCACCTGCCAATACAAATACAACTGAAATTTTCCAAATTGCAAAGACTCCAGATTTTCTACAAGAAAATTCTGAAATTTTCAACAAGACACTGAAATCACTAACACTAAAACCCAGCCTGAATTTTCAACTTTGATTGACAAGGATTCTACTCCTCAGCTATTTTATGTCTTGATTTTGAATGGCAAGGAAGAAGATTAGGGTTTTCTGGGTGATGAGAGAACAGTGATGATGGATGCAACGAGGTGAGAAGAGTAGAGAAGTGCTGATTGATAGGACGAAATTCGGTGAAATATTTCCATTTGACGGGAAAATTTGATAATGAAAGTGAAATGGAAGGGTTTGCATCTAAGAAGGAACACAAAAATGGCTAAAGCAATTTGGGGGAAAATGAAAGATGAACGCGTTTGCATTGGATTGAATTCCTAGAAGGGGACTTTTCTATTATTTTTATTATTCAACTATTAAGGTTTTTGGGTATTGTGTGAATCGAACCCCACACCTGGAGGACGTCTAGACGCGCTAGACTTAAAGCAGCTTCTCCTGTTTTTGCTTTTGAAGAGGTAGTCATGAGTTGACGTCCTAACATTTATACAAGGACATTAAGTTTCAAAAAACGTCCTTGAAAAAATTTGTGGGTGTCCCGAATCATGTTTTCTGTAGTAGTGGGTTTTCCAACATTTGCAATCTATATCCTCCCGGTTACTTCCAATTGGGTCTAGATAAGTCGTCATTCATACTCTTCCAACTATAGCTAATACAATGCTATACATGCTTTAATGGCGATTACTATAATCTAAGCATGTCTATAAGTGTGTTAATTTTTGGTAGCATATCCATTATGCCTATGTGCTTATGTCATGCTTTATTTAATTGCCAGTCAATTAAAATTGCAACATGCATCTCATAAACCCTTCAATCATGTAAGGTACCCCAACAGGGATAAGAGGCTCAAACCCTCATCCTAGCTACCCCATCGGGTACACGAGGCTCAAGCCCTCATTCGATCCTACCGATCCTACTAGGTCAAGGAGGCTCAAGCCCTCACGTGACCCCACCGGGTCACGAGGTACAAGCCCTCATTCTATCTGGGGCCACGCCACTGGGTAAAGGAGGCCTACAGGCCCTCATTCAACCCCGTTGGGTTAAGGAGGCTCAAGCCCTCACGTGACCCCATCGGGTCACGAGGCACAAGCCCTCATTTTATCCGGGGCCACACCACCGGGTAAAGGACACCTACAGGCCCTTATTCAACCCCGTTGGGTTAAGGAGGCTCAAGCCCTCATTCTATCCAGGGCCACGCCACCGGGTAAATGAGGCCTACAAACCCTCATTCGACCCAACTGGGTCAAGGAGGTTCAAGCCCTCATAAATCCTCTACTCTAGCAAGGTATCCTAACATGATCACTAAAGGGTAGCTCCCTTACATAAGCCAAGGTTCTGCCCCTTGCATCAAAGTCCTCGCCTTGAGGGAGGTACCCCCACGGGGTAAGCCAAAGTCCAGTCCCTTGCTTTTGAGTCATCTCACCTCTCGAGCATTCTATACACTTGGGGGACTTATTCATACTACTTATCACAAGTGGAGATAGTACCCGACCGGGACTATCATTGAGCTTCACGCTCATACTTTCTGGGCATATGCACTCTTATGCCTTAAACGATACGTGTGAGTTTCGTGTTATAATCTATTAATGGAAATATTGAATTTTTCACCTATTGTTATCCCATAATAAGGCCATAGGACAAAACTCACACAACCCACCACCCGCTCGACATGAGCGAACTCAAGTCCAAACTTAGATTTTACTAATTACATAACTTGGGGACTCGGCGAGTAACAGCACTCCCGATCCTAACACACTTGCGTCATATGCATGCAACATATACATATCATTATGTATGTGTCATAGTGTTGATCATCCATTTATGCATCATATGCACTATGTATGCTATCACAACCATATACATTTTTGACTTATACGTCGTATGTCAACACTACATAATACGTGCATATACACACAATGTGTAATATGCATCTCATGCATCTCGATGCATTTGACTCAAATGTCACCTACATTGCCCTAGCGTAATCAATATGCTCTTTGTACACTCTTATCTTATTTGTAGGTACTAGCTCGATGATGGGCCCCTGTTGCACCAACCTACCATGGAAACTTCACAAGACTTGAAGAGCCCCTTCTTGCTCACGGAGTTTAGGGACTAGTATGGGTATGTCGTTCAACAAGGTAGTCACTCATACTTGGCGGCATCATATTTGAACTCCCCAACCAAGAAATGTCTCTTACTCAGGGACTTGGGGGACTTGTACATACTGCCTATATCACATACCGCCAAGCATAAGCAACAACCTCGTAAGTGGCCCCCACGACATTGTTAATCCCACCTACGACATGCCTCCGGTAGACTGATACCTAAGCTACCTCAATATGGTGAAGGTCGGCCGGTATCTAGTCGGGAGGCCACTCTCCCATGCTCTCCAAAAAGCTTCAAGAGAAGCAATAAGTGCATTGTGTCCCACATCGGAAATGTAAAATAAAATGGGACTTCCTTTAACTATAAGAGGAAGTCATCCCCTTCTTGGAAAGGGATGGGATCCATGATCCCCATACTTGTATACTACAAAGGCTACTTGGCCTCACTCATAGTGAAATATCTAAGTAGATGTAGCCTTTCCTCAAGGACAAGGTGAACTACTATACGTGCTTGTGTCATTTCTCTTTCTCTCTACCTTGCCTCATACTTAGTTCCCGTTTCGTATTCTCACACAGAAATAGTCGACAAGTTTCAAAGTTTTGGGAACATTGAATAAGATCTTGCTTTGATAAGTCTTTTGGGGACTATGAAAAGAAATTCTTTTGTTTGTGAATTATATCATTGCTACCATATCTCGTTTTCCTTGACTCGCGAGACGATTATTTGTTATGCGGTATTCAAGATTGTTTTGAATTTAAGGTTTTGACTATTTCCTTTCTTAGTTGATAAGGACTCTCAGTGATGATTGTAAGTAAAACTACCTCCAAAGACAGTGAATGCAATAGGAACACTATGGGAATCGGTCAGATTACAGTGACCGGCCAGATTTCACCTTAAAAATTTTTCCTTCTAAGGTTGATCTTTTAGTTTTAAGTTGCCAATTCTTGGATCAGTTTTGAAGAAAATTTCTTCATGTTTTGAGAAGATTTGCACATCGTTCTGTGTACTAATATCCTCACTTGTTATGTTTGGCATACTACCTTATTTGAGGATGTTGTATTTCAGATTGGTGTATGTGTTCCACCACTACTTTGACTGTATGAAATTTCGAGGGCTAAATTTTTATAAGGAGGGAAGAATTGTTACTTCCCAAATCTCAAGTTACCGATTTACTAGTACTTGGGACGGTAAATGACATTTACTTTTACTTTTGACTTCGTTTCGACCTTTTAGGGCCCCCTAAAAGTTCACTTTTTTGTACCGTTCGTCATTTGAGAAAATTTTCTTCATGAAAGTCGTAGAGGACGTAAAACCAAGTCCGTGCATATGTGGTATGCTAAAATCGGAGTTGTAACAAAGAAGTTATATGGGTTGAAACACAATGCAATTTTATAAATAGAATTGTCATTTTGAAACTTTAATTAGCCATAAGGCCACCTAATTTATCTTGTACACATAAGGCCACTTGTATCTTCAAATTATCTCTTTTCTGATGATTTTACCCTTCCACCTAAACTAACCGCTCGACCCCTCTCTCTCTCTCTCTCTCTCTCTCTCTCTCTCCATCGTGAAATCATCTTTCTCCGCCAGACCCGTCTTCTTTTCCACGTTCTAAATTTTTAGGGTTTTCTTCAATTTGAGCCGTCCAGTGAAGGATCCTAGAGTAGTGTCAAATGGTGTCGGAAAATCAAACAACGGAGCACTGAAGTCTGATTACTGAGTCAGAGTAGGTGCAGCTCTCTGAGTTGAAGTAGGCCGGAGTCAGTCCTAATTTCGGATCGCCGCAACAACAATTGAATTCGACTGCTCACGGAGGTCTGATTGGCAAGGTCGGGGAAGCAGGTCCAATTATTGGAGTCGAAGAAGGTCGAAGCCGAAGCTGAGTTCCGATCGCCGTCAAAGCATACCGGAGCCGGAGCTGGAGCTGGAGCTGGAGCTTTTCTTCTTTAACTGCTTCGCAGATCCGGTTAAAATCTGGAATTCTAGTGGTCAAAGATGCTGAGCGCTGGAGGCCTCAACCTCTCCTATTATCCTTCAGTGGCGGCGGCGACAACACGAACAATTTCTTGACCTTATGGCAGATCAGAGCCTCCTTGCTCTTCTCAGGCGAGAAACTTGCCAGATGATCTTTTTTTTTTTTTTTTTGGGAATAATTGGGACTAGCAGGTCGTTGATTTGATTTGATTTGTTTTGATTGGGAATAATTGACAACATGAACATGTCCTTGATTTTTTTATTTTTGTTTAAGATTTGTTTTGTTTTGTATGAGGATTGGTGATCTCTTCTTCTTTGGTTGATGATGAATGTTCTTCCTGGTACAAATTCATATATTTTGTGGTGATTGAGTTTCTTGTTTTATGTGTTCATTTGGTTTATGGTGGATTCAGATTCATTTTGATGTTCGTATGTTTGTGTAGATTTAGATTCATTTGGATATTCATTTGAATGTTTTTCCTCATATGAGTTTGAGTGATCTTAAAGAAGAAACGAAAATTTTATTTTCCTAATGGACTAGTTGTTCTTGACTTCTTGGTTTTGGATTATTTGGCTAAATTTGTGCCTAATTGCAATTGTGCTTGGGTGAAATCGGAATGTTTTTATTCAAGAATTTGACATTGTAAATATATACTTATTTTGATGTTTTAGAGTAGATTTTGTATCAGTTAGTAATAGCTATCTCAGACGTTGGGAGTAGCTTTGATAGTTGGGAATAACTTTCTTAGTTCTGTGAGTAGCTTTTATTCTACTTGGTAGTAGTTTTTGATGTTGGTGAGAGTGGCTTTTAAGATTGGTGTAGCTTTTAGTATTGGTGTGACTAACTTTAGTTGATGTTGACAGTAGGTTTTGTTGCTAGTGGAAGTAGTTTTTAGTGCTTGTGACAGTAGTTTTTGTGACCTCGTTGGAGGTCGCAGGAAATCTTACCCTAGTAGCTTTTGTTGCTAGTGACAGTAGCTTTTGTGGGTTAAAGTAGCTTTGGTTGCTGATGATAGTAGCTTTTGTGACCTAGCCGGAGGTTGCCGGAAATCTCACCAGAGTAACTTTCATTGTTAGTCACAATAGCTTTTGTTGCTGGTGACAATAGTTTTTGTGATCTCGCCTGAAGTTGCTGGAAATCTCACCATAGTAGCTTTTGTGGTCGCCGGAAGTTGGCAAGAGGTTTGCTGGAAGTTGGCTGGAGGTCGGCCGGAGACCCGCTGGAGTTGACCGGAGACCTCGCCGGAGAGGAGAGAGAGAATGATTGTTGATTTTGTACTCTAGTGGCATTTATGTAAATATGTTAGTTTTTAATATCCAAAATATAATACTTTTTTTAATCTAGTGGCCTTATGAGGGAAAATACTAGTTGGTGGCCTTATGGCTAAAAAAACATTAAAATATGCACTTATATGTAATTAACTCTTTTATAAATTTGGGAGATTTTTGGTATATTGGGGTGTTTGACCGTGTTTCCCAACAGGGAAACTTACTATTTTTGGGGCTTCCATTTTGGGAAGCCAGAGAGAGGACCGGTAGCAAGCTTCCCGTCCTCACCGGCAACGTTTCTGGCCACCCCCGGCCATGAAACCGCCCATTTCTGGACCGCCTCTTCTTCCTCTCCCTCCCTGATGCAGCGACATACGACATAAACATCAGTAAACTGCACAACAAACTCAATTCCCGGCAAGCTCATTTACAATTTTTTTGGTCGATTCTCGGTTTTCCAACCATTTTAGGAGGCGCCACCGTTTGGGCTTTTTAGCCCCTTCCTCTACTATCCTAACCCATCAACTCTCTCGCTTTAATTCAGCCAGAGGAATGAGAATCGAAGATTTGAGCAAATTTTGGGTGTTTCGGGTTTAAGGTGAAATCGGCCCTATGCACTTGAAATTGATCAATGTTGTAGTTATGAAAGATGTTGAGGATGATGAGATGATGTTGTGGATGAAATTTGGTAGCCAGATTTAGGGTGGGAACCGGTGGCACTTGGGGCCCACGTGCAGTCGCCAATGGCGGGCGTGGGGGAGCGTTCATCCGTTCCCGGCATTCTAGTTTGGTCAATTGGGTCGAGTATATTGTTATGAGCATGTAGATATGAACTTTGTATCGATTGGTGCACATTTTGACAATGTTAGGAATTTCCAAAGTTTTGGGAAGTTTGGACTTTGATTTGGGAAGATCCGACCGTTGGATCGATCATATTTTCTGATATGTTGTTATAATTATTGAGTGGATATAACTTATGAAGTTTGGGCTCATTCCGTATTGAGTTCGAGCATCCAATGATTTATTGGTTTTAGGGTTTTGAAATTATTATTGTAAATTAAGTCCCAGCTCTTGAGAAACAATTATTTATTATATTGATTGTTCAGGACGACGGATAATGCGAGTTGAGGAAGAAATAGTTGGACGGTCGTCATATCCGAAATTTGTGAGTGGACATTTATTTTAAATTAATTGTGCATGCAGTGTATTATTATTTTCCGCTTTATGATTTGAGTTATTGAGTTTTATGATTTTATTAGTGAATTTCCTTTCCAAGGGCTTTTAGCAAATTTTCGTGCTATTTATTTTTGAGTTATTGAGTTGAGAAGTGATTTTCGGGAAAAGATTGATTAAGAAATTATTATGAGAATTATTGATTCCGAATATCGATTTATATGATGATATATGAGTACGAACGATTTATCAAGTTTTTTAGCATTATTGTATTATCAAGATTTATTGAGTTATGAGCTCCGAATTTATCAACTTTGAATTTATATTGAGTTTTCTTTCTGGAAGCATTTATTGATTTATAGAGTATTTGATTTCTGTTTTCGAGGATTTATTGAGATATTGAGTTTTATGAGCTTTGAGTTATCGAGATATTCCTGAGTTACTCTTTCGGTGATTTATTGATGATTTATTAAATTAATGTAGGGTTCTTTCTTAAAGCAATTATTTTATAGAGATTGATTCCAGTTTATTGAGGAGGTAAATAAGTCAGCGCATGCATGCATTACCTGGTCGGCAGTCCCCTTTTGGTCATAGTCTAGTCAACAGACCCCTCCAGACAATATTCTGGTCCGCAGTTCCCCCCAGAATATTTCGGTCGGCAATCCCCTCAGATGTGTCATCTGCTCGACAGTCCTCTCCAAATGACATGAGGTAGTTAGTCGGCAGTCGCTTCTAACCATCACCTCCTCATCTGGTCGGCAGTCTCCTCCCATGAATCCCTGGCCAATAGTCCCCTCCAGGTGGCATAAGATGACTAGTCGGCAGTGCCCTCTAGTCATCGCCTGTTTTTTTTAGACATGAATATTTTAACGAGAATTAAGAGACTATGAGATTATTTTAAGAGATTTTGAGATTTTTTTCCAGATGATTTACAACACGTGGTCATGATTTCAGTAAAGGGAAAGATTAAGAGTAATTTCAAGATTTTACTGCATGCTTGGTTTTTAAGAGAATAATTTGGGAAAACATTAAATCTTATATTTGTTTCCTTCGAGATTAGTTATTTTTCATCCACTCACTCTAACGTTTTACATGCTTTTCCCCTGGGCTCTTCGGTTTTAAATGCCCAGCTTGCAGGCTAAATTTGTTGAGGTTGGGCATACATGGAATTGAGGCATAGTTGTCACTGCTTCCACATTGTAGGATTTATCGATCCTTTTATCCTTTTTGTTTTGTATTCTTGGGTATTATACTGGTAACCTAGTGGCTATATATATATTGTTAAATGGAGATTTGTGTGATGTGAACTGGGAGATAATGTGATATGGGAGCAGCTCTAGGAGACTAAGGATGAACTGTTTAGAAGTGTTATCATCTTGATACAGGTTACAGGTAGTCCATATATTTTAGGGGAAGTCCACCAAATTTTTGGTAAAATTTCTTCTGAGATCGGCCCTGCTGGGCCACTATGGATTTCAGGGTGAAATCCGGGGTAGGTCTTGTCACTTTACCATTACGACATTGGAAAGCCATGTCGGGTACGATACTTCCCTAATGAAGCTGATGTCTTGGAGCTTTTTGACTTCTGCTTGGATGGCTTTATACTTTTCTTCTGTGAAAGCCCTTCGCTTCTGTCTGATCGGTGAGGCATCTGGGAAATGGTGAGTTTGTGCGTGAGTAGGTCTAGCGATATGCTTGGCATGTCGGTGTATGATCATGCGAATACTTCCTGTCTAGATTTGAGGAATGCGCTTGAAAGTGTGGATCTGTCTAGATTTGACCTTCCCTTTCTAGCAGTGTTTGATATGGAGACCTGTTGGGGAGATCATTGAGTAGAAAAATATGTGCAAATATGATATCTCCTACTCTCAAGTATAGGAGGTCAAGTTTTGGTAAAGGAGAAAAGTAAGAGTATCGTACCCAAGGGATTGAGTAACTCTACCCTAACTAGATCACCACGAAAATAAAACCTAGAAAAACACATGAAAGTCTATCTTTTTACAAATTAATAGTCTCGGCCCTTTGGAAGCCAAAACTATCAATAATGATATTTACAATGGTAAAGTAAAGCTAGATCACAACTAATCATGCAACCTAACCATGTTGCTAGAGTAAAGCTAGATCACACAACCTTAGTCCCGTTTACATTCGCTAAAACATAAAAGGGCTTTGATGTCGTAAAGCCTAAGACCTCTCGACTCTTAAACCCATGGCACCAAGCATTAATTTTAAGGTAAGGACCCAAGCAATCTAGTTCTTCCTATACGAATAAGCTAGACCACCACCCTATTAACTACACATGCTTCTGGTTATAAAAGATTGTCAAGCTTAAGTTTTTGATTTCATTAATTCCTACAACATGCATCTAGGTGATCACAAATCCAAAAACACATGTAAGAAAGCATTAAAGTAAAGTAGCTAAAGGATTCAAAACATGCATATTCATCAAAAACATGGCATCACACTATTTTATACATGAGTTTGGCGAGGGCTAAGACCTAGCCCCAAATTTATTCTACTTACAGCTCACAGTTACATAAATCAAACCCATAAACATAATAACATCAAGCAAAAGAGAGGAAGAGTAGAGAAAGTGGTTGGTTACAAAACTAGTGAGAGATGTTTCAAAGTATGGAAATTTCAGTTTTCTCAAACCCAAATTGCCATACAAATCCACAAAACTCTTAGAAACTTTAAGAACAAAGGCTTGAAATGATGAAACTAAGGTGTGATTGATCAAAGATGTAAAGGATCTTCGGTTTTTGGTAAAAACCCAAGACACTTTACACTTTTCTCTACACAAAAGCTAAACTAAACTACCTAAAAGATGAAGAATTATGGAAAATGGAGAGGAAATGGAGAGATAAAGGAGATGAAATGGATGAAGGAATACATGAAAAATATCCAAAGTGAGGGGAGGGTGTTTTTTCAAAAGTGATGAATGGAGGGTGGAAATCAAAGGAAATTAAGGGCTAGATGTGATTGACAAATGTGTAAGCACAAAATGTGGATCTAGTCTTTTACTTCACATAGAAATGACCTATAAATCCCATAGATACTTTGACGGAGGAGAAAAAGTAAGGGTAGAAGGTCATTGTGTAAGGAAACAAGGTAATAAATGGGAAACAAATGTCTAAGGTGTAACAATGGGACCACTTGTCATATTTCAAATTTTGAATTTCAAAATAACCTAGACCTAAAGTTTTCCCACCTAAAATCTCTAACCCTAATCAGCTCTTCCTTCTCCTCCACACATGGTCTTGGCCGGCCAACTTGGGCGGAATCCATCATTGGCCGGGGTTGACTCTCATTTCGTCATGCTTTCATACTTTCTTCCTTCAGTTTAATCTCCACTAATACTTCTGAATTAGCCTTCAGTTTCTTTATACCAAATGTTACTCCATGAGTGTACATCATCCTCGTAAAATTTCAGAGCTTATTTCACTGTGGTGTGGCCGTAAATGCTGCCGGAATCCGTATAGGTCCAGTTTTGCAGTTTTTGTCTTCTAGTGCAGAAATTTGCACCAATCTTTTGAAGGCCTTCCATTCTGAAATAGCTCTTGAACTCTTCATAATAAATGATCCTTAGGATGTGTAGAATGGATCTAAAAAGTTTCAACTCATTTGGAGTTCATTTGGTCAGTTTTCCGCTCCTCCTTCCTTGCCTAGCTCTGTTTCTCCTAACCGGAGTAGGAAAATGTGCTAAAATTGAGTTTTTAGGGCATTTCCAAGCTTTTCCATTATTTCCTAACATGATAAGGAAAAAATAATAACTATATATAAATAAACACAAAGGTTAAGCAAAAGTGCAATATTAGGGGAATAATTACTAGGTAATTATGGACCTAACAAGACCGATATCAAGTCTTCCAAGGCGTCTGGTCTTGGGTGATTGAGCTTCTTTTTGTCTTCTTTCTTTTTGTTTCTGGTATCACTACCTTTTTGTGTCTCAGGATTCTCTCTTGGATCTTCAGGCTTGTTAGATAGGGAGGGAAGGTCTGTGGCTAAGAGTATCTCTTGTCTGCTGCGCCCTCTCGTGACGGTCCGGGAGTTGGACTGTCTAGCTATCTATTGGTCACCTTTGACTGTGAGGATACCCCTGGCAGTGGGTATCTTCAACATCAGCATGTATCCTGCCACAAAGCATTGAAGTCCCCAAATGGCGGCTCGCCCCTGAATGACGTTGTAGGATGAAGGGCAGTTGACGATGATGAAGTGTGTTGTCATTATGGCGATAGTGCTACCTCAATTGAGTGGGATGCATAAGTTGTCCGATCCCAGGGGTTGTGTGATTTCTCCTGCGAAGTTGATTAAAAGTTTGTGATCCCGGGTGAGTTTCTTCTTGTCTCGCCTTAGACCTTCGCAGCAACTGCTAAACATTACGTTGACCGCGGCGCCACTTTCGACCAAGACCCTGTGGCATCGATAGTGGTCGATAACCATAGTGATCAAGAAGGGGTCGTTGTGGTGTTTCCTGATGACGTCCTCCTGGCGGTTAAAAGTGATTGAATCCCAATTCACTTGGGGAGTGTTTCATCCATAATTGAGTCCCAGTATTTCTTGCCCCCAAGGGCATTAGTGTTTAGGTAGGCGGGGGTGCAATACTGCTGGAGTTTACCATTTTGGATAAGGTACTAAATAGCATTCTTGAGTGCCTAACAGATATTGGTAGGATGGTCTGCTTCCTCATCGTAGGTGCAGTACTTACCGTTGTCTAGGGGCTTCTCTTATCCGGGTCTGCGCTTTGTTAGGCGCGGAAATATATCTCTATTGTTGTTCCAGATGTCTTCAAAGGAGGTAGTGAGGGTGGTGTAGATCTTGTATCTGTGTGCATCATACTTTGGGGTCTCCCTGTATTGGTTGTTATATGGCGCATCGCAATATCGGCTGTTTGATGAGTTGTGCTTGGGCTTCTCAAGGCTTTTGCCTTATTGTTTGTCTCTTTTATCGCTACTGTAAGTGGGCTTTTCTCATGGTGTTCCTTCATTATGTTGGGTGGGCTTGTGTTTGTTGCCCTCTTTGTTCCTATAATCGGTATTCCCGCTAGGGTTAATGAGCTGAGGTACAATGACAGGGTTGGTACTGGTGTTTGTGTCAGGACCAAAAGTGTCGTACTAGGCCTGGGCATAAGTAGTAGTGGCATCGAGTAAGTTGTCATATGTGGCGGGAGGGTTGGAATTGATTTGAAGCAGGAAGTATCCTAGCTGAAGGGCTTGCTTGAACGGTGATGCTGCCAAGGTTTGGTCGAGAGAACGACACTGGGCTTGCTTGACTCCTAGTTGACCCATGATTCTTACTTCAACTGGGACTCCTTTTCCTAATAATAAGGCTTAGGACATGGGAGAAATTGGTATTCATAGTATCTTGTATGCATTGTCATTTTTTGTTTGTTGTGTGATTACTCGGTGATATGCCCGTTCACCTCCTTAGTGTATTCAAGTCATTTACTTTAATTTTTACTATTCACAAATTTTGTTTTAACTATTGGGGTGCCAATGAGTTGACTTTTTATAGGATGACAATCTAAGAAAGTTTTCTTCTCGTGAGTCGTAGTTGACGTTAAACAAGATCGTGGACACATGGCATGCTTAAATCGTATGTGTACCTACATATGCATTTGCAAGCATAATTAGCTATAATGAGCCAAGCTCATTGTACCGCCAGAGGTACCAACTCTCACCAAAGGAGTGGCCTGCGAAGGCACAGCCAGGCGGGCTACCGCCTGAGCCCCGGATCGCCCCCAGATCACCGCCAACGCGCCACCACGCGCCACGCCAAGACAGCATCAGAAGCTCCAGACACTGGGAATCGAAGCACATCAGTACCACATCGAAAAAAAGAAGAAGATCAACCTTCTCCTCACTTATAAAAGGTTCTCTCCTCTCTCCTCATTAAGGACGCATTTTTTACTACTCATTTACTGTCATGCTGTCTATATGTATTAACTGACTTAGGCATCGGAGAAGTGAAGACCGCCCAGCGCGGTCTCCCTCTGACTCCTTGTCTCTCGTGTGACAGCTAGCGAATATCATCAAGTCCTCTGAGTAGCGGTCCGCCCACCGGACCCGCGTTAAACGAAAGACCGGCTACCGCCGGACTTTGAGCATTAACATTAACGTCAATCATCGGAAGTCTCCGCTGAGCGAAACACCACTAGCGGAACTTCCCACTTGTCACCCTCCAAGTGTCGAAGTCCCCGCTGAGCGAAACCCCGCTAGCGGAACTTCTCACTTGTCACCCTCCAAGTGTTGAAGTCCCCGCTGAGCGAAACCCCTCTAGCGTAACTTCTAACTTGTCACCCTCCAAGTCCTCGCGAGCGAAACCCTGCTAGCGGAACTTCTCACTTGTCACCTTCCAAGTGTCGAAGTCCCCGCTGAGCGTAACCGCGCTAGCGGAACTTCTCACTTGTCACCCTCCAAGTGTCGAAGTCCCCGCTAGCGGAACTTCCAGTCGTCAACTTGCAAGAAAGGCAGCCTCTGCTACACGCACCACTGCCAGCAGAGCTCCCTCTCCATCTTGCAAACCACGTACTTTGCTGAGCGCAACACCGCTCAATAAAATACAGCCAGGAAAGTCGACGCGACGCTATTTCCTGCTACAACTAGCGGGGGGTATCCGCCAGCGGCGAATCCCGAGGCTACGCCTCACTCTGACAACGACCGACACGCGGCGTTACGGTCAGATCATCCCTACGGGACACGGGGACTTGTCAACATTCTACGACGGCCCTGATCAGGTACGTTGAGCCCCGTCACTCGGGTACTAAAGATTAGGCTCGCTACCCAACACCCTCTGCTCCGTGCAGCTCCCCCTCAAAAAACAATTTGCCGACCATCCGGAGGTCCGTCTTGGCTAGGGAGTGGGGGACTCCCTGGCGGGACTAGCAGGGGCCCACCCGAAAGGGTATAAAGCGTTCGCTCAGTAAATCCATGGTTGACAACGCACTAACACTAATTATGCTTTTGCAAAGTCTAGCGGAGGTAACGCTTCACACCGCCAATCAACTCCCCAACCAAGATTGCCCTCCTTGACTGGAGACTTGGGGGACTTGTACCTACATGTGCATTTGCAAGCATAATTACCTATACTGAACCATGCTCATTGTACCGCCAGAGGTACCAACTCTCACCAAAGGAGTGGCCTGCGAAGGCACAGCCAGGCGGGCTACTACCTGAGCCCCGGATCGCCCCCAAATTACCGCTGACGCGCAGCTACGCTCCCCGCCAAGACAGCATCAGAAGCTCCAGACGCTGGGAATCGAAGCACATCAGTTCCACATCGAAAACAATAAGAAGATCAACCTTCTCCTCACCTATAAAAGGTTCTCTCCTTTCTCCTCATTAATGACGCATTTTTTACTACTCATTTATTGTCATGCTGTCTATATGTATTAACTGACTTAGGCATCGGAGAAGTGAAGACCGCCCAGCGTGGTCTCCCTCTGACTCCTTGTCCCTCGTGTGACAGCTAGCGAAGATCATCAAGTCCTCTGAGTAGCGGTCCGCCCACCGGACCCGCGTTAAACGAAAGACCGGCTACCGCCGAACTTTGAGCATTAATATTAACGTCAATCATCGGAAGTCTCCGCTGAGCGAAACACCGCTAGCGGAACTTCCCACTTGTCACCCTCCAAGTGTCGAAGTCCCCGCTGAGCGAAACCCCGCTAGCGGAACTTCTCACTTGTCACCCTCCAAGTGTTGAAGTCCCCGCTGAGCGAAACCCCGCTAGCGTAACTTCTCACTTGTCACCCTCCAAGTCCTCGTGAGCGAAACCCTGCAAGCGGAACTTCTCACTTGTCACCTTCCAAGTGTCGAAGTCCCCGCTGAGCGTAACCGCGCTAGCGGAACTTCTCACTTGTCACCCTCCAAGTGTCGAAGTCCCCGCTAGCGGAACTTCCAGTCGTCAACTTGCAAGAAAGGCAGCCTCTGCTACATGCACCACTGCCAGCAGAGCTCCCTCTCCATCTTGCAAACCACGTACTTTGCTGAGCGCAACACCGCTCAATAAAATACAGCCAGGAAAGTCGACGCGACGCTATTTCCTGCTACAACTAGCGGGGGGTATCCGCCAGCGGCGAATCCCGAGGCTACGCCTCACTCTGACAACGACCGACACGCGGCGTTACGGTCAGATCATCCCTACGGGACACGGGGACTTGTCAACATTTTACGACGGCCCTGATCAGGTACGTTGACCCCCGTCACTCGGGTACTAAAGATTAGGCTCGCTACCCAACACCCTCTGCTCCGTGCAGCTCCCCCTCAAAAAACAATTTGCCGACCATCCGGAGGTCCGTCTTGGCTAGGGAGTGGGGGACTCCCTGGCGGGACTAGCAGGGGCCCACCCGAAAGGGTATAAAGCGTTCGCTCAGTAAATCCATGGTTGACAACGCACTAACACTAATTATGCTTTTGCAAAGTCTAGCGGAGGTAACGCTTCACACCGCCAATCAACTCCCCAACCAAGATTGCCCTCCTTGACTGGAGACTTGGGGGACTTGTACCTACATGTGCATTTGCAAGCATAATTACCTATACTGAACCATGCTCATTGTACCGCCAGAGGTACCAACTCTCACCAAAGGAGTGGCCTGCGAAGGCACAGCCAGGCGGGCTACTACCTGAGCCCCTGATCGCCCCCAAATTACCGCTGACGCGCAGCTACGCGCCCCGCCAAGACAGCATCAGAAGCTCCAGACGCTGGGAATCGAAGCACATCAGTTCCACATCGAAAACAATAAGAAGATCAACCTTCTCCTCACCTATAAAAGGTTCTCTCCTTTCTCCTCATTAATGACGCATTTTTTACTACTCATTTATTGTCATGCTGTCTATATGTATTAACTGACTTAGACATCAGAGAAGTGAAGACCGCCCAGCGTGGTCTCCCTCTGACGCCTTGTCTCTCGTGTGACAGCTAGCGAAGATAATCAAGTCCTCTGAGTAGCGGTCCGCCCACCGGACCCGCGTTAAACGAAAGACCAGCTACCGCCGGACTTTGAGCATGAACAGTATGTGAAAGTAATGGTCAGAAAATGAAAATTAATATTCCGAGAAAGGGGTATAAAAGCGGACTTATAGGAATTGGTAAGTCATTTTTTCACCCGCGACCCAAAGTAGAAACCCTATATTCTCTCCAACCGACCCGACCAAAAAACTCAACCAGGCAAGATCTTCTCCATCTAGCCACCTGATGACACATCACTGGTGTCGTTCGAACCATGTCGTCATCCCTAGGAGCTCTATGGCGGTGGTTTAAGGATATTTGACTTGAAGAAGAAGAAACGAAGCAAAAACCATTTACCAATACCATGCGGGTCGACCTAGCCAAAACTCCATTTTCCAGCAACCTTCAGCAATGATACCAGTTAGGCTTTGAAGTTCTTGGGACGTACGCACATCAATCTCTCCAAACATCTTGATTCAAGTTTGAGCGTTTGATTCTTTCGAGCACGTGAGGAGGACCCATGCAAGGAGGGTTTTGATCGACGACAGGCTTAGCTGTATACTATGAGTAGACTTTTATTTTAAAATTTAGGATTAAATACTCGTTAATCCTCATACTTTTGCATGAAAAATAATTTAGTCCAAATTTTTTAAATTAAACAGTTTAGTCCATATTTTTTTTAATTCTCACACAACAGGTCCTAAAACGGTTCAAGAATATACACTTGAACACAGAAGTTTTGCATTTTTTGACAATTCAAAAGAAAATGACCCAAGTGAGCTTTGTTGATTTTGTGGTCCCCATGCACTAACTAGTTATTTCCTGGTGCCCAGCGGTTCAAGATAGATAGATAGTCAAAATCTCTCTTTATTTTGAACAAGAAATTTTGCGCACAGATATATATATATATATATATATATATAGCCCCCTTCCAATGAGGGATCCCTATTTTTTGCCAACTTGAGGGATACACTCGCAGCCCTTGGATCTGTTTTAGTGAGCTTGGACGGCTGAGATTATATCAAACTATGTAACTCTTTCTGACCACAATTAACCTAGAATTCCCGAGTTCCCCTCCCCAGTTCTCTGTCACGAGTATCAACGCTTAGAGAACTCTCCCAATTCGCATCTGAAGCACCATCTATTTCTCCAAATTCTCTACATATCAGGTGGGTTTTCTCTTAATTAGCTGTAAGTGTATGATTTCTTGCTAGAAAGTCCACTCTTGCCTCATATTGTAATTCAATTGCAGCAATTTTCAGGTTATTCATGATACGAAAGACGGAGGCAGGGATTGAGATGAAGAAGAATGATCGGACCCCCGCTCTCTCTCTCTCTCTCTCATGCATCAAATTACTTAACACTGAACTAAATGGGTGTGATTTAATGAATCTATGTGTACTGGGTAAGCGATTTAAGGGGAAAGATCAAAACTTTGTACTGAATTGACCTTCATTTTAGTGATGAGGACCTGGGTTTTTCTGCTTTTATTGAATTTTACGGTGATTGAGATTTTGGCTGTTTGATGATTTTGGGATTTGATGGTTGTTTCAAGTCAGTTTGAGTGCATTTGCGTTCTTGTTTTTGGATTCATTCATTTAAAAATGGCTTTGTAGTCATTAGTTTAATGAAAATTTTTAGTTTTGTTGTATGTCTTGTGGTATTCTGTAATTGATGTTATCAATATCTTTTAGACATTACAGAGTTCTCAGAGGAACTGAAGATATGGCGGATAATAATGGGTTGGTTGTACCAACGGAAATGGAGACTAATGGGATGGCTGTACATGCGGAAATGGAAACTCAACCTATTCAACCTTCTTTTTTTCCATGTACAAGTTGCGGTCAGGATGATTAGCTGCTGGTCTACATGATCAAGTAGAGTTTGCTTTTCAGTAGTTACTTTGGAGATACAGAGTAGACATGCTAACATTTACTTTTTGGATGTTATTTTGGAGATGCAGAGAAGATTTGCTAGTGTTTGCTTTTTGGTACTCAGAATTGATGTTGAAGCTGGATCTGGAATAGTAGAGTAATTTGCTTCTGAGTTTGCAGATCAGTTCTATCATGTACACCAATTGTTGCAAACGAAAACATTTAGCCTGTGGAGATGGCAAGAAATTTAACTAGTGATTTTAGTTTCTACCATTTGTTTAAGCTTTTGTAGTCCCTATTGATAACTACAGACTTGTAGATGACAGATACTTGTTCTATTCACATTTATAATCTAATCAATTTTTATTGAAGCATATTCTCATAAGTTTTTAACAATACATAAAGTGGTTCATAACATTACTCTACCATCCAACTAAAGTAACATTTTTTGGTTCAGTGGGGGCCACAATGCCCAGCAAAACAAGGAAACAAATCAGAAACTAGGTATATGCTCCTAAAACTTCAAGTTTAACACAAATCATCCAGCAGCAAAGTGATGACATGTGAAGGAGGCTGCATTCTGAGATCCTGATCCAGTCGTGGCCTTAACATCAACCTAACCTTGCTTCCATTCGTAGTACCTTGCAGTATCCTCATGTTCAGTGCCTTTCTCAAGTGAGTCAGCTACCTAATTTGCATGCACCAAAAAGCTCCAGAACTTGAGCTCCAACAGCATAGCCGGCATTAAGTAATACATAAATGTACGCAAGGAGAACCATTAATCATTTTCCAAGAGATGAACTCCCTATCTATTAAAAGAATAAGATATGAAGTCAGAATACTTGGAACAATAAATCCAATTTTGCAAATAACACATTTATATCTTTGATTCCTAATCCAATCTTACGATCCCTATTGAGGGTGAAATACTAAACTCGTCATCAAAGCTTGCTTCTCCATCTCATTTATGCTTTCATTGATGTCAAACCTACATTCACACAAATTACATATATGTGAGTAACACGACTTTCTTATTTCATTATGTAAAAATGTTTTTCTACCTATTTGTCCCAACTTTTCAGAAACTCAATTTCATGCAAACAAGTAAGCTAGAGCTTTGGACATATTGGACATGAATGAACATCATTCTTTCACATGAGCACTTCATTCTTCAATCTAATAGAACCCTTAATCTAACCAAGAATGTGAATCACCTTCATTCTAGCTCGGCAATGTTGTCAACCTGTGTCTGATTGTACTGCACAAGCTCCAAAAACAAGAACGCAAATGCACTCAAACTGACTTGAAACAACCATCAAATCCCAATCATCAAACAGCCAATATCTCAATCACCGTAAAATTCAATAAAAGCATAAAAACCCAGGTCCTCATCACTAAAATGAAGGTCAATTCAGTACAAAGTTTCGATCTTTCCCCTTAAATCGCTTACCCAATACACAGAGATTCATTAAATCACACCCATTTAGTTCAGTGTTAAGTAATTTGATGCATGAGAGAGAGAGAGGGGGGGGGGGGGACCTATTGTGTTCCTTTGATGAGAGGCCTGTCGAGGACGTTAGTACTGCTTCATCTTCCCGACTCCGATCATTCTTCTTCATCTCAATCCCTGCCTCCGTCTTTCGTATCATGAATAACCTGAAAATTGCTGCAATTGAATTACAATATGAGGCAAGAGTGGACTTTCTAGCAAGAAATCATACACTCATAGCTAATTAAGAGAAAACCCACCTGATTTGTAGAGAATTTGGAGAAATAGATGGCGCTTCAGATGCGAATTGGGAGAGTTCTCTAAGCGTTGATACTTGTGACAGAGAACTGGGGAGGCGAACTCGGGAATTCTAGGTTAATTGTGGTCAGAAAGAGTTACATAGTTTGACATAATCTCAGCCGTCCAAGCTCACTAAAACAGATCCAAGGGCTGCGAGTGTATCCCTCAAGTTGGCAAAAAATAGGGATCCCTCATTGGAAAGGGGCTGTATATATATATATATATATATATATATATCTCTATATATTTACACACACACACACACACACACATATACACATGTGTGTGTGTGTGTGTAGAGAGAGAGAGGCAGAAAAAATATAAAATAAAAAGAGAGAAAAATAAAAAAAATAAAAAGTGAGGGGTATAATAGTCATTTTAGGACCTGTTGTGTGAGAATTAGAAAGAATAAGGACTAAACTGTGTAATTTTAAAATTTTGGACTAAACTGTTTTTCATGCAAAAGTATGAGGAGTAACGAGTATTTAGTCCAAAAATTTAATATGCATGCAATTATTTTTGATAAATATTATTTTATTATGGGGCATGTGTTTGGTTTTGGAAATAAATTGTGAACTATTGATATGTGCAAAAGCAATCGGCAATTTAACCCTAAAAAGATGTAGTTGTTAGTATAGAATAAGCAG
>BDJD01000802.1:77592-103657 GCA_002564525.1 Rosa multiflora | reverse complement strand
TTCTTGTATATTTGTAAATAAATAAAATCGATTTAGGTTTTTAGTATGCATGTAAATTGTGAATAACTTGTTAATAATCTGCAAATATATTTTAATTCCGTGAATAGTGTTTTAGGATTTGTAATTGTGATGTTAACTTGTTAGAGTTTGCGTTATACATGGATTTGTGTAGTTAGAGTTTAACTAGGATTTGTTGTTTGTATTTGTGTTGTATATGGATTTCTAATTCAATTCTAACTGAACTTGTACATATTCTTATAATTTTCGTGTGAATTTGTATATTATTTCTTTTAATTTGTTTCTCACATGTTAGCACCCTCAATCCCCGGCTTGAATGATCCCTGCTTATTCTATACTAACAACTACATTTTTTAGGGTTTAAATTGGCGATTGCTTTTGCACGTATCAATTTTTCACGGCTAGGAAGATGGATGGTCACGGCCTTGCTCCTTGAAGATTGCGAAAACCTGAAAACTAGAGAGAACAAGTGAGAAAACAAAATTGTGGAGAAAATTTTTCACCTTGAAACGTCAAATACACTAGGTATATATAGGAGGACGTCCCAAGGCACTCCCAATTCGTTTCTACTTGGTTTCTCTTAGTTCGTGTTGATTTAGGACTTCTTTGTTAAGAGACAGATTTCGGCAGGATTGACCTCAGTGCACTAAAACGACCATAACTTTCCCTAGAAAATATCTATTGATGAACCGTAAAAATATCTGGAAACTAGACATCCGTAGCTTTCCAACCATATAAAGATAATAATTTTCTGAGCTCTGAACAATTTTTGACACTCCGTTGAAGTTGACTGATCTGCACAGGCAGATTTCCGAATCTGTAATGATTTCGACTTTTAAAGCATAAGTTGAGTCCAATTCGGTTTTCCTTCACATCACATGCCTCTCACATGCCTTCCACGCCTATTCTGAAGTAGAAACGTCAAGAACTACCTAGAACCTTCAAGAACATCACGGCAATTCCAATCCTTGCTCAACTAGAAGTCCAAACTCCACATTGCTTTGTAATTCGAATCTCTTGTTGCTTCCTCTTCCATGTGCACGGCATATGACCTTCTTGATTCTTCTAGACACTTCTTGGATGTTCCATAGACTTCTCCTACCTTCCACAGGTCTCCTAGTATGAGTAGAACTCCATATGCAAGTAGGTTTCCTAGTTGGATACAAACTTCTTTTCTGCAATTCTTCTACACTCTTCCGGAACCTTCTTAAGTAATCCTTATCCAACAAGGACTCCTTCTCACACTAGGATTCCTTATTTGAGTAGAATTGGGTTTCCTTGTCCAAGTAGAACTCCTAATTCCGCGACTTAAGAGTTTGAATCCAAGTCAGCTTCTGATTCCTTCTCCAACTAGGATTCCTTTTCCTAGTCAAACTGGGAGAACTTCCATTTCTTCATTTCTTCTCATTTATGTGCCACTTGTGCATTCCTTAGCCATTTTTGGACTTTGAGACTCCATTTTCACCTATAAAACACTAATTAAGTTAAATTGATCAAGATAAAAGAAATAACTTAGCAAAATATAGGGTTTAAACATTATAAACATGGCATTTATGCTCCTATCAACTATTCCTTGGATTATTTTTTCTATATATGTATTATGTTTTTTTTTTTGGAATTGAAAATGCGTTGGATATTATATGACGTTAAGCTTTCCAAGGAATTTCGGAAACATGATTATGAATTTAAATTAAGAATTTTTTTCAAAATGTGATTATGAATTTAAATGAGGGTTTTTTCATTAATCTCGCTTAATTTTATTAGAAATTGATATAACAGCCAAATACTAGTTACTATCCTGTGGTTTGGCTTCAAAATCAATTCAGTCCCTGAACTTCCAATTTCATAAAAAACACCCCTACACTATCATTTCTCATCCCATAGGTCAAATGGTCAATCATCCGTGAAATGCAGCTTTTAAATCATTGACGTGTTTTAAATGAAATTGGAAATTCAGGGACTGAATTGATTTTGGACCCAAAACCACAAAGTAGTAACCATTGTTTAGCCCTTGATATATCTTATTCAACTTAGTAATCGCAAGTGTTGCCAAATTTTGCGAGTATGATTGTTATTAATGGTTTATGAGTACGTACGGTTGGGAATCATACTCATGCTTTTATTCGAGAATTATTATTATTTTACGCGAGATTTTTGGGGATGTATTTTATCTTGGTTTTTGAAAAATTTTTCTTCACCATACATGGGTTGTCATATTTCATTGGTAGTTAGCTCATCACTCCTTCTCACAATTACTTGTGGGTTGTAGTTGAGTCTTTAGCTTGGGAGGCTATTACAAGAGACTGGGAGGCTCCGACTCGAGCCTAGGAGGCTCATTTTACTTTATGGTGATATTTTCTTCCCCATACTCTGTTTTTATTTTTAACCAGTAGGGCAAGTCTGATTTTATGAGATTCAGTTTCAAAGAAAAATGTTTCATAAACATTGCATGCATCCAGATTTTTAAGGGAAAAATACATGGGAAAGTATAAATTCTCTTTTCATTTCGATTTTTACGAATAATTATTATTTTTGGTTCACCCATACTAACGGTTTTGCTTTCCTCCTGGGCCATTTGTTTTTAAATGCCCCGTTCGCATAAATGATGTTCAGCTTTAGGAGTTGAGGCTTAGCACCACTACTGCTATCTTTCATTCGTAGGTTACCCGTTAACCTAGCTGGTGTAAATTCTTTTATTTCCCTTAGAAAGCTCTGATAACCATGTGATGTTAATTATTAGATGTTTGTAAATTATGGGCTTGAACGTACTTTAGAATTTCATGGAGATTATAATTGTGGTCGAAATATTGGATATGATAGTATATTAGTCGGTTTGGATTTGTATTGATCTATGATATTTTTGTGGTGGAGTTAATTGTTTTGGTGGTTGGCTCTAGGAGATGAGGGTGGGCATGTCTAGAAGAGTAGATTTTGTTCCTTTTACATGTTTGGTTTGTCCACTTTTCGAGAAAATTCTGCTAAATTTTCGGTTGAATTTTCTCGAAAAATTGGCCCCCCATGGGCATCTTGGATTTTATGGTGAATTTCAGAGCGAGTCCTGTCACTAGGGAAGAATCACTGGAACCCAGATGCTTTTCATTCAATTTTCATTCTTGTTTTTCTAGTTTTATGCTTCATGTGTGTTGGTAGTTCATGCATGATTTGTGCCTTGAGATGATTGACAACCGAGGTGAGAGTACGTTGTGCCATCTCAAGATTGACAAAGGAGAACAAGTTCGCTGATTTAGAAGTAGCAAAGACGAGGAGACACAGCTGCCCACTAGATTGGTTCTAGTAGATGAGTTGTGTAACATCTTTATGTACTTTCATATTCATATAGTTGATTGTTCACCGGCATAATGAACGCAGTTGTTTACCTCTTTGGAGGGTTTTACTGCGTCAACAGATCTTGTGTTATGTGTGATGATTTTACTTTGGATGGTTTGGAAAATTGAATAAATCATAACATCATCAGATATCTGCATCTTCGATTAAGACTCAAGTTCTACTGCAATCCTATATTAGGATGCGAACAGGCCTGCACTCCTAAGACTGATTTCTAAAGTTGTTGACATATTGATCAGTTTCGTTAGTTGGGAAATACATATATCCATTCTATAATTTCAAAGATTTTGATGTAAATCATTCTCAAATCATGTTAATCTTAAACTTCAACAAAATAACTTGTGGATGTAATGATAAGGTGCATAGTTTTCTCGCTTGTTTGTTTGCTAAGTGACCTAGGGTCGACTACCAAGAATTTGGTGTACTTTCTAATGTCTTCTTATATATTTCTCATCCAAAACATTGTGTATGCTTGCGTATTATATACAGCAAGTCCTTGGTGCCATTTTTAGGGATTAGAATGAAAATGCTATAATCACTTGGTAATCGATCTAGTTCTTGGTGCTATAAGCCCCTCCTACTTTACCGTACTTCTTTTCCTTTTTAATAAAAAAAAAGGTTACTTAACAAATCTTTTTGTTCTTAGTTACTCTTTAGCTTAAAATCGTGAAAATTGAGTTGTAAACAAGTAATTGCTTTTTGGCCGTTCATTGGTTTCTTGAATAGCAATTGCATTTTGGTTTGGCAATTACAAGTTCCTGTTTGGCAACAAAAAATCATTTTGGAATTGCAAGTCTCGATCCAGCAATTGCAATTTTTTTTTCTGGCAATTTCAAAGGGCCTGATTGGCAATTGCATTAATTCATAGGTAAAGTACATTGTTTTGCTTATTTACTTGTTGATTACTTTTTGGAAACTGTGGAATTTATTGATATTCTTGCTTACCTTAATACTTCATACCTCTTGGAAAATATCTTTTCCTAAAGTTTGAACTTTGGTCTCCTCACCCCAGAGAGAGAGTCCTAGGGTTTCTTAAAAATTTTATCTTCTCTCTGTCCGGTGACACTGTCGTCATACGAGATCTGTTGGACTTGGGCTTGCTATCTGTTCTTCCCTTCGATTTGACAAGGGATCGGAGGAGATGGTAGGTTAGAACAAGGCGGCTGGCGGGAGGTGGCTCCTTTCTTGCTGGTCGGAGTTAGAATTGGCGGGTCGGCGGTGTGGTGTGGTGTCGAGGGTGTGGAGGCGGACTGGCGATGATGAGATAGGGGAGGCGTTGTTTGGCTCGGATCGAATTGACCCGATCTAGGTTGAATCTGATCGGAAATGTCCAATCTGGATCATGGCGTTTGACTCCCACATGGGGAAGGGAATGGTTGGAGAGGGTGGTGCTTCTCCACGGCACAGCGGGGATGGAGTGAGGTTGACGGCGCGCGATCTGGCGATGGTGGCTGTCGGTGGTGGGATTGGGCCAAGTTTGGTTGGCAGTTTATGATCTGCTTCCGGCCTGGATTGTTGCTTGGGCTTGGGCTTGAGCCCTCCTTTTGGGCCCCACCAGCCCTTTATTAACAAAAAAAAAAAACATCATATCTCTTATTACATGATTGTGCAATTTCGTAGGTATACGTGTGATTTCAACAGTGAGTTATCCTACAAATTCAAGATTTCTATTCATAGAACTTTAGAACCACTAAAAAATCGAGCATCGAATGACCTCTGTGTTTTAGATGACCATCTGTTGATTTTGTTTGAGCTCTTTGCCGATTGTTCTTCAACCTCTTTAATATTGATGTGCTTCACTGAAGGTGCAAGCCTGTTTCCTATTAAAGCAAGGCTTTTGACCAACATGATCAATAATCCTTCCATGACAAACTCTTGTACTACTACTGTTACAATATTCTAATTTATATTCCAAACCGTCTTAGTTTGCATGTCATGTGTTCTCCAATTTCAGTTAATTTGTTTAAGTATAACTAATATCTATATTGAATTTATTCAATATGATGTTTGTGCTTTAGAAGACTCGAGTCAAGAGGAAAGAGGGAGGGTGAAGAATATCTAAGTAGTACAAAACCAACTTTGCTATCTCAAACAATAAAAAATAAACTTTATCATGATTCTAATCATAATAGATATCCTAATCAGTCATAATCATTATTCATCGCAGACACTTTGTCAACTATCATTGCATTTTTTTACTTCAATAATCCTGAAATATCAAATAACTATCTAATACAAAAACAATTTTGGTCACATCTCTCAACAAATTGTATTATTGTTGCAAACAATAAAAAAATAGACTGATTTGGAATGAACCTTTCTCGGTGGAAGAAAGGAATAGCGATAATAACAAATATCCAAATGAGTCATAACAGAATGGTTCTTATCCATAGAATTATTAAAAGGAAAAGCTTTAGTGAATCATAATCAATTTTTCTTTTATTTTAATAACCCTGAAAGATAAAATAATTATGGATAAGTCGTTAACTGTTGGGGACAAAAATCGTGAAGAAAGAGTTTTACATTATGGAAAAAAAAAATGCCCTCTACTTTTTTATGTTCTTAATCTCTCTTTGTACTTTTTTGTTTCTATAATAAAATGAGTGGTTCTATTCATATCTCTCTATTTGCTATCTGGACCTCCTTCGGTATTTTTACACGTCGAACTTCCCATATTACCCATATTTTTTTTCTGTTCTACCTCCTCTTCTCTGTATCAACTATTATCTTTGCGACCTAAACTTTGTGACTATCGATGTTGATGGAGGATGGGAATTGAAGAGGTTTCGTTAAGCTCTCACCTTGAATTTTGATTAATAAACCTTAACAAAAATTTATACAGAAAATCAAGACCAATTAAAGTAGCAATAGTAGTTGAGAACTGAGAATGATTCACAACCGAAGGTATATTGAATTGTGAATAACGCTTTACCCAGATTTCAAGAGGAAAATCAATTCTAATAATTGGAAAAGACAAAATGAAGCATGAAAAAAATATGGGATTTTTATTCATTATGCTTTGGTTGTTAATTATAATCCAATCATGTACGTCGTTAGCAGATTGAAGGAATAAACTTCTATGCCATAATCTGTTAATGTTTAGTCTTGAATGAGTAAAACAAAAGGAGGCAAGTGAGTTCATGTGACATCTTCATCCTTGATTGTTGTTTCTTTAGAAGTGCTTTATTCTATTTGTTAGGAGTATAGAATTCAATTAGATGATGGTCATATTGCTGAAAAAGCCAGTTAAAAAAGCTTACAGAGAAAGCATGCATGGTCATATTGCTGACAAAATGTTGGAAATACTTGCCTAAAATATACTTGCAGCTGGTATATGGATTCTCCTTTATCGTTAGAATTTAATTGCAACATCTTTGCTATCGTTTGCAGATCAAGCAGCCACTTATGGGATATTTTGTATCAAACTGCTCAAAGCTTTGAACTGAGATGGTGGAAATGAAAGGCAATGTGCAGTCATTGGGAGATCAAGCTTGGAACACCAGCAAGTTGTATTATTATTTATCATTATGTAAACCTTATGAAATTAGAAAGCTTGTTAAGCTAATGAAATGGATTAATGCATCATGAAATTGCCTTTGTTGGATCTATTGGAATTTATTATGAAAGTTGCTTTTAGTAAAATATTAAGGCTTGTCCGGCAACGTTTTTAAAAATGATTTTTCAAAAACCGATTTTGAAAATAAAAACGAGAAAACAAGATTGGATTTTTGAGATCCGAAAATGTGTCAGGTAGCTTATTCCGAAAACAATTTTCAAAAACGAGAGAAGAATGCGACTAGAGATGAGATAGAGACCTGAGAAGAAGATAGCGATGTGAGAATATGGAAGAAGAGAGCACATTCTTTTTTTTCTTTGTTTTGGAAAATATATCTCCATGTTTTCTAAAATATGAGAATGAAAAGGTGAAAACGTCTATTTGTCGTTTTCCTGTTTTACGAGTAAAATAAAAAATTATTTTCAAAAATTATTTTCTGCATTTTTGAAAACAGACCAACGAACGCATTTTCAAGCCATTTTCATTTTATAAAATGAAAAAGATGATTTGAAAACGTTACCGAACGCCACCTTAGAGTCACTTTCATATCACTCTCAATTAAGTAAAAACAATTGTCCAAGGGAGCTAACACAACTAAATGGATAGCATAAACTGTTGTTGGAGCCATTACAAAACAATAAGACTCTACATCGAAACCATTGTCTAATAAAAACTCAAACAACAGTTTTTCTCAGAAACATGCAGTATCAAATACAAACAGACAATGCTTTCTTCAATTTTCTGTTGTCTAGTTTAAATCCAGTCCATAGAAAACAACTAGTCAGATGATGTACAACCTTCATTCAGACAACAGTTTATTTACAAACCAATGTTTTCTGATTATTCTTCACAAGTTTCTCTCTTCTAGCAGCTGTTGTCTGAAATTGATTTGCACAAGAGTTAAGATACTCGTCGCTGTTGTTCTTTCTGGTGCTCAGACAATAGTCATGTAAGTCGTTATTGTTGTGCAAAATTTCCTCATACGACAGTTACGTCCTATTGTCTAATTCAGACGGTATTGAGATAGACAACAGCAACGTGCCTTATCAGGCGACAGTTTTTCACTGTCGTCTGATTCATTTTTTGGCATAGTTCCAATTAAAGTAGCAATACTAGTTGAGAACTGATAATGATTCACAACCGAAGGTATATTGAATTGTGAATAACGCTTTACCAAGATTTCAAGAGGAAAATCAATTCTAATAATTGGAAAAGACAAAATGAAGCATGAAAAAAATATGGGATTTTTATTCATTATGCTTTGGTTGTTAATTGTAATCCAATCATGTACGTCGTTAGCAGATTGAAGGAATAAACTTTGATCTCATAAGCCAGAAATCACTCTCCTACGTCTAGAAGCAGTGACAGCGACGATCATGAAGATCTCAAATTTTTAGTTTCAGGGGTAGATTTGGATTTTAAGATTTTTAAAAAAATTAGGGAGATTCAAATATTAAATTTGAAGGTCCAACTAGAATCACCCTAATACAATTTGAAATTCCAAAAAAGAACAAACAAAGTTAACAAACAAATTAACCTCTCTTTTGGCTTTCTTCTATGGTTATTTGAGTAGGGTTTTTTTTTTAAATTTTCTTTTTATGACAGAAAAACAAACAACAACTAAAAAACAAAAGCTCTACAAATACTCCCTCTCATCTGATCCAATTAGAACGCTGGAAATACCGAAAGAGATAAACAAAAAACCACACAAAAGAATTATTAGAATAATGAGCTGTTAAAGCTAACCGAAAGGGGTTATTTGAGTAGTTGCCAGAATAGACCTATAGAAACTCGTGATATAATGCATGCAAGATATGATTGATCATTACTTTATTTGAATATATACCAAGTTGGAACCTAAATGACCTTAATGCCAGAGGCCATACCCTCGGTTTTCAGAATTTTGTAGAGTAAACCCATACACATTTTTGTCATTTCATAATATGCTTCGTCATGTTTTTTTGTCCTTGTGCGGAAAAATGTATTTCGGCAGATCTTACTATGAACGCGCAAACGGAATTCAACGCACCATTTATGTATATACATGCATCCAAACTATTCTTCAAAGTCGACGTGCATGCCTACTCTTGACCCTTTGACAATTGCGTGCCTCCAGCTAATACAATCCTTCTTTCTTTACTCGTACTCTCCTCCTGATCGTCCTCCTCTATATATTTATCACCTCCTAGACCCTAAAACTCATATCCAATCAATATTGCCAAAACCATCAAGCTCATCAACGTCAATTACGTACCATCCACATATTCCACTCTAGTAGAAGTTCAGAAGAAGTGGATGATGAGAATAGAGGCCTCATTCTTGGCCTTTTTCTTTCTTCTTCCTCTAGCAGTGGCTGACTTACGGGTTGGTTTCTACAGTGCTAGCTGCCCAAAAGCCGAACAAATTGTACAACAAGTCGTCCAGAAAAAATTCTCCAGTGATCGATCTATAACTGCTGCTTTGCTTCGCATGCACTTCCATGACTGCTTTGTTAGAGTACGAGCTCCATACACTTATTTTATCCATTTCTGTATTTATATGTAATATCGATCTTACGTTAAAGTTCTACTAACGTACACTGGCTCGATCAGCGAATTAAGGTTCTGATCGAATTTGTCGTTTAGGATAACTAATAATTGATGGAAGTTGTTTGTCTATGACTCTATTGCAGGGTTGTGATGCTTCCATTCTTATTGACTCCACCAATAAGAAGAAGTCTGAAAAAACCGCAGGACCAAACTTGACTGTAAGAGGGTTTGAGGTCATCGACGAGGCCAAGAAAGCACTTGAGGCTGCATGCCCGTCAACAGTCTCCTGTGCTGATATTATCACCCTTGCGACTAGAGATTCAGTGGTTCTAGCCGGTGGCCCTAGCTACAACTCACCCACCGGACGGCGTGATGGCCTAGTATCGAATCCCAATGACGTCAACTTACCTGGTCCGTCCTTTTCCGTGTCTCAGGCATTGCAGTCTTTCACGGCCAAGGGAATGACTCTGAACGATATGGTGACTCTTTTGGGTGCACACACCGTTGGTGTTGCGCACTGTAGCTTTTTTGAAGATAGGCTTTCCAACTTTCAGGGGACTGGGTCTCCGGATCCTTCAATGGACCCAGCTCTGGTTACCAAGTTGAAAAAGATCTGTGGAGGACCTAATGACCCTACTGCATTTTTGGACCAAAATACATCATTTGCCTTTGATAATCAATTCTATAACCAGGTCAAGTTGAAGAGAGGTGTGATGCAGATTGACCAGGAGCTAGGTGTGGACAAGTCAACGGCTGGTATTGTTTCTGGGTTTGCTTCCAATGGTGGCAGATTCAGTCAGAGTTTTGCAACTGCTATGTTGAAGATGGGCAGCCTTCAGGATGGAAATGCTGGTGAAATAAGGAAAAATTGTAGAGCTTTTAATTAATTAATAGAGCATTGTAATAATTAAACTTCATTGCTTCCTGTGATGATAACCTAGACAACTAGTTATCATATCTTGCTATTCAAATAGTTGGAATCTGGCAATCACGTACGAGATACTTTTGCAAATGCCTTTCGTCAACTTTTTTTCTTTTCTTTAATTCTTGTTAGTATATCTTGTTGCAAATGTGATAGGGGGACGTGGAGCCTAGAACTAGTGGCAACCAGGTCTTTCGAACCCCAATCAACGAGGTGTACGTTAAAAATCAACAGACCAGATCACTTCCAACCTGGGAAACAAAACTCAAAGACAAGCAGGCTCAAGTTTTAGAAATCGAAACTCAATTCTTCCTCATACTTTTGTCTTCCTTCGGATTTGAAGGAATGTTAATATGGGCATCGCGAATCCTCTTGCCCAAACTATAAATAAAGGTGGCGCCATGATGTTTTATACAAGAACGGGAATTGGGTTTTGGTCAATAGTTCCGCTGTGGAGAGAAGACGCGAAAGATCGAGAACAAGATCGACTTCGAGAAAGGTAGAGACACAGGTCTAAAAAATCCATGAGAATCTGAAGCTGACGGGATGTTTCAGACCATGCTTCTGCTTTCATAAGTATAGCGAGAGTGTCCATACACACCAGCGACGCACCGAGTTCGTGATCAAAATACCCGACAACCACCCTTCGGGTCCAGAGGTTTAGGAGTCGAATATAAGGTAGTCAACAACCACCCTTCGCTCTCAAGACATAAACAGTTACTATGAAAGTGACCAGCAGTTTAAAAAGAGACAAGAATAGAAAAGGGGCTATGAAAGTGAGTGAGTTATATAAACTCGAGAAACCCTAAGGCTCTAAACCATTTCCACTCTTTCTCGTCCGGCGGCGCCCGACTGTCGGTACGGGCCTCCAACCTCGCCTGCCGTCATGGGTTTGCTGCCGGATGGGAGATCTACATGCCCATAGGGCTTGGTCGGAGAAATTTGCACGGGTTTGGTCAGAAGGTGCGGCTGGGTGGGCAGCGAAGGCGGTGTTTGTTGTTGTACGGTCCGGCGGCTGATCTCTGCTGCTGGGTTTTTTGGAGCGGCGGTGCCATGTTCTATGGTAGTGGGGTTTCGAAGCTTGGTTTCAGGGATTGGTTTCTGTGGTAATCCATGTCACTGTGGTGTGGCTTTGAGCGGTTTGGATCGATCGCCGATGGTGTGGTGGGGCGGCTCATGGCGACGCTGGTCTGGTGATGTGGGTCGACTGGAACTTGGCCGGACGGTGATGCACGCCGGTGGAAGAAGGTGGACTTGGACCGTACCAGAATGATGGACTTTCTACCAATTCCTTGGTGGACTACCCTATTGGGCTACGAAATGTTGGGCTGGGGTTATGCCCTAGTCCTTTGTTATTTTGGGCTAGGGTTTAGGCCCTTGGCCCAACCCTATGTTTTTAGCTTTTGTCTAATTACAATAATGTTTTTAGTTTTTAGGGCAACTATGAGTTTTTACCTTAAGCTTGCTTATTTCCTATGTTGTTCATAGTGTGTAGGCTTGCTTAAATAAGCGAGCATGGGTACCGTCAAATGATTGGACCTAATCTATGTATTGATGTGGTTTACCACAAACTCTTTATCTACCCAGAGATGATAGAGGAAGGGTATGTAATGGTCATTTCTGGCCTGAGAATTAATATATCAACATGATATTCTTAAAAAAAAAAAAAAAAAAAAAGCGAGCAGCCATTTACGGTACATCTTGGGGAAACTTTCTAACTTCTAATTTCACCAGTGTGTAACCATGATTTACAGAGAGACAGAAAGGAGACAGGTGGAGATTTTGCCCTGTTTATTCTCAGCTAGACAGAGAGTGAGGGAGAGAAGAAAAAGTTCAGAAGAAAGAAGAGAAGCAACCAGAATCCAAAGCCGCCAGCACGAAACACCAATCGGCAAGCTTTTCAGATCAAAAACAAAGAATCCAAAACAACCCAAATCTGTGTTCTCTCACTTGAAATCAAACTCATATTGCAAGTCTGCTGGGTTTTCCTTCACGTCTGCTTATTATTATATAGTTGAAAAGTACAAAAGGATTACGTAAATGGAAGGAAGAAGACACAAAGAACAAAGGAAGAAGATTTGTTGTAGGTTTTGTTTATGCAATTTGATGAGTTTAAGGGATAGATTTTTTTTTTTGGTTGCATGCGATTTTGTAATATTTGTTCTTAGTTTTTGGTGGACAAAGAAAATGATTGATCGTGGGGAATAGTATGATAGCTTTCAAAGTGAAGGGTTTGCTCTGACTTGATTTGGGTTTTCCCTTTTTTCTTATTTTGACTCATTTTGTGGTTCTAATTAGAACAGCTCACACTTCACTCTTCACAATATAATACCTAGACTGTGAAAGAGAGGCAAAGAGAGCGAGAGAGATAGAGTTGCAGCGTGTCTGTAGATAAGAGAAGACAGAGGGAGATAGAGTCTTCTTATTTGAAATCGAGCAGAGGAAGCTAATTATATTCAGAAATAGTGGGAATTGCATAAACGTCAGGGAAGAAACTGAAGGTAAGGAAAAAGGTTATGCCCGTGTTACCAATAATTTGACCAATATGTGATTGTTGAGGGTTTTTGCTTTTGTCTGCCAAAAGGTTATCAACTAGAGAGAACAAGATTACCATGTGGACTTTATTTCTGGAAGTATACACATACATATGCAGCTCTGATACCAAATGAATTGATATGTTTGATATGTTTGATGAAGTGGTGTTAGCTCAATGATTAGACCACCCACTACCTAAGAACGAGGTCATGGGTTCGAGTTACCATGGGGGTAGGAGTGAAATCCTTTGATCCTCTATAATTAAAAAAATAATAATAAATAAAAAAAAATTGATAAGTTTGAGTTAATTGGCTACATCTATTTTATAAATACATTAATTGATGTATAGATTAACTTCTGAAGGCATCCAACTGACTTATTTACGTTTTTGTTTCAAGTCATTTAGACTGTATGGTATCTCATTCTTATCAACAACACTTACTTATCTATTTTGTTTGATTTTGTGCTCAGGAAATGCACGTGGATTCAAATTTTCTAACTGCCCTGGGTTTGTAGGTACATTTATTTATGAGTACTCTTTATTTATTTACTTTATGTGTTGTGTGCTCTATGTCTCTGTACAAAATTACTTAAAAGTACTTAATCATATCTGAGGTCTTGAAGAACAGCATGCATCTAATATATCATTGGTAAAAGCACTGAAAATGGAACTACATCATTCTTAGGCTATAATTAAAGAGTTGGTGCATGAAATGCAATGAGCTGGGCAAGAAATGGATGACTTGATAAAGCAAGTTTCAGACCAAAATCGAATCAGAGCTACTGTCCAATTGGTCAGGGATGAGCTAGAAGATGAACGGAAGTTGAAAAGCATTCAGCCGCACCAATGCGCGTGCAGAAAGGCTAGTTATATAAGAAAACCACTATCTGAGATGAGTCCAAAATCCACTACTTGAGATTCATGGAGTTCGAAGCCTTACTCCACAATATTGGAGATCTAGATAATCGGAGTTTTGTTAACAACAAATCCAACAGGAAATTTATTCTCATAGTCCATTATACTTGGCTAGCTTAACTTGAATCCTTTAATTTGACAATTAATTATCTTCTACACACACATACGCCCGGGGCTTCCACAAATGAATTTTTTTTTTTTTAGGTTTTTTTTTATGTGATAACTAAAGTGATCTACTTTTCAATTACATATTGACAAATATAAAAGGGACCTAAAACTTTTCTCTCTGAAGAGCTCCAAGAAACCCGACGTGCCCTAGTTTCGGGGTTTTGAGAAATTCTGCTCGTTCAGCGGCACTCGGGCTCGGTGCAAGTTCGCCTCGCCCCTATTGGGTCGTTGTCGGACGGGTGTTGAACCCTATTTGCTCGGGAAGTTCAAAAGTGAGGAGTTGGGCTCAAGGTGTTGGACAGGGTAGGATGGTTTCCAGACGAAGTCCCTAGGTGTGTTCGCTTCGCGTTGTGCAGGGATGGGACTCCGGCGTGGGCTCTGCAGAATCAGGCGGTGGCACGGTTTCTGATAGGTTGAGCAGCGTTGTGGTTTTGAGGAACTGTGAGGCGGTGAGGATATGAAGGATCCGAGCAGCTTGTGATTCTGGTGGAGTACGCGGCGAGGCTGAGCAATGGCCGTGGTATGCTGAGTCGGGTCGGCGCGGCTTGTTGAGGGTGGTAGGAGCGGCAAGGTATGGCAGACAGGTGGTGGAAGCAGTCGGCGTTGCAAGGACGCACGAGGAGGTGAAGTTTTGGGCCGGTTCCAAATCCTGCTGGGCCTTGTGCTGTCGGGCTTCTCCTTTTGGGCTACCCTACTTAGCCTTTAATTGGGCTAGGGCTTTGGCCCTTGGCAAAACTCTATGTTTATGGCTTTTAGACTATTTACAATAATTTCCTTGTATTAGGAACCTTGATCTCTAGGGCCTCCGGCATAGTACTAAAAGAGAATCTCTGCTATCTCTACGGTCTAAAATGTATGAGTGGGTCTATTTCTACGTACCATTGTGGGTACTACCACTACCTCCTTATCTGTCTATATCCTTAAATGACAGCGGTAGGGTATGTAATGGCCTATTATGGCTTGTGATGAATATACTATTTTGCCCAGTGGGCTTGATTCAAAAAAAAAAAAAAATACATATCGACAAATCGATCTTTAGATTTTTATAAGTAGAAATTAGCTATGCAAATTTTGAGCTAATGAAAATTATTAATGCATTTAAAATCGTGATTTACCATTATAAATATGAACGGTTCAAGTTGAACAAATTAGAATCACACATTGATTCAATCTAATTTGATATATTAACAATTAAGAAATTTAGAAAAATGATTTGTTTATAGTGATCTAAAAACTGAACGGTCGAGATGCTAATTTGTGATCAAAACGTGGGTCTCACAAGTGATCTCTTAAAATGGCTAAAAAAAATTGAATCCCTTCCTACAAGGGCCATACACCTCAAGTTTGAAATTTGAAGGCCCTCATATTTTTAGCATGTAGTTCAATAGTCGGAACGACTCATTCTCTAGTTACAAATTCACATGGAACCTTACAAAAAATTAGCCACATTAGAAAACAATTAATCATTTGTTTAGCACCAAAAGACCATTAGTTGTCTAAAGGGTTGGCCAATTGCTAGGGGAGACGTCGCGGCACTACAAGGCAATATGCTGTAAAAAAGCGGTGGCTAGCAATGATAAGGGTGCTGGCTATGGCGAGGAAAAGAAGAGGGAAGAAGATGAGAGAAGAGAGAAAGCAGTAGTGGAGTGTCGATGAAAAGATAATTTATGGAATTAGGAGAGAACCCCGTTAAGGGAAATAGTGTGTGAAAATGACCCTAAAATGAGTTTTGGGTGATGAAAAGTGAGGGTAAAATGGTAAAATGTCAAGTGATAAGATGTAAATACTAGAACAATAAAGGGTAGAGGGAACCCTTAAATTTTTTTTTTTAAAAAAGGTAGAGGGCGAAGGAAAGAAAAAATGAGAACTAATATGGAACCTGGATCACAAGATAATGTGGAAGTGTTGTAGATAATTTAGAGGCAACAAATATAAATCAGATTTTTAGAAGCTAAAATCAAGTGTCAGAAGGTGTAGGAAGGGTGACTTGATACACATTTATAAAAGCACACATGTCGAAGCCAAGTAAGGAAAATATTAAGCTCAGAATATATCATTCATCGGGGATTAGGGGCTAACCCACAACCCTTGGGTGGTCGGAACTAAGTCACTAAGCAAACAAATTACTAATCTAAGGTGGCAAGCCTTAGCAATGCTTAGCTTTGGTTTGCACCAAATCTTAACAAAAACTAGGATTAAATAATGTTTAGTCCCTGAACTTTTACCTAAAAAACACTTTAGTCCTTGTCCTTCTAATTTCACACTTTTACCTAAAGTGGGTGACGTGGCACACACCTGGACTCCAACTAAGCACATCGTAAGCCAGATGGATGGCAAATTATCCATTATGCCCCTAGCGTCTTTACCTTCAAATTATCCAAAATTTGCCCTGGATTTCACCTTGAAATCCGAGGTGACCCTGCATGGCCCACCTTAGGAATAACTCCATGTACGTCCAATCCCAACTAATTTGGTTAGCAAACTGGGCATTTGAAACCGAAGGGCCCAGGGGAAAGTATTAGAAAATACGTTAGTGTGAGTGGACAAAAAAAAAAAATAAAGATAATTTAAATAAGGTAAATTTTAATACTTTCTCACATATTTTAACTTTTAAATCTCAATCCATGCAACGTTTAGAAAACATATTTCTTTAAACTCGAAATCTCGTCAAAACATACCAACCTAGCTAGTTAGGATAAAATCAGACTGCTACGCCCCAAACTGCACCTCACCAGCTTGAGTATGTTACAGTGCCGCGAGTCTCAAAAACATAAACCAAAAATTCAATTTCCATTCTAGAATTTCGCTAGGCATTTGTTTGAAATAAATTTTGACAAAAATTCGCACCGGGAGCTTTTAAATTCTTTTGAGGTGAAAACATTTCTAAACTTTAAATTCAAATGTTCGTCTAGGACTTAACGTTGCAAACAACTGAGGAATAAAGAACTTAGTATCTAACAAACAAATTGTGACAAGTTCCGAAAATACAATTTTAAGAAACAGGAATAAGATTGGAACCCAGAACCTGACTTCTATTAAAATCTACACACCCAACTCCGTCCGCTCCAATGCCGTTCCCAGTGCACAGTACCTGCAACCACACTATTGTAGGGGTGAGCTTTCGTCCTCGCTACTCAATAGGGGCTTCACCTGACTAGGTTTGAAAACCGACACATAAGATAATAATTTGGGATCCCAGTATGAAAAAGTTAATTCTTTAAAGAACGACAAACTTAAAAATATCTTTCGGACTCAAAATCCAATGCACGAACCTCAAAGAAATGCATAATACCTGATGGCCAGTCCCATAGACCAACTACGTACACAGCCTTACCTCAGATAAAATCATCACCAGGTAAGCGTAGTGAGAGTGTCCACTTACGCCATGTCACCTAGAAATATTGCCACACCTCAGAGGATGTCAGACACCCTTCCGTCCATACGGCCCCTCCGGAGGTTTAGGGGATCGAAGCCCAAGGAATCACTATGTTCCACTCAGTCTCAAGCCATCAATAACCAAACCATGCAACTCAAATATGCATAAACATATAATTCAAAAAGGAAAACAACTAACCGAATGAGTCCAGAGTCCCCTACTTGGATTCCGATGCTTTAACCTTTTACGTTGTCCGAGATTCATGAACCTTCCGTTCCTCGGGTAACTGGAAATCCTAGATTCTGACATTTTGATAGTTAATATCTCATTGAACTAATAATTGAAATCTCGACAATTACAAAGCGTACAATTAAGTTTTCCTGGTTTGACTAGGAATTGACCAATTTGACTATGTTTGAGCAAACATATATTGAGTGCACCCGATAACTAAGGCCACCCAATATATATGTACTTATATATTAATTCTTTTCACTTTCTATCCATTTAACATTGTGCATAACATGTTTGCAATCTCATAATAGTTTATCTCAATCACACTACACTTGGTCTTTTACTTCCATTCAGTATTTTGTCGCATAGTAATTCAATGGAAATTACTATGGACACCAAAAAGTTTCTAATTCTTATACAAGGTGTGCCCAAAACTACTAAGGACACCCAAAATCGTAACTTGTCCATTTTTCAATAATTTCACAATCAACTTTTCCAGCATAACAATAGACATACAACGCAAGCAGCCAATGTTAGTCCACAATCTCAATTCAAATATCAATTCCCAAATTTACTCGCAACAACTCAAAACACTCTGATCAAGACAGCATAACAATTCGATAACAAGTTGTTAATTTCACCATACCAACCAAACTCAATTCCACAGCTTCCGATCACTAACACAAGAACAAAACGGAATTCAAGTTCAAGATTATACCTTCGAATGCAAAAATCGACTTTGATCAAGCCATCCTCAGTTGCCAGAACAAAGCCCAATGATCTAAACCAAGTTTCCTAGCTTCATTGCCGAAGATGAACTGGTATCTAGGCCTCAACTTCCACAACCCAGTAATCTTCGAATCTTCATACTCCTATTTGTGGTCAGCTTCCTCCTACAGATGCAACCAAGCCAAAACGAAGCCGGGAAGAGCATGGAAAGCTGCCGGCATCGAGGAACTGCGACGGCCCCGAGACAAACCCAGAATGCAACCCATCAAAACTCAATCCAAATTGAAAACTAATTACACAGACATGAAGAGCATGACCAAGAGAAGAGGTTTTATACCACAGACGACCCAGACGGTGGCCGGAGGAGCCGGATATTGCAGAGGTTTCCGGTGAAGGTTCGGACTTCTCGTCTTCGGGTTTTCTTCTCTGTTCAGTGCATGGATGATCCAAGGACACAGAGACGTAAGCGAAGCAGAGACAAATTCGTGGGTTCCCTCCCGCAGTCGTGGAGTGGCCGGACGGTGGAGCGCCGGCCGGGTCGCTTCTTCAGGTGGCAGGTTGCTGTTTCGGTCAGAGAGCTCTAAGCTCTCTCCCTCGACTGTTCTGGACCAATCTGACTTGGACCTCCTGCCTTTAAAGTGAAATCAAGGGCCCAGATCAAGCGGTGGAGAGAAAATAGATGGCCAGGATTGCTCCACGTGTTTCTATTTCTTGAATTAATTTCTAAAATCCCAAAACTTCAGACAACCACGATAAATAGCCCGAGTATCCGAATAATTCTCCGAAAATTTACACTAACTCGTCGTGCGGTGTATTTTATTATCCAACTCCTAAATTGAGGATTTCACTTGGTGAAAATTTCTGAAAATATTATCGAGTACTTTAATTTTTATTGAGTTTGATAAGTAAATTATCGAGCCATTTCACTTAAGCTCGATAAAATTTGCCGGGGCTCACACAGACTAGCCTCGCTAGTTAAGTAATAGTAGAGTATGGGGAAGAAGAAATCATCATACAACAAATACTCGAGTCTGGAGCCTCCCAGACTCTATGCTCGACTGCAACTCACAAACACAAAGTAAGTGAGGAGGACGCCTATACAAAACACTAAGCTGCAACCCACGTAAGGAGGAGACAAAATAAAGGAACCCAAGTATGGTGAAGAAAAACCTTCGAAAACCATAAAATCCATAAATGCATAAAATCCATAAGTCTTCTCCAAAATCTCGCAAATGAAATCACAAATACGATTCCCAACCGTACTCGGAAAGTCTCATGGGAAATCAATTAAATTGGATGACGTGTCCACAAGCCAAAATACTCTTGAATCAATAAACAAATAGGCAAGATTAAAGTAAAATCACAATTCCAAATAATGACCATTTATCGGAGATGAATCATCGAAAACTCAAGGTCAAAGTAAAAGGTAAAGCGAAACCATTCCCACAAGTCAAAATCGAAACAAATCACAATTAAATCTTTGAAATCATCATTAAAAGAATCTATGAGATAAATCGTAATCAAATTCTAAAATCTAACCATATGTTCAAATTATAATCCAAAAGCAAATAATATCTGAAACCAAATAATACGCTTGATAAATGAAACGATAAATAAATAAAGGGTTTTTTACTTCAACAATGTCTGAACTCTTCGAGGACTTTTAAAATGATACCTGAACTTTCAAAGTGATCAAAATGATACCTGGACTCTAATTTTCTTGTCAACGGAATACCTACGTCAGAATTCCGTTACGGGTCCGTTAATTTTATCATGTGAGGCGCACGTGTGTCCGTAAAACAGAGCAAAATGACTTATTTGCCCTCAATTTGTTTTGTTTGGTCAGACCAAGACATTCTATGGAGCATGCTTTGACATAGAAATCCACTACCCGGATCGTTGAACAACATCGGATTATACCCAGATCGAGTTGCCAAAATCCACTACCCAGATCGAAGTCTTGACTCTCGATCAATTTCAGATTTTCAGATCACAAATCCTCTCTCTCTCTCCAAGTTGGATATGTTGGGAAGCAAAGAATGAAGCTTTATATCTTCATGATTATGACACGAAGGCAACGAAAAATGGCAACAAGAATCAAACAAATTATAACCCAATTTCCTTCTCTCGCTCTATTCCCAGAAAATCTGCGCAATTTCCTGCATTTTGGGTTTTATACAATGCTATACAACATGAAGCAACCCCCAACCTACACAGCCTAGTAATGGCAGCACCCTCGGATTTTATCTCCTTAAAACCGGGCGGCGAAGAGAGTTCCTGCCCACTCATCGAATTGTCCGGTGACGGAGCACTGTCCGGCGTCTCAGCCCAACCGGAAACTGGCGTCCCGGGCCTGGATGCCAGGGTGCTCCCAAAAATCTCTTTGGGCAACAAAACCTTGGAAACTCCGAAAATGGCCACCGGCTTTTGATCGAACACCGTCTGGGTCACCGAGGCCTGAATTGCAGAATTAAACGCAGCAGAAGAAGAAGAAGAAGAAAGGTCGAAGACCAGGAGAGAGATTCTGTTTTGTGTTTAATCTATCACCTAAGAACAGTATAAATATAAAGTTTGTAGAGGCTATATCACCGGCAGCTCGTGCTCCAGTGGTGGGGAGTAGGGCTGTTGTGAAAAAGGTTGGGTGTTCGAATCCCATGTGTTGGAAGGTTTTATATATTTTGTTTAATTCTTCGGTATCGCCTAAAAAGAGTATAAATATAAAGTTTGGAGGTATTATATCGAGGTTAGTTTGTGCTCGAGTGGTGGGGTGTTAAGGAGTTGTGAGAGAGGTTTGGGGGTTCGAATGAGTCTTCCAAGGTTTATATATTTTGTATATTCGGTATCACTTAAAAAGACTATAAATATAAAGTTTGGAGGCATTATATCGGGGACAGTTCGTGCCCCAGTGGTGGGGAGTTGAGTTGTTGTGAGTGAGGTTGGGGGTTCGAATCTCATGCCCTCCAAAGTTTGGAGGGAATTGAGTTTTTGATCGATTTTAGGGGAAATTGGGATAAAAAGTCTATTTTGCCCTCACTTTTTTGATCACGTGCGCCTCACATGCCTCCGGATAAAAGATCCGTAACGGAATTCTGACGTAGGCCGGATAAAGGATCCGTAACGGAATTCTGACGTAGGTATTCCGTTGACAAGAAAATTAGAGTCCAGGTATCATTTTGATCACTTTGAAAGTTCAGGTATCATTTTAAAAGTCCTCGAACAGTTCATACACTGTTGAAGTAAAAAACCCATAAATAAATCACTCATTCATAAAATAATCACTTGCATCATTTAAAATCAAAAGTCCATTCACAATGAATTGACTAATTCCGTTGTCAAACTTTTCCCTCCCAAGTGAAAAGCTCGGAAATTTCCTCTACTCCGTCATTTTTCAATATTGATCCTTTGGTCTATCTCAAGTAGTCATGCTCGAGTCCTTAACAAAATAATTAAATCGACTTAGTAACTTATTAACAACGAAGAGTTCCTTAAGTAACCGAGATATTTATAAGTCATCAATCTATCCTCTACCGATTTCATGATCGATAACCAATATTCGAACAATCTATTTGACGCTTATTTGGGTCAACCGACTTGACCTTCTTTTTCTACCTTAAGCCATTACTTCAGAATCACCATTCCCGAATGATTTCTGGTAATTTAAAGGTTATACCTCTTCTCCGTCAATTGTGAATCAATTTAAATTACAAGGTTAGGGTTAAACTCATAATGGAGGCTCAACCACAAAAAGCGTGACGAAATTTACCTAATGGAGACGGTTCGAAAGTCTTCTGGTCGTGAGTGGCAGAGCTGCAGTGGTCCACGCACCGGTGACGGCACGTGAGGCGGCTCTGGTCAGAAATGGGGGTCGGGACTGGAGGTTTTGGTGAAGGGAGAAGCGCTAATTCTAGTTTTGGAGTTAATTTGACTCAATTCAGGCTGAAGGTTAGAGAACCAACACAACCCATGGCAAAACTCTAACGTGCGGTACGTTTGGTGGTCATCTGGCGTCAGATGGTGTAAAGGCTTCCAGGTTTGGATGAGCGGCTTAGTTTGAATGAATTGGTGATGGCAGTGAGTGGAGAAAGTGATCGATAGTAGCCTTTCCGGCGAGGCATGGTGGCAGGAACTGTGGTTGTCGCGTGCACTGGCTGGAGGAGTTGCATGCCGGTGATTCTTGTTGGGTTTGGGTCAGATTTGAGTCCCGGTTTGACTGGTGGTGACTGTGACGTGAAGCGATGGCCAGACGTCATGCTTTCCAGTGAAGGCATAGCGAAAAACAAAAGGGAGAGAGAGAGAAGAAGTTGCGGCTGCGAAAGGAGAAGGAGTGAGTTTTAGGGGTTTCTAGGTTTTCTCACCTTATACTTCTTATTTATACTTTTGTGCATCAAATACCTATCTTGCCCTTACGACCAATTACGAAACTCTCCTAGATGATTACTTCCGGATTTTGGGCTCGTAACTTTTCTTTTATTCATTTTTTGACGGAAACTTCTTTAGTTATTTCTCAACTTCATCCTAGGCCCAAAACTCAATTTTGTAACTCCCACTTTGTCTTTCTTCAAATTAACTTCGACAATCCATATCTCAATAAGCTGTGGTAATCTTTCAGGCCCAAATGAAAGAACATTGGCCAAAACATAAAGGATTAATTACTGTTTACCCACCTGAACTTCTACCCATTCTTCATGTTAGTCCCTGAACTTCCAATTTCATCAAGACTACCCCTGAACTCCCAATTTCCATCACCCGTGTCCAACTCTCCCAACCCCCTCCAAAGATTCCGTTAACTGCTGACGTGGCACGAGTCAGCAGGCAAAATACCAAAATTGGCCCTTGTGCACGTTTTCCCTCTGATTAGCACTGATTTCGAAAAAACCCTACCCCCATTACAGACCCCCTTAATCCTAAAATAAAAATCGAATACACCCTTGACGACTTAATCCTCTCTCCATTATCGTCTACGGGTACCCAAAACTGATTACAACATCATCACAACTCCCCGTCGAGAATACCCAACCCAAAATTTGAACTTTCGAGTGTGGCCTCAATGGTTGGGGCTGAAATTGAAGAATGGGTCCCACGTACGGAAGAAGGAGGAGATGAAATCCCCCATTACAGTAAGTTCATGGCGTTGAATTTGAACGAATTTGAAAATTATTTCTGGTTAGTTAGGGTTCTGGGTTGGACAATTTGATATCGGTTAAGAATTAGGGTTTTGATGCTCTCGATTAGGGGGTATCGATCTAGAGTCTACAATTAGGGATCGAAGCTAGAGTTTCGAGTGAGGGTTTCGAAGCTCCTGATACAGGGGTTACGAAGCTTGGAGGTTTAACAGGTAGGGTTTGGAAGGTCATGAATTGGGGATTTCGAGCTAGGGTTTATAATTTAGGGTTTCGAAGCTCCTGATTTGGGGGTTTCGAGATTTAGGGTTTATAATATATGGGTTTTAGCTGAGGATCGAAATCGGGTTTATATAGTGCAGTTGGGTGGTTGGGTTTAGGGTTTATTAATGCTCTGATTTTGTCATGTTGTGTTTATTGGGTTTAGGGTTTTGGATTAAAGTACGGATAATATGCATGTGGTCCTATTTGGGTAGCTGCAATAGGAGTTTTCTGTGTTTAATACTCTGCCTTTTTTGGTGAGAATTTTGTTGTGATGTGCATGGGTTCAATTGTTTGGTGTTGTTTATGGAAACAGTTGGTGTTGGTGCATGTGTATTCATGTTAATTCTTTAGGTTATGCTCTGAATTCTAACTTCGTTGTTTGACATGCAGCTCACCCCGACCTATTCACAGTGAAGATGTTTCATGGTGGAATAATAAGGGACAATAAATATGTTGGAGGAAAGGTGAGCTACTATGACAATGTGGACAAGGACAAGATGTCGCTTGTGGAGGTGGATTCTATGGTCAGAGGGGTAGACCCTGCTTATGTTGGGACAAGGATGAACTACTGGTATAGGATAGGTAATGAAGATAATGCTCTGACAGGATTGGCCACAGACTTTGATGCCGTAACCATGTGCTGTTGTGTACCAGAAATCAGGTTGGTAATAATCTATTTAGATCACTTAGATCTTGATGATCGTAACCAATCTGATGAAGATGATGTAGAGATGTTTGAGCCAGAACCAAGTACATGGGGGTACAGCCAAGTTGGTTCTAGTGGTGTTGTGATTGAAGAACTTCCTGATTCACCAAGGAAGAAGTCATCTGTAAAGATTGAAGAACTACTTGATTCACCACCTAAAGCTCAAAAGGGAGATCCAAAGTTGGGAAGGAGGTACAAAGTTTGTGCTAGCAGACCTAAAGCTAGGGCAGTGGGAGTTACCATAAGAGAGTTTGAAGAAGACCTACCAACTCAGGCAAGTAAGGCTCCAGTGACTGATTGTAGAGGAAAAGGGAAAGAAAAGGTTTTAGCTGAGGATGAGATAAAGGGTTATGCTACTGAAACTGAAGAAGACTTGGTAGACATTGATGTGCTTCAAGCTAAACAATACCAGGAGGATTTGAATATGGAAGGGGAGTTTGAGAGTAGTGAAGATGATATTTCAGAGGATTCAGACTATGAACCAGCTAGAGGAGATGATGATTATGCTCATTATGGTGAAGATGAAGAGTGGGTGGGTGATATGGAAGAAGAAGACAATGAGACAGGCACCTCAAGGGAGGCAGAGATGAAGAGGAAGGACCCTGTTACAAGGGGAACTAGTGGTGTGAATGATGAGGTTGAATGGAAGGATTTTGAAGATAAGGAGGCAATGATTGGGGCATTGGACTCCGATGAGGAAGCAATTGGAGATGAAGCTAACTCAGATGATGAGGGACAAGGGGCTAGGTTTCCTGAGTTCAACCCGAAGACAGATATGGCAAACCCTAAATTTTGTAAGGGGATGAAGTTTGCCACAGCTAAGATCTTGAGAGCAGCTATTAGAGAGAGAGCAATACAGAATGGATGGGAGGCAATGTTTGTGAAAAGTGATAGGCTAAGGGTGAGGGTTATATGCAAAGCTGAAAACTGTCCTTTTGAGCTTTTTGCTTCAAAGATGCAGCATGAAGACACTCTTCAGATCAAGACCTACTATCCCACACACAATTGTGCAAGAGTGATGGAAAATAGTTGTGTGAAGACTCCTTATCTGACTGAGAAGTTCAAAGAGCAGATAAAGTTGAACCCAGATTGGTCAACAGGTACCATAAGAGAGTTTGATTAGTTAGCTTTCATTACATTTACCAATATGTCTTATCCATTGTTTTGGTTTGTGTCACAGAGTCTCTAGCACAGACCATGTCAGCATCTGTGAAGGCCAAAGTGTCTGTGCAGCAAGCTTATAGAACGAAGAAGGCTGCTCTAAGTCAGTTGGAGAGATCACATGCAGAGCAATATGCAAGGATCATAGACTATGCTGCAGAGCTTAAGAGGGTTGATGCCAACACTACAGTTGACATCAAGTGTTCGTTCAACAATCCCGGTAATGATCCTATTTTCAGAAGGATGTATGTATGTCTAGGTGCACTAAAAATGGGGTTTAGGTCAGGTTGTAGGCCAATAATAGGACTAGATGGTTGTCATCTTAAGAGTCCATATGGGGGGCAGCTTTTGTCTGCAGTTGGCTTGGATGCAAACAACACTACTTGGGTAGTAGCTTATGCAATGGTTGAAATGGAAAGTAAGGATAGTTGGGTGTGGTTTTTAGAGCTGTTGAGCAAAGACTTAAGCATAGGAAGTGAAGGAGCTGGCT
>BDJD01000802.1:49859-75863 GCA_002564525.1 Rosa multiflora | reverse complement strand
TGGGAGAGTTGGACACGGGTGATGGAAATTGGGAGTTCAGGGGTAGTCTTGATGAAATTGGAAGTTCAGGGACTAACATGAAGAATGGGTAGAAGTTCAGGTGGGTAAACAGTAATTAATCCAAACATAAATTATAACGCTCATGTTGTGATCTTGACATCAAAGAAATCTCTAAAAAACTCTGACATAGGAATAAAATTTCATAGACCTTAACTATTCCATACGAATTCTGATTCTTACTTGACACATCTCCACAAACTCGGTTTGACGTGTTCTACATCTTTCATGAAGGAAGTTTCCTAAAAAACTAAGGCGAACAAAAAGTCAACTTTTGGTCAACGAAAAGTATAGAAACGAAGTAAAAAGTGAATGTAATTGTCGTTTTGTTATGCCCTGTACCCAAACTTACCCATCTACTAGTCATTTGGACTACAAAATACAATGAACTTTACTTTTTACCTTTGTTTCAGACTTTTTAGGGGTGTTAAGAGTTGACTTTTTCGTTGGGTCAATTTTTGAGGAAACTTCCTTCTACAAAGTTATATAACACGTTAAACCAAGTTTGTGGTTATGCAAAACGTTAAAATCAGAGTTGTAACAAAGGAGTTGTAAATGTTTAAAGCTAGTGGCAACCTTGTAATTTTTGAGAAATTCTTTAAAGCATATTTAGGTGCTTCTGAAAGTAGAAATTGCTATTTTGGGGATTTCCATTTTGGGAAATTGAAGAGAGAGCAGTTTCGGCGCCAAGCTTCCCGACCTCGTCCGGGTCTATTCTGGTCACCTTTGGTAGTGAAACCGGTCTCTTTTGGACTGATTTGACTTCCTCTTCCTATCTGTGGCAGTGGTGCACACTAATTCTGGCGGTAGGAGGTGAAGCAAGTAAAAAACTCTAACGTCGTCATTTGTGTTTTTCCAGCCAAATCTCGTTATTCCGGCCAACTCAGGCCACACCACTACCCACATCTTGGAGCTAACTTCTTCGTGGTTCGAACCCAACTAGTGGGTAGCTCCAAGTTTGTCGGAGGAAGGAGAATCGAAGGCAAGAAGAATTCTAGGATTTTTCGGGGTTTCAAGGTAAATGCTTATTTATACACTTGAAATTGATCAATGTTGTAGTTGAGAAAGTTGTAAGGATTGTGTTGATGAAATTTTGTGACCCAATTCGAGGTTGGAACTGTTGCGCGTGGGTTCGACGTGCAGCAGCCTGTGTTGGCGCTTGGGAGTGCGTCCGGCGTTCCCGGCATCCTATTTTGGTTTGTTGGGTCGAGTATATCGTTACGAGCGTGTAGATATGGATTTTGTATCAGTCAATGCAAATTTTGAAAATGATCGTGGGTTTCGATTCAGGAAAATCTAATCTTTAGAAGGATCCCATTTTCCTAGATGTTATTATAACTATTGAGTTGATATAACGTATGAAGTTTGGGCTCGTTCTGTTATGATTTCGAGCTTCCAATGATTTATCAGTTTTAGGGTTTCGAATTAATTATCATCAATTTAGTTCTGATTCTCAAGGACAATTATTCGTAATATTAATTTATTTAGAACGACGTGCAGATCGAGCTTGAGGAGGAAATTGTTGGACGGACGTGACATAAAAGAGGGAAAACTTTGAAAGGTCTCCATTTTAACCTCTACTTTGAACTTTCATTGTCTTCAACCTTTGAGAGACTGCAACAGCAAGATTAAGGTCAGCGCCAGGGCAGCAATTTGGGGAAAGAAGGAGACCAAGGAAAGCTAACCCAGAGATCTACAAGTACAAAGGGTTCCTGCACTCCACGCAGTCAAGGTTGGTGATTTCTGTTTTTCGATTCTTGCTTTGCTTTTCAGTTTGTGTTTTGGTGCTTTACGAACCTTGTACTTATAATTTGTAATAGTGCTTGGGACATGTGTTTGAGGGTCTCGAGTGACTTAGAAACTGATTTTGTGCATTGGGTGGTTGCTGGGAGAATTTCTGGTGGATAGTTACTAGATGGTCTAATCTGGGTTTGTAGTTTCTCTATGGTTTTATGGGTTTTGTTGTGTTGTGTTCTTCGTGTTCTTAGGTAAATGCTAACAGAGGGGTAGCTTACATTTGTTTGGAACAAACACTTTGGGTTTTAGGGTGTTTGTGATGGCTAACATTATAGAAATCTCGAGCAGTGAAGATTCCGAGTTTGACGTGTCGCTCGACGGTTCTGATAGGATTTTTATTAACTCATTGCATCCGTCTTCCCCTGCAGGAACCTCACTACTCGAGCCGCTAGACATCGAACAGCTAGCGATGATCGTTGGTGACATGGGTGGAGACGCGCCGCGTGGTGCTGGCCGCATCGAGATTTTTAACGGCTGAGGAAGAAGACGTTGCTAGGCGCTAGCAGGAGAAGAGGGCGGAAAGTAATAGTGCTCTAGTTCTTCCTATGATGATGGTGACAGCTCTGACGGGAAAGTTAGTGGTGAGTCGTCTTGGGTGTTGCCTGATAGCATTGGTGTGGATGAGTGGAAAGGTCCGATGACTTAAGCGTCGATTAACAGGCTGAAGCGGGTGTACAAGCTTCCTGGCGTATCGAAGTCGAGGCCGCTGGAGAAGGGCGAGGATGCGTCATTTTTGTTGCTGTCCATGAGGCAGTTTTCCACCAGGGTGTGAGGTTCCCACTGCTTCCCAACCTCTAAATCCTTATGTACGAGTTTGGAGTTGCGTTTGGGCAAGTTTTTCTAAATATGCGGAAGCTGTTCATGGCGTTGAACTTGTTGTGGTGGTTGTCTGGTGTGAATGCCCTACCGTGGAGGAGGTGCTTTACTTTTATGAGCTCGTTTATGTGAAGAGGAAGGGGTGTAGTGGGCAAGTGCATCTTACCTATCACGCTAGAGCGCCGAAGTTGATTGAGAATCTACCAGACTCTATGACCTTCTGGTGGAAAACTGTTTGTATAGCCATCGATGGTTGGGAATATGATGCGACGGTCAACAAGGAGCCACCTACGTTTAGTATTTAGTCTGAGTTTCAATGCATACAAGGTTCACGTTACACCGCTTGTAGTTGAGTTTACTGTAGGAATTGTATACTAACATATAATTTTAATTTTACAGTGGGCTTGCGCTTTGCGTTGACAACTGAGGTGGAGTGCCGTGGAGCACAAGTGCTCGGTTGCTAAAAGAATCGAAACCTTCTTAACCTTTATATGTTGACGAGTTGGGAACCTCTGGTTGAGTTGAAGTTGACTTGATTCCCAGGTGCATTGTGTGGGTTTTTTTATTTTATTTTTTATTTTTTTTATGCATAGCGGTGAAATGAACTTTGGGTGATGTAACTAATGCTTTGTTTTCTTTCTTTTGCTTTTGTAGATCCTATTCTTGGTAATTGGCAGAGTTGCGAGGCTTTCAAAAAAGCTATGGATAAAGCTAAGGTGCAGAATTACCTTCAAGGTATGCTTGAAAGTACTAGTAGAGGCGCCTAGCGGTGACGATAAGCTCTAGGGCCAGTTGTTCGAGGGGGATGTACCTTGTTTCTACTCTAACCATACCCCTGCAGGCATAGAAAACCGAGAACTCTTCATGTTCTTCCCTTCATACAATAGCACAGCTGATAGCTGATGCTGATACCGTTAGGTATATGTAAGATATTTCACCCTATACCAGTATGAAGAGAAGTGGGATTGTCGCTAGATACTCTTTCAGACTCTGAAATGCTGCCTCACAATCTGGCATCCAGTCCACCTTCCTGTGGTTGGATATTTTCATGGCTTTGAAGAAGGGGAGGCATCTATTTGTGAGTTTTGAAATGAAGTGAGATAGCGGCGTTAACTTGCCTTAGAGGCTTTGAACCTGCACCTTCTCCTCAGGGGACTTCATGTGAGGATTGCCTGTACTTTGTCGGGGTTTGCCTTTATGCCACTTTCACTGACAATGTAGCCCATAAATTTGCTGGTGGTGGCGCCGAAAGCATTTCTCTGGGTTGAGGCGCATACTGTAAGCCAAGAGGATGCCGAATATGATGTGAAGGTTAGCTACATGCCAACTAGCCTTGACGCTTTTGACTAGCAAGTCGTCGACGTATATCTCTATAATCTTGCAGAAGTGTTCGCAAACATGGCGTTCATCAACCACTGATATGTAGCGCTTGCATTCTTAAGCATTCTTAAGGCCAAATGGCATGACATTATAGCAGTATAGGCCTTTGTCAGTTGTGAATGTGGTGCATTCTTGATCGCCGGGGTGCATTTTGATTTGGTTGTAGCCGAAAAAACATCCATCATGCTAAGTAGCTCATGTCTGGCTGTAGCGTTGACTTGTTGGTCGAAACGCGATAGTGGGACACTATCTTTGGCGCGTGCCTTATTCAGACCTTTGAAGTATATGCACATTTGCCATTTGCTATTGGGCTTTCTTACCATTACCAGTTTAGAGATCCACTAGGGATAATGAACTTGGTGGATGAACCCTATGCTCTGTAGCTTGGTCACCTCCTCCTTGATTACACGATACCTCTCCTTATCAAAGGCTCTCCTTTTTTGTTTGACTGGATAAAAGGACGGTTTGATACTTATTTTGTGTGTGATGATATCGGGGGAGATGCCAAGCATGTCAGCATAAGACCATGCGAAGACAGTCACGTTCTCTCGCAAGAACTGTGTTAATTCTGCTGCTACCTCAGGGGAGAGTTGGGCTCCAATGGGCACAGTTTGCTCTGGATGGTCGTCAAAAAAATTGATGATCCGTAGAGATGTCTCCGGGTTGACGGGTTCTTTCTTGACATACTTCTCTTTTTGTTATCCCTGGGGTCATCAATCTTGTCTGTTAGAGGCGGTTGGCTCTCTATTGTCAGGATCTTATGGCGGCGCATTGATTGTGCCACAGTTGTTAAGTAACATTCCTGCGCAATTTGTTGGCTGCCGCTTACGCAACCAGTGCCTCTAGGGGTGGAAAACTTCATAAGCAGTATGTATCCAGTGATGATGTATTTCAACTTATTGAGCGTTAGGCGCCCGATGATGGCGTTGTGATAAGAGCATATTTATGCTATGTTAATAGGGTTAATCTCCGTACTTTCTTTGTTAGTTTAGTGTATTTTCCAGTTATTTACTTTGTTTATTTGTTTTATAGGTATCTTGGAGCAAAGAAGGAGAAAAGAAGTAAAAGAGGGATTGAAAGGCCAAATTGGTAAATCTGCCTGTGCAGATCAGTCAACTTCGACAGATCACTGAGACCAGCTCAGAACGATCCAGAGGATGATCTTTACATTGATGGAAAGCCTCAGATGTCTAGTTTCCATATCTTTTTACAGCTCATCAATATCATTTTTCTAGAGGAAGTTATGGCCAATTTAGTACAGCAAGGTTGGGCAGTCCGAGAATCTGACACTTTGACGGAAATCCATGATTTGAGGCCCGAATTCCTTTAGAAGCCCACCAACGAGTATTAACTGAATATCTCTGTTTATTAGAGATATATGACATATTTTTAGGGGTGAAAATTATTAGGAATCTAAAGGAGAGGCTACTTGATTCCTAAAAGGAAAAGAAGTGAAACTCCTAACCTAAGCAATAAAGAAGGGAGACGTTCAGTTGAGTAGTAGGTTCTGCCGCACAAGAGAAAGGAGAGAACGACATATTCTGCCATCATCTAGCCGTGATCTCATCTCCTTCTTTCATCTCTATTTTTCTTTTCAATTCTCTTGATGTATTCATTCAATGAATTCATGACTATGTCTAGCTAAATACTTTTGTAGCTAGGGGCGATTTAAAGAACGACATCTTCTGCCATCAACTAGCCGCTATCTCTTCCTCTTCCTTTCTTCTAGTTTTTGTTTTGTTCATGCCTATGTCTAGTTAAATACTTTTGTAGCTAGGGGTGATTTCAAAGCCCCAAACATGTTCAATTCATATTGATGACAATTCAGTTTTTGGTTTTCTATATTATCAATTGAGTGTTTGTTTCACCGTGTTACAAGATGAATCTTTGCTTGTTTGTTTAGGTGTGCAACTAAATGAAGAGGTTAGGGTTCTAATGCTAGGAGTAACACTAGATTTGTATATGTCGTGTGATGATTCCAATTGAGTAGCAAAATGTCTTCTTGAATTACATGTGACTCAAACCCTAGGTTTAGCAAGACTACCAATGTACTTGTGACCCTAGATTTATCCAAGCCCTTTTCTTGCTTAATGATTTTGATATGTTAAACTTAGCGAGCTTGTGTCTAGGTTGCATAAACGGAAATAGATTAAGTGGTGAGCTTGTATTCACCTAACGAGGAACTAAGAAAGGGTAATGGGTTAATTCGAGCTTGTGAGTTAACTTCGGGTTAATTCAATTGAGAATTTAGGATTCCATAACTGAGCTTTGATATGGTTGAGTGTGTTTGGTGGTGGAGAATGAGTCCTTAGCTTTGTTTCTATCAATAGTTTAAAGTTATAAAACCTGTTTCTGCTTTATTATCTTTCTGTGTTCAGTTTTACGTGAATTATTTAATATATCAAATCAACTCCGATTGTTTTGAAATTTTGTATACATGTTACTCAATGTGTGTTTAGTGTCATGTAAAATTGTCAGAAAATTCCATTGAGTCTAGGTTAGTTAAATAATTTATTTTCATTAACTGTTCAGTAGCATAGTTTAGAGTAGTTTGTGACATTTGATTAGCAGTTTAGGAACAATCTTCAGCTGGTAATGACCCTTGCTTGATCACTATATTACCAGCGATGATATTTGAGTGCAAGGTATAAGTTGTGCATCTTTTAGACGTACCAATTTTTGGCGCCGTGTCGCCGGGTATTGTTTTCCTTAATTGCTAATCTGTTTTGTTTTTGTGTTTTTCAATTTTGTAATATACTAACTTAGTTTTTGTTTTGTTTTGTTTTGTTTGCGGACTGCAATACCAAGGTTATTTCGAGCATGCCACTATAATGTGGGAAGATCCCAACTCAAGCATTTACAACAATGGTTGGACTAATGCTAACTCTTCATGGAATCCGGAAGCGTTCAACTCATGGCAACCTTATCAAGTCCCTATGTATGATCCTTATCATCACAATATTGATTCACTCATGTGGCCATCATACCAAGATCTAGTACCAGTCCTCTTGGTTGATCCAATGAAGCCCTCCCTTGAGGCAATTGTACAAGCAGTTGCGAAAAGTGCGGAAGAATCATCAAGGAATATGGAAAAAGCCGTGGAGAATATTGAGCGACATATCCAGCAAATTACTAATTCTTTGAACCAAGAAACAGAGGAGCGGGAAATACAATATTGGGTTCAAGAGTCATATCATGAGGTGTTGACGAGTGAGGAAGAAGATTGGGCAGAAGCTAATGAGCCTTTGGAGGCCAAGGTACTTATGGAGTGCCCTCCTACACTTACTACAACTTTAGGGCAGCCCCTTGAAGTCACAGTCTTACCTCAACCTCATAATGCATTCCATGAGTCAATTTTGGATGAGGATGAGGATACAGATGTGGATGAGCCCTATGAAAAGAAAATTGAGGTTGGGACGTGTGAGGATTATGTGTCACACCATACAACCAAGCTTGAAGCATATGAAGATAGTGATATTGAAGAGTCCTTGACAAACGAGGAATTTTACATTAAAGAAAGTAAGGTTCAACTTCATGCGAATGAGTACCAAGTGCCGGAAGCAATCATCATAGCTCATAAAGATCAAGAATACAAGGATGACATGGAGGATTGCTTAGAAGAGGAGTCCAGTAAATCTCCTATAGACGGGCTTCTAATTCTATCACATGCCCGACCACCTGACCATTACTTGCCATATTCGAGCTTTACATTTGTTCCCACCATACAAGAAACTCTTGAGTTTGTTGATCATGTGGAGATGGTGATAGATGAATATCCCAATTCTGATAAGAAGATTCTTTTGGCCGTGCTTGTGGGACATAAGAAGAGAATGACACAATGGAAGAAGAGAAAGAAAACGAGAAAGTTGAAATCCTATCTTTCCATTGTTACCAAGGAGCACAAGTTGCTTACAAGGGATCACCTAGCATCTTTGAAAAAGGTCAAGCATCTCATGGAACCAAGACCAAAGCCTCCTGATTACTCTTAAAGAATTGGCTCGGCTGTCAGGCTGAGGACGTTAAACCAATCGCTTCTTGGTAGGCAACCCAATGAATGAAGGAGGAAAATTGCGGTATTTTTCTAAGGGATGTTTTCTTTATTCTTTTCTTCTCTTTCTTTGCTTCTTGTTTTGTTCGGTTTTATGTTTTTGTGTGTGTGTGCAGGTCTCATAGTTGAGAAAGATTTAGAGGAGTCACTTTTTATCAAACCAGTTTTTCTGACGCCCAGATTTCAGTCCACTTTGAACAGATGTCGTTCACAGCTCCTTTGGAACCAACAGACGTACTATATATGGATTAAAAGCCCCAGATGTCTATTTTCTAATGGCTTTGGCAGATCCAAATTTCAAGTTTCACACCGTCTGCGGTTTCCAGTTGAGTACAGGAAGGTCGGAACAGAAAAGCAGAAAACTGGGCATCAGAGCCACATAAAGTGCAAAACAGGGGGTCCAAATGAGACAAAATTATATGGGTTTGAAGCTCCGGATGTTAACTTCATTCCTACCAAAGGGTTTCTGAATGTGACCCCTGTAACTTCTTGTATTCAGGTTTGAATGGACAAAGGTCATTCTTCCAGTTTTCTGTAATTTTTTGCTAATTTTGCAGGTCTCTAGTTTCTACATCCCTTGGAGTTGGAATGTGTGCCACATATGTATGGAAAGCCCTGAATATGAACTTTCATCTCCAAGTGGAACCTTTGGATTCCGGTTCTTACTGGATGAGCTATGAACCTCGGAAACAGGGATGCTGCAAGGTTTTAGCTGAAATCAGTTTGTGAAAAGTGATGTTTCCTAATGACTTTGAGCATTATTGGAGTATCTTTGGAAACCTCAGAATTAGGGTTGCTGCAAGGTTTTAGCTGAAATCAGTTTTTGAAAAGTGATTTTTCCTATTGACTTTGAGCATTTATTGGAGTATCTTTTGAGCGCATTTGGCATGTCGCTTACACTAGAAGTTCCAGGCTTATAGCCTTGAGGTTGATATCCAAAGATCATTAGCATTGGGAGGTCTACAAGAGGGAGCATTCTCTACTCTTCTTAACTATTTTGTTTTTGTTGTGTTTTCTCTTTCCTTCTATACTTAACTATATCATTGCATGATTAAATCTAGATCAAACATTGAGGACAATGTTTAGTTTAAGTGTGGGGGGAAGGAATTTGAAACTTTTTGTTATTTTCAATCAAACAAATGAAAAAAGAATTAAAAAAAAAAAAAGAGTCTAGTGTTAGGTTTTATTTTTCAATGAGTCTTAGGAGTCTTCCAACTCTATGATGAGGATTTATATTTTGGTCACAAAGGATTGCAGGCATGTGTTAGATTCTTTATTTCAAATAATTGTTAATAGATTTTGATGATTATTGTGCTTGATTTATATACATTGATGGTTGGATTAATGTAACACTTGAGAATTGATGGATGCATGCTATGACAGGTTAAACTTGATTTAAACCCTTGTGAGCTTTTGAGCCTGTATATGTGCTATTTCTTTTCTGAGTGCTTAGTGTAGAATCATCTTTTCTTGACAAGGATTTTGCATGATCTCATCTCTTATTCATCTTGGTTGAGACTCGGATTCGACTTGCATATTTTATAAGGACAAATGCTAGAACTTGCCCCAAAGCCTCTTGAAGCGTATGGTTGAATTGCATGATGGATGGGAAGGGATAAAGGCACTAGGATTACCACCATAGCCAAATTAACCTCTGTCCCTTTTATGCACACAAGATGTGCAATCCCCTAGTTAACCCCCTTGAGCCTACATTAAGCCTTTTGTTTCATCACCACAAATTCCTTAACCCTAAGCTTAGTATAGATGTATCATTACCCTATCCTAAGGAATTAGTGGAGCAAATGTTTTTAGAGATATGTTTATGTTCGAAGTACTTTTGTAAGCAAGTGTGGGGGTAAGACTTGTCCATAAAATATATATATGTATGCCGAAAAGAAAAGAAAAAAAAAAGTATACGGAAAAAGTGAAAAAAAAAGGTGTGAATGGATTTTAGTCGCCCTTTTGTGAATAAGGAGTTTATTTTGAATTGAAGGCCTGTTCAAGAAAATGTGGTCTTTGTCCTATTTTACAAGTGTTAGAAGAAAGATTTAGAATGAAGCAAAGGCATAAGAAGATGACATCTGGCCCAGGAAAAGAAAAAAATTTCTTGCTTCATGTGTTCGAAGATTGATCACCTTGAGGAGTTTAAAGATTTTGTTATCTCTTACATTCTTCTAGTGCTCCACTAGGTTCTTTAGGATCTTTGTTATTCCCTATCCTTTCTTTCTTCTAACCTTAACCCTTGGCCCCATTACAACCCTGAATAAAGACCTTGTTGATCTTTGAAGTTGTGCATTCGATTTGTGGAGACTTGTGCAGAGGGGTGAGCATATGGTGTCACTGGCCTTTCGTCCGAGTCTTGGCGTTCCAATCATGGGATCATATGTAAAAAAAATTCAGAAAAAACCTTTCTTTCTTATTATTTATATATATGTGAGCTATTTGTTTGTCTTATTACATCATTCCTCTCACATATAACTTGAGCGAAATATATGCTTATACATCAAGTCAGAAAATCATGAGTGAAAAGAAATTGAGAGCATCTTTGTGAGAAATTGAGTTGACGCTTGTTTGACCCATGAATAAGTTGGTTCTCCTTTGTTACACTAGTTTGATTGTTCATGTATTATAATTTTAGCACTATGGTTATCAAAATAAATTAGCTTTTAAGTGAGGTTGTGAATTCTGACATGTGATTGCTTGGATATTGTTGACCATACTTGTGGGCATTATAAGTTCTCTAAGATGTTTGGAAGATATTAGGTCTGTGTCTTTTGTTCTAGTTAGTTTTTTTGTTTGCTAGGGACTAGCAAAGTCTAAGTGCGGGGGTATTTGATAAGAGCATATTTATGCAATGTTAATAGGGTTAATCTCCGTACTTTCTTTGTTAGTTTAGTGTATTTTCCGGTTATTTACTTTGTTTATTTGTTTTATAGGTATCTTGGAGCAAAGAAGGAGAAAAGAAGTAAAAGAGGGATTGAAAGGCAAAATTGGTAAATCTGCCTGTGCAGATCAGTCAACTTCGACAGATCACTGAGACCAGTTCAGAACGATCCAGAGGATGATCTTTATATTGATGGAAAGCCTCAGATGTCTAGTTTCCATATCTTTTTACAGCTCATCAATATCATTTTTCTAGAGGAAGTTATGGCCGATTTAGTACAGCAAGGTCGGGCAGTCCGAGAATCTGACACTTTGACGGAAATCCATGATTTGAGGCCCGAATTTCTTTTAGAAGCCCGCCAACGAGTATTAACTGAATATCTCTGTTTATTAGAGATATATGACATATTTTTAGGGGTGAAAATTATTAGGAATCTAAAAGGAGAAGCTACTTGATTCCAAAAAGGAAAAGAAGAAAAAATCTCCTAACCTAAGCAATAAAGAAGGGAGACGTTCAGTTGAGTAGTAGGTTCTGCCGCACAAGAGAAAGGAGAGAACGACATCTTCAGCCATCATCTAGCCGTGATCTCAGCTCCTTCTTTCATCTCTATTTTTCTTTTCAATTCTCTCGATGTATGCATTCAACGAATTCATGACTATGAATAGCTAAATACTTTTGTAGCTAGGGGCGATTTCAAAGCCCCAAACATGTTCAATTCATATTGATGACAATTCAGTTTTTGGTTTTCTATATTATCAATTGAGTGTTTGTTTCACCGTGTTACAAGATGAATCTTTGCTTGTTTGTTTAGGTGAGCAACTAAATGAAGAGGTTAGGGTTCTAATGCTAGGAGTAACACTAGATTTGTATATGTCGTGTGTTGATTCCAATTGAGTAGCAAAATGTCTTCTTGAATTACATGTGACTCAAACCCTAGGTTTAGCAAGACTACCAATGTACTTGTGACCCTAGATTTATCCAAACCCTTTTCTTGCTTAATGATTTTGATATGTTAAACTTAGCGAGCTTGTGTCTAGGTTGCATAATCGGAAATAGATTAAGTGGTGAGCTTGTATTCACTTAACGAGGAACTAAGAAAGGGTAATGGGTTAATTCGAGCTTGTGAGTTAACTTCGGGTAAATTCAATTGAGATTTAGGATTCCATAACTGAGCTTTGATATGGTTGAGTGTGTTTGGTGGTGGAGAATGAGTCCTTAGCTTTGTTTCTATCAATAGTTTAAAGTTATAAAACCTGTTTCTGCTTTATTATCTTTCTGTGTTCAGTTTTACGTGAATTATTTAATATATCAAATCAACTCCGATTGTTTTGAAATTTTGTATACGTGTTATTCAATGTGTTTTTAGTGTCATGTAAAATCTTCAGAAAATTCCATCTAGTCTAGGTTAGTTAAATAATTTATTTTCGTTAACTGTTCAGTAGCATAGTTTAGAGTAGTTTGTGACATTTGATTAGCAGTTTAGGAACAATCTTCAGCGGGTAATGACCCTTGCTTCATCACTATATTACCAACGATGATATTTGAGTGCAAGTTATAATTTGTGCATCTTTTAGACGTACCACGTTGTAAGAGTTGAAATAATCGACAACGATGAACTCAGTGTGTATTTCCGCTCGTAGGGGTTGGTTTCGATTGACAAACAGATGTAGTCTGCTAGTGGTTGTGTGACATTGCCAAAAAAGCTGAGCAAAGGTTCATGTTCTTGGAGGAGTTTTCTGTTACCCTCCAGTGGGTTGTAACAGCCGTTGAAGATGACTTTAACTGCAGATCCGCTATCCACTAGCACCCTTCCCACTGACCATTTATCGAGTATTGCATCAATCAAGAATGGATCATCGTAGGGAAGGTGGACATCTTGTTCTTCCTCTTCATAGAAGGTTATGGGCTCCCAGTCGGATTTGAGCGTTTTGGTGGATCTCTCATAGCGGATATTGAAGATTACCTCTAGGTGATGGCAATGTGCATAACGCTTTCTTGCCTTGTGTAACATGTTGCTGATTAGGGCGTCGCCATCAATTGTGTTGATACGGCTCATTGGCTGAACGTTGGCTACCACTAGTGCTAGTTGGCGGACCTTGAATTGCTCCAGGTTGCTGTCGCGGTAGATTGTCTCATTCAATGTTTTTAGGGCATTGCAATTGTTGGTGTTATGACCGCTGTCTTCATGATATTTACACCACTTCCCTATGTTTCTTAGCTTTCCTACCCTAGGGAACTTTCTTGGGAGTGGCGGTGGGATTTGGTCTTTGCACTGGTCGTATATCTCCTCATATGAGGCGGTGAGAATTGTAAATACTGCATATCGCTGGGAAGATGCCGCCTGCTTGTTGTTGCGGTTGTCATTATGGAAAGACCGATTATTCTTGTTGTGGTACTGTTGATCTTTCTACCATTTATCCTTATAATTGCTCTGCTGCCACTCTCTTTTCTTGTTGTTCAAAGGTGTAGCGGAGGATTTGTTGGTCGTTTCCTGTTGAGAGGAAGAAGGCTGAGTTGTTTTGGTGGGGGCTTGTTGTGGCGGTGGTGTTTTACCATATGTATTGTACTCTGCCTGTGATTGGAGGACCATCTCGCCCATGACTTGGTCATATGCCACGTTTTGGAAATTGTAATTGAGATGGTAAAGGAATAGTCCCTTTAAGAGCCCTTGTTTGAAGGTTGCCAGCGCCATTGTCTTATAAAGGTAGCGATATCGAGATGTAGAGGCCCTCCATCTTGTGACGAATGTCTTAAATGATTTCTTAGCGCCTTGTTTAATGTTGAACAACTCGTTGGTATTGTGGTATCCTACTGCCAAGAGGATGAACCACAATTAGAAAGCGTTTGATAACGCGGAAAATGAATCAATGGATCCAAGTGGGCACTCGAAGAACCAACTCATTGCTTTGCTATCCAGCGTATCACTGAATAGGTGACACAGGGTGGCGTCGTCGAACCCCTTGTTATTAGTTACATTCTTGAATGCGTCTATCAAGGGGGCTACTATATTGAGCGATTTTTGGCCTTTTTGCATAAGCTGGCTTGACGGCCTACAAGATTCTAGAGATAAATGGACCTGGCCTTATCGCGAAAAGTGGATTTTGGATTGGCGCTGGGGCTCCTGCCTCTGCCCTTACTAATCTCTCTTCCAACTGCTGCACTTTTTGTAGGATCAAGGTGGTAGCGTCGGCTACAGGCCTAGCTTGTGAACTCCGTGTAACTTGGTTTTGGTGTTGCTTGGGGACTGGCGGACTTCCCATTGTTCTTACTTGTCCTATGATGAGGTTGGCGCGCGATTGTGACTCTGCCCCCTGTTCCATCATTGGTTGTGGCGGAGGACATGGGCCCAATCCTGCAAGCTTGGGTGGGTTTAGAGGGACACTTATCTATATTACTAGCATTGACCTTATCCTTATCCCAGCGTTTAGACTGACTCTTGAACTTTGTGAGTTCCAGCTTCACGCCGGGTTGGCATTCGCCTTTAGCGCCCTCTTTAGGTCGTTAAATTTTGATAGCAGTGTGGCCACTTGTTTCTGGGTTTCTTGCTCTCATTCTCTATTTGCCTTGCTCTCGTTCTTTCTTGCTAGTGCCAATTCTAGTTTAGCGGCAAGGTATTGTCTTGGTTGCTGGCAACTACTGCCATGAAGATTTTCCACTACTGACTGGGTGTGCGAAACTAAAGGGGTATCTTGAGGTTCAATGTCGGGGTTAGCCGGAGTGTTGAATAGTGCACGGTTCACTATAACTGTGGGGTTAGTGGGTTAGGGATTGACAAACTGGTCCGCTTGCTCGTCGACCATTTCCCCGCTACCGTTAGTCATTGTGGATTATGGTGGGATGACCCTCTGCCCAAAGATTTCCACAGACGACGCCAATGTTAATGTCTAAGATTTACACTACTAGAATAATGTCATTAGACATCACTACTATTAAATCGGTCAGGATTGCACCTGATGTTAAAAACAATGTTAACATCAGTTTGTGAAAAAATTGATTTCTATTGTTATTATGGACATCAGTCACCAACTTAAATGATGAGAAAAGTTTCGTTCCGAAAATTTACAAAAACGGGGAGGGACTAAGTTGAAAAATTTGAGAAACGCGAGGACTAAAAATTTCATTCCCCCCACACTTAGTTATTTTTCCCACACCACTTGCATTGACTTTGAGTCATTCCCTAACCCTAACTCATTTTCACCCGACCTCCTCGTCTTCCTCCTCCGCCTCTGAGCAGCACCTTACCCTTATCACTCGTAACCCTTATAACCTAGTCTCTAAGCTTTGACTGTTGTGCCTCCTCGTCTTCCTCCTCCGCCTCTGAGCAACACCTTACCCTTATCACTCGCAACCCTTATCACCTAGTCTCTGAGCAGCACCTTACCGTTATCACTGGTCCTTCTCTCTCTCTCTCTCTCTCTCTCTCTGTTCCCTTCTTTCTGTTTTCTCTTGTTCTGAATCTGAACAAGCCTCTGTTGATTTCGTAATCTAACAATCTGTTTCTTCTGTAAAACTCTAATTGCAGGCGTCGGAGAACCCCATGAGGGAAATCAAGGTCTAGAAGCTCGTCCTCAACATCTTCGTCTGCGAGAGCGGCGATCGTCTCACCAAGGCCGCCAAGGTCTTGGAGCAACTCAGCGGCCAGACTCCTGTTTTCTCCAAAGGTGAGATTTTTAGGGTTTCACTATTCATTTTTGTTTTAGGGTTTATGTGTTGGTGGGTTTTGACTGTGGGTGGGTTGTGGTTGTGTGCAGCTCGGTACACTGTGAGGTCTTTCAGAATCATGCGTAATGAGAAGATCGCTTGCTATGTTACTGTTAGGGGAGAGAAGGCAATGTCACTGTTGGAGAGTGGGCTGAAGGTGAAGGAGTATGAGCTTTTGAGTAAGAACTTCAGTGATACTGGCTGCTTTGGATTCGTTATTCAGGAGCATATTGATCTTGGAATTAAGTGAGTGCTTTGATACTTTGACTCTGTCCTTAGAGGCTTTGCACTGTGACTCAGGTAGAGGAAGTAAAGATTCTATTGAAACTTATTCCTGTCCCAGCTTTCTAGGGGACACGTTTCTAATCTATTCTGGAATTTGCATGTTTGATACTCTTTTTTGGGTTTGAATGAGTTATCTCGTATGTTTGGAAGGAGAATGTGAAATTTGGTATGTCCGATTTCTTTAATAATGGGCTGTTATGCAAATGTTGAGTCTTTAGCTTCATTTTGATATTGGCTTTTGCTATTACTATGTTTGTCTCACTTTCTGCAATCAAGTTTATGTTTTTGCTGCTAAGGATTGGAATTCTCAGGAGTATATATTATGGGTTGGCATCAAGTTTGGTATTTGAGTCCTAGCAAAGCATATTAGTATTTGACTAATAGAATGATGACCTGTGCCTTTCATTTTTCTTGCAGATCTGAATTTAGTGTTCTCTTAGCATACTTCTACCTATGTGATTGTACAGATTTCTTCAACTCTTCAAAAAAGGTGACATTGAGCTCCCACAACTTCAGGCTGCCATTGAGCTGCTAGATGCTTTCTGTTATGCTATTTGGGTTGGGAAAGGGTGGCGTGTGGGGCCCACACGCAGTCACCTGTTGCGGCGGATGGGGGCTCGTCCGGCCATTCCAAGCATTCTAGTTTGGTTGAGTATATTGTTATGAGCATATAGATATGAACTTCGTATCGATTGGTGCACATTTTGAAAATGTTTGGAATTTCCAAAGTTTTGGGAAGTTCGGAGTTTTATGTTGGGAAGATCCGACCATTGGATCGAACATATTTTTTTATATATTGTTATATTTATTGAGTGGATATAACTTATGAAGTTTGGTCTTGTTACGTATTGAGTTCGAGCATCCAATGATTTATTGGTTTTAGGGTTTTGAAATTATTATCTTAAATTAAGTCCCAGTTCTTGAGAAATAATTATTTATTATATTGATTGTTTAGGACGACGGATAATGTGAGTTGAGGAAGAAATAGTTGGATGGTTGTCGTAACCGAAATCTATGAGTGGACATTTATTTTAAATTAATTGTGCAAGCAGTATATTATTAAATGAATAGCGGCATCGAGTAGTTGTCATATGTGGCGGGATGGTTGGCATTGATTTGAAGCATGAAGTATCCTGGTTGAAAGGCTTGCTTGAACGCTGATGCTGCCAAGGTTGGGTCTAGAGAGCGACACTGAGCTTCCTTCACTCCTAGTTGACTCATGATTCCTACTTCAACTGGGACTCCTTTTCCTAATAGGACTGGGAAAACATCATTTCTCCATTTCTAATTCATTTATGCGCTTCATTTCTTCCTTACCTTTATTTATTCATTTCTAGCTCGTAATAGCTCATTTCCTGTGTTTCATGCTCATTTATACCTAAGTACAACAAACTAAGTTAGAAATTATATAGTTAAGGAAATAACTAAGTAAAATGTAGAGAGAATAAAATTAAAAACGTCGCATATGATGCACTGATCATCAAACTTTGTCAATATATCAATTAGTGTGTCTAGTTCTTCATGAAAATTTGAGTCATTTAGAATAATTTGGAGTCATATGCTCATCATTTTTTTGGCTTGATAATTTAGGTAAGTTGTAGATGCTTCTAAATATCATTTCCCAATAAATGGTTATTACATTTGCATAAATGTTGAGCTCATGGCCTCCGATTAGATTTAGGGCCCTATTGAGGCCCAACTGCCAATTCTAGAGAGCTGAGAACTTACCTTAGCAGACAATCATAAAATATGCATTGCTCATGCCTTGGTTTAATGAATGAGATGCATAGTAAATTCCCCTTGATCCTAATGAGGCTTAGGACATGGGAGAAATTGGTATTCATTGTAATTTGTATGCATTGTCATTTTCTGTTTGTTGTGTGATTACTTAATGATATGCCCCGTTCACCTCCTTAGTGTATTCAAGTCATTTACTTTAACTTTTACTTTTCTTGATTTCTGTTTTAACTATTGGGGTGCCGAAGAGTTGACTTTTAAAGGATGACAATCTAAGAAAATGTTCTTCTCGAGAGTCGTAGAGGACATTAAACTGAGTTTGTGGACACATGACATGCTTAAATTGGAGTTTATATGTGAAAGTAATGGTTAGAAAATGAAAATTAATATTCCGAGAAAGGGGTATAAAAGCGAACTTACAAGTCAGTTTTTGATCTGCGACCAAAAGTGGAAACCCTATATTCACTCCAACCAACCAGATCGAAAAACATAACCAGGCAATATCTTCGCCAGCTAGCCACCTGACGGCGCGTAACCAGTGTCGTTCGAACCACGATGTTGTCCCTATGAGCTCTATGGCGGTTTGAGGCGGTTTGACTTGATGAAGAAGAAACGAAGCAAGAACTATTTAGGAATACCATGTGGGTCCACCTAGCCGAAACTCCATTTTCCAGTCACCTCCGGCAACGATACCAGTTAGGCTTTGAAGTTCTTGGGACGCATGCACATCAATCTCTCCAAACATCATGATCCAAGTTGGAGTATGGAGCAGGAATCGAGAAATTAAAATTCTAGGGATTTTTTTTAATTCTTTCGAGCACATGAGGAGGACCCATGCGAGGAGGGTTCTGATCGACGGCAGGCTTAGCCATATACTATGAGTAGACATTTATTTTAAAATTTAATATGCATTCAATTATTTTTCATAAATCGGCTCCATGCTGGAGCTCTAAATTGCCTCCATCGATTCTCCTTCCTCCAGCCACCATAGTTGGTGTTTCTTGAGGGGTTTTGTAGCTCAGACGCTGATGAAGGTTTCTCCCAAGGTGGCTTGCAATGATTCAACCTCTGGGGCTCAAATTTCGAAGATTGGCGATCTAGGGTTCATCAGATTTCAAATCTTTTGAGGTAAATTCTGGCCAAATGGCTTTGATTCGTACTTTGTGCTAGTTATGAATGTTGATGTACATGTTGAGAGGAAGAGTTTTGCATAGGTCTCGCCACCCAATTTGGAGGTCGGCGGCGTCTCTGCCACTTTCTATGGCTGCGTTTTCCGGAGACTTCCTGCCACCTTTGGGGCAGTTTCTGTCCCTCATTGCGATCTACTCGTTGATACGAGTATTTCAATATATAATTTGTAATTTTTGGAAATCGTATGAGCGAGTTATGATTTTTAGGGTTTTAGGGTTTTCGGTTTGATCGGTTTTCAATCCATGAGGATTCGGTAGTCCGATCGACTTGTAGTTTTGATATATTGATCGTATAAGTATTCTGGAGACCTCGGGTGATCTCAGATGAGGTTTCGCCTCGATTGGCCTTACTTTCAGGATTTAAGTGCAAACGGGGTTCGAAAGATAATCATTTTGATTCGTGTACTAAGTTGTGACGTTCATTCCTTAAGTGATTGACAAAGTGTAGTCGATACCATATCAATGCTGTAAGAGAAGACACAGCAGGATTTTCAGATCACGTGGTTCATTTTACGAACCGAATTACTTATTATTTGGAATTAATTGATAAATTGTGAAATTATTTTCGTAAATGAAGATTTGTTTTAAATGATATGAAGTTGATTGACTACGATTCATAGGACTACAGTTCACAGGTATGTAAAATGAGTTTTCAAGTATAAAAATGAATTTCTTAATTTTGGTGCATGCGAACTATAGTTGGTATTAGTAAGCATCCCTGAGTGGATGACTGTGTGTGTGTGTGTGTGTGTGTGTGTGTGTGTGTGTGTGTGTACATATCTGGATGGTGTGGCATTGTGATGTGTAGACTTTTGGTGATTTCATTCATGTTATTGAATTGAACGTTTGCTTATGCCGGATAGATATTTGATGATTTATATTGTTGAAAGAGTGATTTGGAGTTGTGATGTGACATTTGTGAGTCATGTGGGATTTCTTTAAATGTCTTGTTCCGAGGGCCAAATGGTCCAAATTCCGAAGGTTACAATGGTAACTTGGGTTTTGTTCTGAGGGCCGAAAGGTCTGAAGTTTGAAGGTTATAGTGGTAACCTGGGTTTTGTTCTGAAGGCCGAAAGGTCTAAAGTCCGAAGGTTATAATGGTAATCTGGGTGCAAAGATATCGTAAGGCTGAACTTCAGCCTATGTGACAGGGTAGGATTCAGTTAGAGCTCTAGTCTGTCTGTAGCTATATTGCTTGGGGGATAACTTTGTGTTATGGTACTCAGGAGTACATGTTTTGAAAAGAGAGTTTCGAGTGTATGCTTTCTTTTGTTGTCCAAGGAGTTACTTGATTTTCATATTATGTTGTGAGTTGGAATAATATGATTTTATCACTTTAGTGATGTATGTTACCCTTAAGAGGTAAGGATGTCAAGTTTTGAAAATGAGTTATTTTGTGAGATTGTGTATTCGAAGCTGAAAGGGTGGTTTTGTGGTTTCAGCGTGAGTTGTTTGAATTCTTTATTTATTTTCCTTTTCCATTTCTATTGTCGATTTTTAAGGAATCTCTTCAACTAAACCATATGCAGGGATTATTATGATATCTTTTGTTTGATTTTAATGTGATCTCCTGAACTGAATTATATGCAGTATGATTTCTATTTTGGATTGTGTGCGTTTCAATGATCTCCTGAACTAAATTTCTATGCAGAGATTGCCAGTTTTCATTAGAATGATTTGAGTAGTCATGGTTGTGACATGTGTGTTCCTAAAAGAAAAAGAAAAGGATTTAGTTGTTGGAATTAATCATTGTGATGATTGTTGTCTTCGCGATCGAGTCAGAAATGTGTCCTTAGGGTTATTTAGGTTTACTCACATGAGCTTGCAAAAGCTTACTGGGTTTGTTGTTTCAACCCGGTGCACTATTCTATGGTGTAGGGGTTATTATGCAAGTTAGAATATCGAGTGATTGTCTTCGAAGCAGAGGTGTACGTTCGGTAGCGTGGACGTCAAAGGGTACTCTTAGTTTTAAGTCTTCCGCTGTGTAGTGAGTTGTGTGTTTAGTGCATCACGAGTATGAAAACTATATGCAAATTTTTGTATGATGTGCCCTACTCCCAAGTATAGGAGGTCAAGTTTTAGTAAAGGGAAAGTGAGAGTATCGTACCCAAGGGATTGAGTAACTATAACCTAACTAGATCACCGCGAAAATAAAACCTAGAAAACACATGCAGGTATATCTTTTTAAAAATTAATAGTCTCAGCCCTTTGGAAGCCAAAACTATTAATAATGATATTTACAATGGTAAAGTGGTGAATTGGCTTGGTTGATTTTAATTATTTATAAAGTAAACTAAGTTGCACAAAAATAAACTAAGCTAATGAAAATAAAATATAATAGAGACGTTGATCAATGAGATAAATAGGTTGTAAGGCATCACACCTAACCTCCTTTGTGCCAAATCTAAGTAATCAAATCTAACATGTTCATGCCAAGATGGAATCCCCCTCGGTTCTCTTGATTATCGAGTAACCAAGAAACAATTATACTAGAGAATGTATTTGTTAATGCTCAAAGTCCGGCGGTAGCCGATTCTTTGTTTAACGTGGGTCCGGAGGGCGGACCGCTACTCCGAGGATTTGATGACTTCCGCTTGCTGTAACACGAGATACAGGGCGTCAGAGGGAGACCGCGTTGGGCGGTCTTCACTTTTCCGATGCCTAAGTCAGTCACTGTATATGGACAGCATAACAATAAATGAGTAGTAAATGTGTAATTAATGAGAAGAGAGGAGAGAACCTTTTATAGGTGGGGAGAAGGTTGATCTTCTTCTTGTTTTCGATGTGGGACTGATGTGCTTCGACACCCAGCGTCTGGAGGTTCTGATGCTCGCTTGGCGTGGCGCGTGGCGGCGCGTTAGCTGTGATCTGGGGGCGATCCTGGGCTCGGGCGGTAGCCCGCCTGGCTGTGTCGCCGCAGGTCACCCACTTGGTGAGATTCGATACCTCTGGCAGTACGATGGGCATGGCTCATTATAGCTAATTATGCTTGCAAACGTACATGTAGGTACAAGTCCCCCAAGTCCCCAGTCAAGGAGGGCAATCTTGGTTGGGGAGTTGATCGACGGTGTGAAGCGTTTTCTCCGCTTAGACTTGCAAAAAGCATAATTAGCGTCAGTGCATTGTCAACCATGGACTTACTGAGCGAAAGCTTTATACCCTTTCGGGTGGGCCCCTGCTAGGCCCGTCAGGGAGTCCCCCACTCCATAGCCAAGACGGACCTCCGGATGGTCGGCAAATTGTTTGTTGAGGGGAAGCTGCGCGGAGCAGAGGGTGTTGGGAAGCGAGCCCAATCTTAGTACCTAAGTGATGGGGGTCAACGTACCGGATCAGGGTCGTCGTAGACTGTTGACAAGTCCCCATGTCCCGTAGGGAAGTTCTGACAGTAACGCGGCATGGCGGTCGTCGTCAGAGTGAGGCGTGGCCTCGGGATTCGCCGCTGGCGGATTCCCCCCGCAAGTTGTAGCAGGAAACAACGTCGCGCGACGTGTTTTGCGGTAGCTATTAAGCGGGGTTGTGCTCAGCAAAGCACTGGGTGTGCAAGACGGAGGGAGCTCGGCCGCCAGTGTCGCTTGTAGCAGAGGCTGCCTGTTGCAAGTTGATGAGTGGAAGTCCCGCTTAACGGGGATTCGCCCAGTGGACTGCGATACTTGGGAGGTGACAAGTGAGAAGTTCCGCTAGCGGGGTTTCGCTGAGTGGGGACTTCGATACTTGGACAAGTGACAAGTGAGAAGTTCCGCTAGCGGGGTTTTGCTCAGCGGGGACTTCGACACTTGGGAAAGTGACAAGTGAGAAGTTCCGCTAGCGGGGTTTCGCTCAGCGGACTTCGATACTTGGAAAGTGACAAGTGAGAAGTTCCGCTAGCGAGGTTTCCACTACTAGAAATCAGTTCATTTACATCACATCATTTAAATCGGTCAGACTTGCCCACGATGTAAAAAAGTAATTTAACATCGTTTTATGAAAATACCGATTTAAATGTATGTCATTAACATTAGTTCTTAAAATGACTGGTGTTAAAAACGTAGTTCGAAAATTTGCGGGAACCTATGTTTGCAAAAAGCGATAAGTCTTTTAAGTGAAATGAAGAAGCGGGGACTAAAACTCAAAATTTTCACACTTAGAAAAAAAATTGCGCCCGACCCCAAAACTGAAACACAAACCCTAAACTCAGTGTCGACCTCCATTCTCAGCCCAGACTCGACCTCCATTCTCAACCAGACTCGACCTCCTCCTAAACTCGAGCTCCTATTCCTCCTCCTTCATTCTCAGGCGAAATCTGAAGCGCCGAGATCCCGACCTCGATCTAAAATTGAAGTAACAGCTCTGAATCCTGAACCCTCTTCAAGGAATATCATAAATTGAGCAAAGCAGAAAAAGTTGAATGGAACAACCGGTAAATATCTTCCGCATGACACAGATGTATATCTGCATAGTCTTTTACCACACTAAGATTGAGTTTTCTGATATTCCTATTAACTTAAGTATTGATGCCCCTTTTTTTCCCATTCTGGACAGGGGGTTCTCAACTGTTCATGTTATTGCTGTAGCAGTTGCATCTTTTTACCTTATACTCTTATCAGATACATTTCATGAGGGTTATAGTGATGAGCTGATCGTTAGTAGAAGATCCACTTTTTCATATACAACATTGGGGGTAAGTGAATGTGGAAAAAGCATTAGTTCATTGTTTAATTTCTAGAGGTTGTTAATGTCCAGCTAAAGTTTACTGTTTGCTTATGCTTTGAGAACCTATCTGACTGTGCAGCAATGGGCAATGTATACTTCTGATAATGTCAGTCTCATGTGAATGCCAAATATTTAGTTTTACATTTCTGACCTTTGTGTCTGCATCTATCCTCACCAGCCCATTAAATGTTTCCTTTACAGCATTTCTAAACCCAATTCAATTGCTTTGATTTATTTGGTTTGAGCTAGTTTAATTAAAACCAATGCCCCCCAAGTGTATCATGAAACTAATAGGAGGCTGTTGTTTCTTCTTTTCGTTGAGGCTAGGTCCCAAACTACAGTGATTCACTTATTGTCCTGTAAAGAACTTGGATATGTTTGAGTTTTGATTATTTGCATACTTAACTTGTTGTCGTAACCAATTTTATTTCTATTTGGGTACTTTTGCAGATCTCCATTGGTTATTTTCTGGCAGACATAGCAATGATTTTTTGGCATTTTCTTGCCTTAGGTGGACTGGAGTATGTAAGTACATAGGTTGAAGGATAATGCTTCTTTGACATGAAATATAATTTATACACTGCTATCTCTTATAGTGCATTTTCCTCAAATCTTGACCACTGCTTGGTGGAAAATAATTGGTCGTTTTGGTAAAGTTTGGGAAAATCTCACATGTTAATGCATCACTTGAATCAGTATCCTAGTTGTTCAATCAAGTTCTAGGAATAGAGAATTTTTTATCCTATTAGTAAAAGTTCATATTAATCTGGTTTATTGATTCTCCTTTTAGGTTTTGCACCATGGACTATCTATGTTCTCAATCTTCCTTTCCCTTGTAAGTGGTGAAGGGTAGATTTACATACTAATGGTTCTGTTCTCTGAGAGCACAACTCCTTTTGTAAACCTAAGATGGTGAGTTTAGCATTTGTATATTCCTCAATTTGTCCAGTTCTCTTGGTCATCATTGTTGCATTACTTATGTACTTGCGTATGTTTTATCAGGTACTTGGATATTGCTGGTAAGAAGAACTCTAAGCTGTACGTCTGCAATGGTGTAGCATTGTTCCTGGGGTGGCTGGTAATTTCTAACATACTTAAACTGCAGTTTCTTTTAGTTACCAATATGTATATAATAGCATCCAAAAAGCATGGATATACTTGTATGTGTACACACACACAAACACATCTTATAAGATCCTTTTATGGCCATTGAAGTCTCTTACAACCAACAGTAGTAATGGAATAGTTAGTTGCTTACAGTTCTATAGTAGAATTTACAGCATTGAAAATGTGTTGTTTGAATTTGCTTCTTCATTGCTTCAACTAACATAATTGATTCGGTTTAACACAATTTATTTCTTTGCCTTCAGGTTGCAAGGATTCTTTTGTTCATTTACTTTTTCGTCCACATGTTTTTCCAGTTTCATCAAGTGAGTTGATCCTATATAATTCTCATTTAAACTGAAAGAGCTCAATTCATAACTCTAGTCTTTGTAAGAGGACACAAGTTAAGCCCCTAACCTCTTGAATGCTTGTACCTCTTTATTGTTTCAGGTCAAGATATTTAAACTCGGTTCTTTTTGTAAGATCATTTATTGCTGAAGAAGTTATTCTTATATGTTCTATTTATTAGAGATCCTAGTTACTCCAGAATAGAAGTAAGAATGCATTATGCATCTCTTTTAACTTGTAGTTTTGAACTTGATTAAATCCTGCTCTTGAAGGTTTACAAATTAACAGGTCTTATTAGCCTTCATAGCTTCAAGGAATATCAGAAATTGAGCAAAGCAGAAAAAGTTGAATGGAACAACCGGTAAATATCTTCCGCATGACACAGATGTATATCTGCATAGTCCAGAATTTTAAAGGGTCGTCAAGAAATTTTATTGACTGTTAGTTATATGTTCTTCAATCCCTCCTAAAAATAGTTATATGTTTAATCCCTTATTAGTGCATTTATGACTCAGTTGGAAGCTGAACACCTGTTATCCAGGTTTATATGTGATCCTTTTATTGGAAATTCTACATGATTTTCAGATTATTTGAGTACTTATTTTATCAAGTGTTGCTGTTTCAGTGTGATTATGATCGTCTGCAATTATCAACTAGTCCATTTCTAGAGAGGAATATGGAATTTCTTATTGAGTGCATGGATGATTTGTCAATGAAACAGCAGAAGGTATATTTTCTCTTGACCTGAAATTGACGAGGTGCGCATTGAAGTGGTTGATTATATGCAGAGTTTGGTGTAGGACTTTTGGCTACTAACATGATTTTGAGTAAGGCTAGTTTTTTGCTTTGAAGGAAAGTTTGGTGTATGTAGAACTGATGTAGTTGGTTGCTAATATGTTTATAGGCTGGTCTTTGTAGGTTTTGGGGTTTTATTTTGTGAATTATGTAGAATCATGAATGAAGATGAG
>BDJD01000802.1:8823-49841 GCA_002564525.1 Rosa multiflora | reverse complement strand
TTTTGGAGACTGATGTCTACGAGTGTATTAGACATCATTTTTGAAATTGTAATCGATTTAAATGTTCACTTAGGTATTGTTCGAGATATACTTTATTAAGCATAAAATGTGAAAATATGAAGAATTAAATATAGTTAACATATAAGATTATGATGATTATAATGATTATACATCGATTTGTTTTTAAGAATCGATGTTGATTATTGTCTGGGACATTGGTTAAAAACGCCCTTATACTGATGTCTATATCTTTTACATCACCCACAAAGAAATCGGTCAGAATTTAGTTTTACATCGGTTCTGGACTGATGTAAATGAACAAGTGAGAAGTTCCGCTAGGGGGGTTTCGCTCAGCGGACTTCGATACTTGGAAAGTGACAAGTGAGAGGTTCCGCTAGCGGGGTTTCGCTTAACGGGGACTTCGACACTTGGCGCTGTCTACCCAAAAGTGGAGGTTTCCATTAGACGCTTCGCCTGATGGTGGTTGACACGTGGCGAACGCTGAGAGGGTTAGCGTGCGGAGGCGTGTTACCTCCGCCTAGCCGTCTCCCTGCCATTAATGTCGAGTAATGATAGGTTTTGTAACCGAGGCAATCCGGTGAGTAACTGGGACCGTGGAACACGAGGACGGCTGATTTTGATGTCGGTTTTCAGCGGACGGCCTAGAACCGTTTGACGTTGACATAAAAGGGGGGGAAATCGGCTAATTTTAACACTTTGCTCTAAACTTTGAAATACACTCGTCATCTTCAAGCTCTCTGCGTCTGTGATCGGAGGAGAAGGCTGAGGCGATATTGTTGAGTCATCGTATGTGGGGAAACTGACTGACTCCGTCTTCGAAGACAAATGTGCTGAAGCTGCTGCTAGAGGCTCCATCGTTGAGGTTGGTAATATCTATGTTCTCAATCTTCCTTTCCCTTGTAAGTGGTGAAGGGTAGATTTACATACTAATGGTTCTGTTCTCTGAGAGCACCACTCCTTTTGTATACAAATGTGCTGAAGCTGCTGCTAGAGGCTCCATCGTTGAGGTTGGTAATGCGATCTATATCCCTGTTACATTGAATGTCTGTTATGGCGAATTTCTGGGTTTTGGGTATTTCTGTGATGTTGTTCGTTAACTCGCTGTGAGGGTGTGAGAGTGGGTTTGGGGATGGGTTGCTGTTTTTGACAGAGTTGGGGCTTCTTGGGGTTTCCTAGGTGGTCGAATCTGGGTTTGAGAGCTTGTTCTTGTTTTGGTATTTTCTGGTTAACTGTTCTTGATGTTCTAGGGTACCAACTGATATAGGTATAGGTGGGGTGGCTGGTAATTTCTAACATACTTAAACTGCAGTTTCTTTTAGTTACCAATATGTATATAATAGCATCCAAAAAGCAAGGATATACTTGTATGTGTACACACACACAACACACATCTTATAAGATCCTTTTATGGCCATTGAAGTCTCTTACAACCAACAGTAGTAATGGAACAGTTAGTTGCTTACAGTTCTATAGTTGAATTTACAGCATTGAAAATGCTAACTGATTTGGGTTTTAGGGTTTTGGGATGGCCGACGTCATAGAGATTTCGAGCAGTGAGGATTCCGGATCTGAAGTGTCGGTCAGCGCGGCGGATAGAAATTTTATTGACTTGTTGCGTCTGTCTGCCCGTGCAGGAACCTCACTGCCAGAACCGTTAGAAGTTGAGCCGCTACAGACCATTCCGTGGGACGTAGATATGGGTCATGCATCGCGTCTAGAGAGTTCTAGGGCGGGGGAGGCTGCCACTGCCCACGAAAGGCACGAAGAGTGCTTAGAAAGCAATAGTACAGCCAGCGGTTCCGCCGGGGGGGGGGGGGGGGGGGGGGGGGGGGGGGGGGGGGGGGGGGGGGGGGGGGGGGGGGGGGGGGGGGGGGGGGGGGGGGGGGGGGGGGGGGGGGGGGGGGGGGGGGGGGGGGGGGGGGGGGGGGGGGGGGGGGGGGGGGGGGGGGGGGGGGGGGGGGGGGGGGGGGGGGGGGGGGGGGGGGGGGGGGGGGGGGGGGGGGGGGGGGGGGGGGGGGGGGGGGGGGGGGGGGGGGGGGGGGGGGGGGGGGGGGGGGGGGGGGGGGGGGGGGGGGGGGGGGGGGGGGGGGGGGGGGGGGGGGGGGGGGGGGGGGGGGGGGGGGGGGGGGGGGGGGGGGGGGGGGGGGGGGGGGGGGGGGGGGGGGGGGGGGGGGGGGGGGGGGGGGGGGGGGGGGGGGGGGGGGGGGGGGGGGGGGGGGGGGGGGGGGGGGGGGGGGGGGGGGGGGGGGGGGGGGGGGGGGGGGGGGGGGGGGGGGGGGGGGGGGGGGGGGGGGGGGGGGGGGGGGGGGGGGGGGGGGGGGGGGGGGGGGGGGGGGGGGGGGGGGGGGGGGGGGGGGGGAGGGGGAGGGGGGATGTAGCGGGAGAGGGTGGGTGTTTGAGGACGGCACCCCCGTTGATGAGGCTGGAGGTAGGATGACTGCTGCTGCAGTCAACTGGCTGAAGCGGGTGTTCCGGTTGCCCGGCGTGGTGAAGCTGCGTCCGCCGACGGTGGAGGAGAAGGCCTCGATCCTGCCAGCGGGTCACGCTGCCGTGCAAGAGGCCATATTCCGCGAGGGAGTGACCCTGCCGCTGGTGCCAAACCTTCAAATCTTGGTGTGCCAGTTTGGCATTGCCTTTGGGCAGGTCTGCCCCAACATGTGGCTGTTGCTGCTGGCGCTCAACTTGTTGTGGCGGTTGTCCGGCTGTGAAGGACCGACCGTGGCAGAGGTACTCCACTTCTACGAACTGGTGTACGTGAAGCGCCGGGGTTCCAGAGAGCAAGTGAGCCTCAGTCGTCGCCAAGGAGCGCCCAAGCTGATCGAGAACCTGAGGGATTCCATGTCCTACTGGCGGGGTTCCTTCTGCGTTGCCACGGCGGGGTGGGAATACCAAGCGGGGTCCAACGAGGGGGAGCCGACATTTAGAATTAAGTCGGAGTTTCAGCCCATCCGAGGTCGTTTGTCGTTTCCGCTGAAGATGACTGGCGGGGGTTTTTTTTTTTTTTTTTGCAGCCTTGTACTCTGTACTGACAATGACCTTTTTGTGCAACGGGGTTGCGGTACAACCTAACTCGTGGGGAAGAGTGCCGCGTGGCACGCATCAGAGGTTGCTGGCGGAATCACAACTTGCTGGACTTCCGCTTGCTTACTGGGTGGGAGTTGTTGGTGGATCAACAACTGACGCGTGCCGTTAGTAAGTACTCTCCGCTGTACGGCGGTTTTATTGAGATTGTTGCATGCTGACCGTTGTTTTTTTTTCTTTTTGTAGAAACTCCGCCGGGGAACAAAGCGAGCCGGGACGCCTTCACGAAAGCCATGGACCGTGCCGAGATCGACAATTTCTTGGAGGCCATGTACACTTCTGGTCTGGCAGCGCAGAAAACAGTGGTGGACCCAGAGACGCTGGTGCTGAGCCCGTCAGAGGTCCCTGTGGGGCTGCCAATGCCACACCACTCTCATCTTGGTGGTGACGGGCTGCCCTCTGTTCAGGCGGGGACTGCCGCGGTGAGCGAGGTGGCACCGCGGAAAGAGAGAGCGCCGGCCGTACGGCCTGGGGTGCAGAAGAAGGCAGTGCGCCCAGCGGAGGGTGTCACCATAGCGGGGTTGGAGCCGCCGCCGATAAGTTCAAGGCCTGTCGTCTCTGGAAGCACGCGGGTGCTTCAGCGAAAACGCCGTCAACCCGACTCCAGCGGGGAAGAGGAGGATGCCGTGGAGATAACTGGGGCCCGCGAGCAGCAGAAGAAGGCAAGGCAGGCTCCGCCCGAGGCTCCTGCTGATGTGACGAAAGCGGCGGGTACGAGTGACCTGGACTCATTTGCCGTTTACGCCGAGTTTCTGAATGACGGTGAACGGGAGTTCCTGTATCACCTCTGCGAGCGGTTAGGGTTCGGCGGCCTGGAGGGGATTGTTCGGACAACCGCCGTTAACCAATCGCCCTTCAGCACGGCATTTAGGCATGTCGCCGTTGGGCTGCATGAAATGTTCCAGGCGGCATCAAGACAGCCCCAAGTTGAGCGGGAGCTCAGGAAGGAGGTGGCAGGCCTACAGAGGGACTTGGGGGAGGCCCAGGAAAGGTTGGCCGATGTCGAGCGACGCTTGACAAAGGCCGACTGTGATGCGGCAGACGCTCGTGGCAAGCTGGCCGTTGCCATTGAGCGGGACTTGGAGCGGAACGAACAGTTCTCCAAGTTGGAGCAAGACGTGTCCCTGCTGCAGGATAGGGTGGCCGCCAAGGATAAGAAAGTTGAAATCCTTCAGCAGGAGTCTGCCACCAGACAGGCCGAGGTAAAACGGCTAGAGGGTGAAGTTGCCCACCTGAGCGTTGAGGGGAGCCGCGCTGCGGCCGCTGCCGTAGAGTCGTACAAGAAGGCAATGACCGAAGCAGCAAAGGCCGGTGTCATGGCTAATGTGGAAATGCTGCAGCAGAAGTGTGCCATCGACTGGGCGAAGGCATCGATGCCGGTCGTGCCGCCAGCGAAGAAAACTCCGCCGACAACAAGTACCGCTCCTGCCACTGCCCCTGGTCAGGTTGAAGGTGCCTGCTCTGGTAGTGGGGAGAGTGGTGGACTCCCGGAGGGCGACTCTCAGCGGACTCCCGGAGGGCGACTCTCAGCGGACTCCCGGAGGGCGACTCTCAGCGGACTCCTACCCAGTCCGAGGTGTCCCGTACTGGGTTCCTGGCGGGCCACACCCAGGCGGATGGCACAATAGAGACCCCCAGCCCCACGGCCCGAGGGTCCGACCAAACAAGCCGCTCACATCCGCCACAGGCCTCCAGTGGAGATGCCGAAGGTAGCGGAGCCGACCCCGCTCACCCCGCCAACCCCTGAAATAGGAGTAGAAAATTTTTTGTAGCCGCTAAGGCATATTTTATCTGATGTAAAGATCAGCGCTAAAGTTAATGAATTTTCAGAGTTTGGTTATTTTGTTTTCAATGTCTTGTACCGCTAGAGTTTTGACAATCTTGCTTTTGCCAACAAATGAAACATTAAAGGAATTAAAATTGATCCAAGTGCACAGTGTATTGGACGTGGTCCGCTGACCGGCGTTGCCAGTTGCCCTTAGTGCTAGACTTGGTAACAATGGTCTGAATAATTCCTCGTTTCATTGATAGCTAACTGATCAGCGTTCTACAAAAGCGGGGTCGTACCCGTTGGGTAGCTTCCCTTGGCTAAATATTGAACAAAAATTTAGCCAAGTCAAGATGCTCTTGGGTAGCGGCATGACTATGTGTAGTAATACCGAAGGTGCTCGGTATTCCAAGGGTGGGTCGTAGTGACGCCATCCTTGTCCACTAGGTAGAAGGTGCCTGGGCTAACGACTTCTACAATTTTGTATGGAACTTCCCAAGTTGGGCGGAGTTTTGTTGGTGGTGGTATGACTTGCTTCATTACCCAGTCCCCCAGTTGGAGGTGGCGGGCTTTGACCCTGGCATTGTAGAAATGTGAGACCCGTTGCTTGTTCTGAAGATTGTGCAAATGGGCTGCGTCTCGTTTTTCCTCTAGGAGATCCCTGTCGAGGTTGACGCCTTCGTTGTTGGCCTCGGGGCAGTAGCCTTCAACCCTAGCTTTTGGTTGTGTTACCTCGATAGGCAGGACAGCCTCAGTTCTGAACATCATACAGAAGGGGGTTTCACCCGTGGCGGAAGTTGGGGTTGTCCTGATGGCCCATAGAACTTCCGGGACCTTCTCCGCCCATAAACCCTTGGCCGTATCGAGCTTCTTCTGTAACAGCTTCTTAATTATCTTGTTTGCCGCCTCGACCTGGCCGTTGGTCTGGGGGTGGGCTACTGACGCAAAACGCATCTTGGTGCCCAGCTTGGCGGTGAAAGAGATGAGTTCCTTGTTATTGAACTGTGTGCCATTGTCTGTAATGATTGTATGCGGGACACCCTAACGACAATAGATGTTCTTCCAGAGGAAGTGAATTATCTTGGCGGTAGTTATTGCCGTCAGGGGCTCCGCCTCTATCCATTTGCTGTTGTAGTCGATGGCGACAATGATGTATTTGAACTGACCTTTGGCGGTTTGAAATTTTCCCATCAAGTCTAGGCCCCACGTTGATTGAATCCAGGGACCGACTATAATCGACAGAGGTTTCGCCGGGGCATGTGGAAGATCAGCATATTGCTGGCATTTGTGACAAGATTTTGATATCCGCCGGGCGTCATAACCAAGCGTGGGCCAAAAGTAGTCTTGTCGCATTGTGCGATTAGCCAAGGATCTGGCCTCTGAATGATTTCCGCATTCTCCGCCATGTATTGTTGTCAGCACGACCTTTCCCTCTTCTGGGGTTAGGCAGCGGAGGTTGGGGTGAGTGAATCCCTGTCGGTAGAGCTTTCCGTTCTGGATGTTGTAGCGGGTCGCTCTCCGCTGGAGCTGTCGCGCTTTGATCTTGTCTTCTGGCAATGTCCCGTTGCGCTTGTACTTGATAATTTCTTCCATCCAGCTAGGATTGGTCTCAATGTTGAAGATTTCCGCCAGGATTTTTGTGATGCTTGGCTTGTCCAGACTTTCTACCCTTGTGTCCGTTGGACTTTGGTGGGCTGGGCAGTTGCCAGTCTTGCCAGTGAATCAGTCTTGGCGTTCTTTTCCCTGAGGATCTGTGTGATGGTGTGGAACTTGAATTTTTTGAGCAGTGTCTTGGCGTACCCTAAGTATGCCGCCAACTGCTGGTCCTTAGCCTGAAAACTGTCGTTGACCTGGTTAACGACCAACTGAGAATCGCTGAAGATGTTGACACTGTCGGCCCCTGAGTCAATGGCGAGGAGTAGGCCGGCAATGAGTACTTCATATTCAGCCATGTTGTTAGAAGCTTTGAAGTTGAATTTCAATGCGTATTCGACGCTAAGTCCCCCTGGTCCCGTTAAGATGATTCCGGCGCAGCTGGCCTTGGCGCTAGCGGAACCATACACGTGTAGGTTCCAGTCCGACTGCAAGGGGGATTGTTCCTCAGATACCACCATCTCCACTCCTGGTTGTGCTCCGACCCTAGATTCGGGTTGGTGTCCGGTGAGCTCAGCGATAAAGTCTGCCACCGCCTGGCCCTTCATGGCGGTTCTTGGTTTGTAATCGATGTCAAATTCGCAGAGCTCAATGGCCCACTTGCTGAGGCGCCCCTAATGTTCAGGGTTCTGCATTACTTGCCTCAGCGGTTGGTTGGTTAACACATGGATTGTGTGGGCCTGGAAGTACTGGCAGAGGCGTCTGGCGGCAATGATTAGCGCGAGAGCAAGTTGTTCCAAGGGAGGGTACCTGGTTTCCGCTCCGTTCATGCCGGCATAGAAGACCGGGAGCTCATCTTGGCCTTCCCGCCAGACGATGGCGCAACTCACCGCTGATTGCGATACCGCTAGGTAAATGTATAATGTTTCCCCGTGCACAGGAATAGAAAGTAGCGGAACTGCCGCCAGGTACTCCTTCAGGCCCTGGAATGCCGCCTGGCACTCTGGGTTCCAATCGATGACTTTCTTGTCGGTTGTATTAAGGACTTTGAAAAATGGGGAGCACCTATCGGTCAGTATGGAGATGAATCGAGACAGGGCGGTTAGTTTTCCCTGGAGGCATTGGACGTGCACCTTCCATTCTGGGTCCTTCAAGTCGAGGATGGCTTGCACCTTGTCAGGGTTAGCCTCGATGCCCCATTCACTGACAATATACCCCAGAAATTTGCTGGCGGTGACGCCAAAGAAACATTTTTCTGGGTTGAGGCGCATACCGTAGGCTAAGAGGATGGTTATTATGATTTTTAGGTTTGCCACATGTCCGCCAGCCTTTATACTTTTGACCAACATGTCGTCTACGTAGACCTTGATTATCTTGCCCAGATGCTCCGCTAACATGGCGTTCATCAGTCGCTGATAAGTTGCCCCTGCGTTCTTCAAACCGAAAGGCATCACATTGTAACAATACAGTCCTTTGTCGGTGGTGAAGGTGGTGCACTCCTGGTCGTCGGGATGCATCCTGATCTGATTATAGCCAGAGAAGGCATCCATCATGCTGAGGAGTTCGTGTCCAGCGGTTGCATCGACCAGTTGATCGATGCGGGGGAGTGGGAAACTGTCGTTTGGACATGCCTTGTTAAGATTTTTGAAGTCAACGCACATCCTCTACCTGCCGCTGGCCTTTTTGACCATCACCAGGTTGGAAATCCACTGGGGATAGATGACCTGGCGGATGAATCCAATGCCCTGCAGCTTGGCAACCTCTTCTCCTATACCACGGTACTTCTCCTCGTCGAAGGCTCTGCGCTTCTGCTTGATAGGGTAGAAGGATGGTTTGATGCTCAACTTGTGTGTGATGATTTCAGGGGAGATACTTGGCATGTCTGCATATGATCAGGCAAAGACCGTAGCGTTGTCACGTAGGAACTGAGTGAGCTCCGCCGCCAGCTCTGAGTCTAATTGAGCGCCTATGCGGACTGTCCGCTCGGGGTGCTCATCAAAGATGCTAACGACTCTTAATGATGTTTCCGGGTTGACTGGCTCCTTCCTTACCTACCTCTTTTCGTCATCCCTGGGGTCCTCAAAAATATTTGGTGGCGGTGCCTGACTGCCTACCGCTAGGATCTCATGGCGGCGAGTTGATTGTGCTATAGTAGTTTAATAACATTCTCGTGCCAACTGTTGATTTCCCCTGACACAGCCTGTGCCGTTGGGTGTGGGGAACTTCATGAGCAGTATGTACCCGGCGATGATGCATTTAAGTTTGTTGAGCGCTGGCCAACCAATGATGGCGTTGTATGAACTGGAACAGTCGACAATTATGAATTATGTATCTATCTCAGCCATACATGGGCTAGTACCGATAACTAGTCGCATATAGTCGGAACTCAGCGGTTGCGTGACGTCACCGGAGAAGCTGAGCAGTGGTTCATGATCTTGGAGTAGTTTTTTGTTCCGCTTAAGGTCGTTGGAACAACCACTGAATATAACGTTGACAGCGGATCTGCTATCAACCAAGATTCTTCCCATTGACATTTTGCCGAGGATGGCGTCGATCAAGAAAGGATCGTCATGGGGCAGATGCACTCCACATTCCTCCTCCTCTGAGAAGGTAATTGGCTCGCAACCAGACCTTGGGAGTTTGGCGGATCTTTCGTAGCGGATGTTGCAGACTTCCTTTGGGTGATTAGCCCGTGCATAACGCTTTCTAGCCCTGTGGGACATGTTGGTGATTGGAGCACCCCCTTCAATGGTGTTGATGCGGCCCAAGGGTTCAATGTCAGCGATCACAGGTGGTGGTTGGCGTACCTTGAATTGTTCCATCTTGCCATCACGGTACAAGGTCTCAATGGCCGTTTTGAGAGTGTTGCAGCTGTTGGTATTGTGACCGCTGTCCTCGTGGTATTTAAACCACTTGCCAGTGTTTCTTGGCTTTCCTATTTTTGGGTATCTTCCAGGGGGCGGCGGTGGGATCTGATCCTTGCACTGATTGTATATTTCTTTATATGAGGCCGTGAGGACTGTAAATACTGCATACCACTGGGAAGACTCCGTATGTTTGTTGCGGTTGTCCCCATGGGATGGGCGGTTTCCCCTGTAGTGTTGGTCCTTCTGTCTCTTGTTTTGGTACTGGCCCTGCTGCCACTCCCTCTTTTTGTCACTTGGTGGTGTGTTGGAGGTTTTGTTAGCGGCCCCCTACTGACTAGAGGACGGTTGTGTTGATTTTGCTATTGCTGCTGGTGGCGGTGGGGTTTCTCCATATGTGATGAATTCTGCTTGGGCATGAATGACAGCCTCACTCATGAGGTGGTCGTATACCGCATTTGGGTGATTGTAGTTGAGGTGATAGAGGAATGGCCCTTTGAGGAGTCCCTGCTTAAAAGTCACCAAAGCCATTGTTTTATCAATATCACGGCATTGAGATGCCGCCGCTCGCCACCCTGTGACGAACGCCTTCAGTGTTTCTTCCGTGCCCTGCTTGACGTTGAACATTTGGCTTGTATTGTGGTGTCCAGCGGATAGTAGGATGAACCGAGAAAGGAAAGCGTGTGACAATGCCTGAAATGAGTCAATGGATCTTGGCGGGCACTCGAAGAACCAATTCATTGCCTCATTGTCCAGCGTTTCGCTGAATAAGTGGCACAGGGTGGCATCATCGAATCCCTTGTTGTTGGTGACCTTCTTGAAGGTGTCCATGTGGACGAAAGGATCAGTCTTACCGCTATAATGTGACATTTTAGGAGTCTTTGCGTATGCCGGTCTGACAGCTTGCAGAATCGCAGAGGTGAATGGTCCTGGCCTAGATGCAAAAAGTGGATTTGAAATTGGCGCCGGGGTCCCTGACTCCGCTCGGGTCAATCTTTGCTCCAACTGCTGCATCCGTTCCAGTATCTGAGCGGTTGCATCGCCGGCGAGACCCAGCCGGGTATCCCGCTGAACTGATCCCCGCCAGGGGGCGGGTGGGTTGCCCTCGGTTCTTGCCTTAGGCCTCGAGCGGTGGGAGTGCAGTGATGACTCTGCCTCCTGTTCCAACATTGGTTGGGGCACAGGGGGTGGTCCAATTCCCGCTAGCTCTAGTGGGCGCAGCGAGACCTGCATGTGTACGACTGGTGCTGATACTAATGCTCTGGTACCAGGTCTGCTATGCCTGGTGCTCCGTGACTGCCCGCTTCGCGCCGGGTTGGTGGTTGCCTCTAACGTTCTCCTTAGCTCGTTGAACCGTGACACTAGCGTGGCCACCTGCCCTTGGGCCTCGGTCTTTTCTCTTCGTTCTTGTTCACGCTCTCTGTTTGCTTTGTGAAGATCCGCCAATGCCAGCTCATATAGAGAGGCGAGGTCTTAGCCTGGCGGGCGGATGCTTGGGTTTGTCTCGCCGCCGGGGTTTGCCGGGGTGGTGAATAGTGCGCGGTTGACGTTCACCGCTGGGTGGGTGGGTTGGGGAATGGCTGATTGGTCTGCCTGCTCTTCAGCGTTTCCCCCGCAATCGTTAGCCATGGTGATTGTGGCGGGATGACCTTTTGTTCAAGGGTTCCCACAGACGGCGCCAATCTTAATCCTCAAAGTCCGGCGGTAGCCAATTCTTTGTTTAACGCGGGTCCGGTGGGCGGACCGCTACTCCGAGGATTTGATGACTTCCGCTTGCTGTAACACGAGATACAAGGCGTCAGAGGGAGACCGTGTTGGGCGGTCTTCACTTCTCCGATGCCTAAGTCAGTCACTGTATATGGACAGCATAGCAATAAATGAGTAGTAAATGCGTAATTAATGAGGAGAGAGGAGAGAACCTTTTATAGGTGGGGAGAGGGTTGATCTTCTTCTTGTTTTCGATGTGGGACTGATGTGCTTCGACACCCAGCGTCTGGAGCTTCTGATGCTCGCTTGACGCGGCACGTGGCTGCGCGTTAGCTGTGATCTGGGGGCGATCCCGGGCTCGGGCAGTATCCCGCCTGGCTGTGTCGCCGCAGGTCACCCACTTGGTGAGATTCGATACCTCTGGCGGTACGATGGGCGTGGTTCATTATAGCTAATTATGCTTGCAAACGTACATGTAGGTACAGTATTTAAGCTACAACCTTTTAGTTTCTACCTATTCCTTGATTATCGGATACAAGTAGACCTATGTAAATGCAAGCTAAGATCCCTTGATTATCGGACACCTAAGCCACATTCACATGATAAGCCCAATTGTAAGGACCCAAGCAACCTTATTTGATTATCACAAGATTACCATTTCTTCATTTGCAAGATGCTTTAGTTTACTAAGTTTATGAAGCCTAGCATATTTCCATGAAACTATCAACACTTACTAATCTTAGGTAACAAATCTAAGATGCATAAATGATGAACCATTAAACTAGAAAAGTAGAAATTCATGGCATGATCCATATTAAATTTAACTGCATAGTTTGTACACAAATTCGGCTTGGGCTAAACCCTAGCGCCAAATTTATTCTACTCACAACTCATAGTTACATAAATTATAGCCATAAACTTGTAAAGCATCAAGTAAAGAGAGAAAAGAGTACAGAAATGAAGGAATACCCAAGGGTTTGGTTCCAAAAAAGAACCAAACCGTACCTCTAAGAACACTTTCTACCTTCCAAGATGCAAAACAAAGTGAGAAATGCTTCCTAATATAGTATTTTTGGTTTCTAATAAGAAAAAGGAACCAAAAACACCATATAATTCCACAAATATCTTAGAACTATGATGAACAAGGCTTGAATATATGAAGCTAGAGTTGTGATTGATCAAAAGTGTATAGATACTTCGGTTTTGGTAAGGAAAAACCAAGAACTCAAGAAGCTATACACCTATCTCTACACAAAAACTCCAGGAACTAATTAAAAGATGAAGAACTAAGGAAAATGGAGAGATAAAGGAGATGAATAGATGAAGGAAAGTATATAAAACATCCCAAGTGAGGGGAGGGTGTTTTTATAGGCCAAAAGTGATGAATTGAGGGTGGAGATCAAAGGAAATGAAGGGTTAGATGTGATTGACAAATGTGTAAGCACAAAATGTGGATCTAGTCTTTAACTCCACATAGAAATGACCTAGAAAGCTCATAGATACTTTGGTAGAGGAGAAAAAGTAAGGGTAGAATGGTCATTGTGTAAGGGAACAAGGTAATGAATGAGAAACAAATGTGTAAGGTGTAAGAATGTGACCACTTGTCATATTTTAAATTTTGAAATCCAAAATATCCTAGACCTAAAGTCTTCCCACCTAAAGTCTCTAACCCTAATCAGTTCTTCCTTCTCCTCCACACATGGTCTTGGCCTGCCAACTTGGGCAGAATCTGGTGTTAACCGTTGTTGACTCTCATTTCGTCATGTTTTCGCACTTTCTTCCTTCAATTTAATCTCCACTAAGAATTCTGAATTAGCCTTTAGTTTCTTCATACCAAATGTTCCTCCATGAGTTTACACCATCTTAGTTCACCGTGGTATGGCCGGAAATGCTGTCGGAATCCGTACAGGTCCAGTTTTGTAGTTTTTGTCTTCTAGTGCGGAAATTTGCACCTATCTTTTGAAGGACTTCCATTCCGAACTAGCTCTTGCACTCTTCATAACAAATGATCCTTAGGATGTGTAAAATGGATATAGAAAGTTTCAACTCATTTTTGGAGTTCACACTACACCAAAAAATGAAACACACAACGGGTAAAAATCATTGTCTGATTTGGCTGATAACCGTTGTGTATCGGCGCGTTGTGTGATTAAAATTTGCACAACGGTGTTGCACCGTTGTATGATATACAAACACACGACATCCTTTTGTTATCACCGTTGTGCCTTCTCTCAGCAGATGCCAGGCACAGCTGCCGCACATCATGGCAGGTGTATCCTTCATACAACAGAACTTGTTTCCAAACTGTTGTTGGAAAGCCTAGTCAGACAACGTGTTCTATAATTTCACCGTCGTCTGATATAGCATCACACTTCAGTTGTACACAATGGTTGTTGTGTGAATTGATTTTGGACAACATTGTTCAATTCTTATCGTTGTGTGATTGTAAATCAGAAGACATTTTTTTTTAAAAACCATTGTGTGATATGTAAAGAATGCATTGAGTGAATGACCCAATTTTTGTATTCCGACAACGTTGGATTGCTACACTATAAAACTGTTGTACGATCATTTTCATTTGCTCTATTTTGTGCATATATAGCTCCATTGTACCTAATGAATAGTCATTAATTGGGAACAAAACTGATTGCAAACCATCAAATGAGTAATCCAACCCATACTATAAACTTCAAATGTAAAAAGGGAGCATTCCCCAATCATCCAAGCCAGCATTAAAAGAAGAAAAGCATTCTATAATACATGCCCATCTACTTGGGACATCAAAAGTTGATACAAATACATCTTGTTCCAAAACAAGATAGCATTCTAGTGCCATGCCATTATAAATATCCATAAACCATCAAAAAATAATATGATTAATGAAAAAAACATGAGCAGCTGCTGCATGTGAATATTATATGCCAGCAGAAGTAGAAAATGGTGCGCCCATAGGATCAATATTTTCCCTCTCTTGTGACTCGACCCTGTATAGAAAAAGAACAATTATTATTAGTCACAAACAAGTTAGGCCAAGTACTACTACATTGTCATTGTTGACACTTCAATTCAACTTCTTCAAGCGATGGAATAGAGGAGCCAGATTTGTAAAAAAAAAGAGATTACTTGATCTAACTTCTAACTCACAAGAATTGAAGCACAAGAATAATATCAACTCATGTGAAAATTAGTTTCTAGGACTGCACTAAATTACAACTTGTATGCCAAGTACAAGAGAAAGCAACCCAGAAAGCCAAAACATGCAGATGGAAGTGAATAGTACTAGATTATGCAGATTAGAATGACTTGCAAAATGCTTGGATTTCATAACAAAGCCAAATACAAACATGATGCTGGATTTTCATTATACAATAACATAAAAGAAATTACTAAAGATGCCAAATCACTTAGGACTTTGACACAAGACCAAAGTAGGGAAAACTCACTCTTAAATCCTTTTCAATATTATGGAACTATTATGTTTCAAAGCAGGGAAAAATCTCACAGAAATCCATAATTTTTTTAGTGTTACTTTGACAACTTTGACACTAGGAAAGCTTAACCAAACATAACACTAAATTAGCCATATGACCAACATTTTGGCAATGCAAGTGATCATATAGTGCAAAGGAACCTGGTGCCATCGTTCAAAGTAAATGTACACAATTAAAATGCTTTACAAAGTGGATAGGACATAATTTCAGTCAGTAAGAATCACCTGAACACCATCAAGCACCAAAACTCGATGTGGGGATGGGAACCAAGCCCCACAGCTTGCCTCCTTTTCACCAGCATTGATATCTGAAAAACTTCAGGATTAATCTCATTAGAACCATTGTCGCACCCCAATCCCAATATATGGAATTAAGAACTTTGACAACTAATTGAAAAAGACTAACAGAAGGAAAGAAATGAAAAGGAAGTGAAAGCACTTCATATTTGAATTTAAAATACTGCTCCATTTCAAAATTCCAGTACCTTTCTACATTTGCAAATATACATAGTTGAGTTTTCAAAAGAGCATAATTACAAGATCTTACAAGAAGAAGCCAGACCCAAAGGAAGAGTGACAAAATCTCAGTCTGTAAACAATACAAACTAGCACAATACTATGGTCACATCATACCAACATCGAGTTCCTTTTGAAACATTAACAACAGACCAAAACACAATTGAAACTCAAGTAATTGTTCTCGACACCTAATAGAGAACAAAGTATATAAAATAACAAAGCAAAAGCTCAGAAAGAAAGATATCAGAATTCAAACCAATTCCAAACTCATGATATCAAACACCCAACCTAACCACAGTTTACAAATCAAAAGCTTTACCAGACGTCAAAGATCCCAAAGTAAAACCAACAATGATAAAAGGATAAAAGATAAATAGAAGTAATATTTCTAGGTACGAAATCACTCATTGACCCACACCAACATCTCAATTTAACATAGAAATCAGCCAAGGAAACCTTCTAGCTTCTCTCCCCTCAAATCCAGAGATACCCAAATGGTTGCCTTCGACAAAAACCCAAACTCTCCAACTCTCTCTTCCCTTCCTTTCCCGTCTTTTTCTTCGTCCTCATCCTCTCTTCTTCTTTGTTTTTCCTTTCTTTCTTTCTTTTTTTTCTTTCTCCCGTCCCCCTCCCCTCCTTATTTAGTCGGCCCCCAGCCCTTCTAATCTAGCTTCCCACAATCAAAAGAGAACAATATAACAATAAGACTAAAATAAAACAATTAACTAACAGACCATATATTAACGAGAAGAGCTCTCTCTCCCTCTTTTGGTCTGAACTCGTCGTAATGACATTGACGAAGAAGAAGGTGGTCCCCCAAACCCCTTATCTATACTATGGATGATCGTAACTTCCATATTTGCATCTCCATGGCAGTTGAAGGTTCTGTGTGTTCTCATTTGATTCCATGGGACTGCAAATAACATGCAATCATCATCATTGTTAGTATGAATAAAAATTGAAATTGGATAAAGTTGGGATTACGACATGCCTATCACTGGAATATAAAACTCTACAAAAGTAAAACCAGAGCAAACAAATTGATAAAAGCTTTACTTCTGTACCATTCCATGACCATGGCCGAAGGCACCACCTTTGCTTAGTTGGTACATTAGACTCTGCATCATCACAAACCACCATTTACGTTAATAATTATTTCAAGGTAATAGCAAGTATTGACTTGTTTAACATATCAAACATGCTCAGTTTAACATATCTGGAAATAAAAGGAGCATATCTTCATACCTAGTTTATAAACATGAAACGAAATAGGTTCATTCTTGTCATCTTCGAAATAGTAATTCGTAACTGGCAGAGGCTCTGCCTCATTATCAAAAGATGCCATACGTACCCTCTCTTTCAACTCAGACCGTTGATGATTTTAGACCTAAGAGTAAAATTCAAAGAATGATCTCGGTTGTGAAACAAGTACAGTATGAGAAATCCATGAATGCCACTCCTTTGCATTGCAATAAGTAGTAAAAATCTATCAAGGCAATTAACGAAAACATCTATCAAGGCAGTCAACGAAAACACCGAACAACCAACAGCCATAACAGTAGGATCAAAACATCAAACTTGATTATCACAAGTCATTCAACTCAAGGCAAACAACCCATTCAACACAACTCGACCAATTTCAACCGAGGCACAGACACCCATTCTCTACATGCATTCAAACTTGAATTTCACTCCCAACACCACGATTCAATCAATTCATGCCAAGACACAAACAACCCATTCTGCACACGAAATCAAACCGACAATTTCAGGCTTGCTTCTCTGGGTTTACCTTTGCTAGTTTCTGGTATTGTAACAGAAACTTCATTTTCCAAAGCTTGCTGCCGAGACTGGGTTGGTGATGAGTTGATGATGCCTTGTGCTACAACCAAGAAATCTTCGAAGTTCAACTCCCACTCAAGGTCAAGCCTCGTCCAGGGAAGCAATCGAACCAGAAACCAAGCCCAGACGCGTCGGAGAAGTCGTCGGCGTAGCAACCGCGTCGAACCCGAGCTAACCCAGAAACCAAGTCGACAAAACTCCATCAATTTTGAAAACCAATTAGCCTAACACGTAGAGAATGGCATGAATCTGAGTTTCCATACCAGATGAAGCTTAATCGGTCGCCTGAAATTGCAGAGGTTGCTGGTGAATGTTCGGGCTTCTCGTCGTCGGGTTTCCTTCTCCGTTCAGTGCATGGACAATCCAAGGATAGGAGGCTGTTGGCGACGGCAAGACGAAGAAGGTGGTGGTCGTCCGTCGTCTATCGGTGGCCGGACGTGGAAGTTCCGGTCGGTCGCTGGCCGGGTCGCGCTGTGTCCGGGTCAGAGAGCAAGCTCTCTCTCTCTCTCTCTCTTTCCCTGTTAGATAATCACCCAAGATAAATATTAGGTGTAAAATCAAACGATCGCTCCAGTATGACATATAATGCTCGAAAACCCTAAAATCAAAACAGAAACTACATACCACGAGGAGGGGTATTGTCTTCAAGAGCCTTATTAATCAGCTCGTTTTTCGGCAACTCGCCCAAATCTTGCCATCGGAGGATGACCGGCGGCGCTGCTTGTTCTTCAAGTTCTTGGCCCATGGCTGTGTGGTGTAAATCCAGCTAATTATGGAGACGAGAGTTAGGTCAATGAAATTTGGGTTTCAGATTGAGGGTTCGACCAATAGAGATTTGGTTGATTTCGAGGAATCTGAGATTGGGGGTTTCCCTATTTGGGATTTCAGAATGAAAGAGAGAGGAAGACTATGATTTCTGGGTAAAGAAAAGAGTTGGATGAAGAAGAGAGCGAGAGAAGACTGAGAGTGAGACAGGGAGAGAGAGAGAGAGAGAGAGTAGAACGTGAGAGTTCAGCGATGAAGAGGACAGAGATTTCGCGAGAGAGATGGGGAGCTGTGAGTGTTGGGCGTCTTGAGAGGAGATCGAGAGGTTATGAAAAACAGCCGAGGCACTAACTTTGTTTAAATGTGCCCTCAGTTGTCCAAGGCAAAGCAATAGCTTTGTTTTCTTTTTTTTTTAGTTACTCAGACAACATATAGATACATTTACGTTGTCTGAATTGCTACATAGCTGATGAAACAAAAGATGAAAATTTCCCGCTTGTGCAATCAAAATGCTAGTTTCGGCGCTTAGGCTAGGCATTTCTCATTCACACAACAGAAATAACTCATTATGTTGTAGGAAGTTGCAAGCATGACAAACCATTGAAGCCAAATTTGCTTGTTTTGGGGGGGAATGAATGTCATTTTGGAGACTTCTCCAAATTCTGCCACTTACTTGCACAACGGCACATTAAAAACCATTGTATGATGATTTGCAAGTATACTCCTACAACACAAATAACTAAACTGTTGTACAATTTAGTGGCATCTAGGGTACAATTTGGAACCAAATTTGAGTCCATCTAGGAGGGAAATCTGCCGCAATTTTTTTTTTGATTCACACAACAGATTATTCTTGTAACCGTTGTGCAATGACCTTCAAGATAAAAACTTCAGAATTTTAACCACTTTATACAACAAAAGTTTAGTAAACATGTTGTGTGATTCATTTTTCTTCATCACACAACACATTTTTTTTTTTCGTTGTGCAAAAAGTGTTGTCTGTTAACCTTTTTGGTGTAGTGTCATTTGGTCAGTCTGCCGCTCCTCCTTCCTTGCCACCGGAGTAGGAAAATGTGCTAAAGTTGAGTTTTTAGGTCATTTCCAAGATTTTACATTATTTCCTAGCATCATAAGGAAAGCATAATAAATATATATAAATAAACACAAAGGTTAAGGAAAAGTACAATATTAGGGGAATAATTACTAGGTAATTATGGACCAACATTGTGGTTGTGTTTACTTGTTGAATTGTCATTCAGTTTAATTTGTAAACTATCTGTAATGTAATATGTGACTCCAAAGAAAGAGTTGGTATTGACATTGTGAGCTCAATTTGTTTAGTTGCTTAATTTAAATAAATAAAAAATTTATGTGTTTTTCTTGTGCTTGTTAAGTTATCGCGTTTCGGATTTGAATTTATTTATTCAAAATTCGGGCTGTGACAGTAGATTTTGTTCCTTTTACATGTTTAGATTTTCCACTTTTATAGAAAGTTCTGCTAAATTTTTAGTTGAATTTTCTCAAAAAATTGGCCCCCCATGACCATCTTAGATTTCATGATGAATTTCAGAGCGAGTCCTATCACTAGGAATGAATCACTGGAACCCAGATGTTTTTCATTCAATTTTCATTCTTCTACCTCCAAATCTTTCAATTGAGATTTTGATGTAAATCATTCCCAAATCATGATAATCTTAAACTTCAACAAAATAACTTGTGAATGTAATGATAATGTGCATAGTTTTCTCGCCTGTTTGTTTGCTTAGTGACCTACGATCGACTAACAAGAATTTGGTATACTTTCTAATTTCTTCTTATATATTTCTCATCCAAAACATTGTGTATACTTGCGTATTATATATAGCATGTTCTTGGTGCCATTTTTAGGGATTAGAGTGAAAATGCTATATTCACTTGGTAATCGATCTAGTTCTTGGTGTTATAGGTTTGTTTTTTGTTATGGTGGGCTATGATTCCTTTTTAATAAAAAATAACAATGAAAACAAAAATAACAATGAAAAAGGTTACTTAAAAATCTTTTTGTTCTTAGTTACTCTTTAGCTTAAAATCGTGAACATTGAGTTGTAAACTTGTAATTGCTTTTGGCCGTGCATTGGTTTCTTGAATAGCAATTGCATTTTGGTTTTCCAATTACAAGTTCCTGTTTGGCAACAAAAAATCATTTTGCAATTGCAAGTCTCGATCCAGCAATTGCAATTTTTTTTCTGGCAAGGGGCCTGATTGGCAATTGCATTAATTCATAGGTAAAGTACATTGTTTTGCTTATTTACTTGTTGATTGCTTTTTGGAAACTGTGGGATTTATTGATGTTCTTGCTTACCTTAATACTTCATACCTCTTACAAAAATATATTTTCCTAAAGTTAGAACTTTTCTCTCCATACCTGGGAGCAAAAGCACAAGGGTTTCTTAAAAAATTTATCTTCTCTCCGTCACGTGACGCTGTCGTCAGATGAGATCTGTTGAACTTGGGCTTTCTGTCTATTCTTCCCTTTGATTTGACAAGGGATCCGAGCAAATGGTAGGGCAGAACAAGGTGGCTGGCGGGAGGTGGCTCCTTTCTTGCTGGTCGAAGTTAGAATTGGTGGGTTGGAGGTGTGGTGTGGTGTCGCGGGTGTAGAGGCGGACTGGTGATGATGAGATCGGGGCAGCCTTGTTTGGCTCAGATAGAACTGACCCGATCTGGGTTGAATCTGATCGAAAATGTCCAATCTGGATCACGGTGTTTGACTCCGACATAGGGAAGGGAATGGTTGGAGAGGGCGGTGCTTCTCCACGGCTCGGCGGGGATAGAGTGAGGTTGACGGCACGAAATCAGGCAATGGCAGCTATTGGTGGTGGGATTGGGCCAAGTTTGGTTGGCAGTCTGTGATCTGCTTACGACCTTGATTGTTGCTTGAGCTTATGTTTTTAGTTTTACGTATTATTGTTGATTAGTGTTATCTCCCCTTTGGCATGTAATAAGTCCCTGCAGGTATCTTGTATGACTAGTTGGGCTAAAAGCCTGTGTTTGCACTCTAAGTGCCTTGTTTGGCCTAGCGAGATGACGGTCCGTTATTAAATGGTCGCAACCTCCTAGTGGCAAGATGAAATTAAGTGTTGTCGGATTTATTTTCCGGTGGCAACATAGTAGGAAACTTATTTTCCGGTGGCAACCTTATTTTGGTAGATAATCCTGCTATTATTTCAGGACATTCTCTGTATGCTTATTGTAATCAGAGGTTTAGGCTCAATGTCCCCTCCTTGTATTAGACAGTTTCATTAATCAAGGCTTGAGGGTAGCCGTACTAGCCCTTTATTCAAAAAAATAAAATAAAATAAATAAAAAATTCATACCTCTTATTACATGATTATGCAATTTCGTAGGTATATGTGTGATTTCAACAATGACTGATCATACAAATTCAACATTTCTATTCATAGAACTTTAGAACCACTAAAAAATCGAGCATCGAATGACCTCTGTGTTTTAGATGACCTTATGTTGGTTTTGTTTGAGCTCTTTGCTTATTGTTCTTCTTCAACCTCTTCAATATTGGTGTGCTTCATTGAACGTGCAAGCCTCTTTCCTATTAAAGCAAGGCTTTTAACCAACGTGATCAATAATCCTTCCATGACAAACTCTTGGACTACTATTGTTACAATATTCTAATTTATATTCCAAACCGTCTTAGTTTGCATGTCATGTGTTCCCTAATTTCAGTTACTTTGTCATGCAAACTCACCTACTAGAGCAAGGAGCTTTTGGTAATTTGTTTCATAACTTGAATAATTTACAAAAGGATCTGCAATTTTTCCAAAATCAACTTATGCTTTTTCCCAATTCTACCTTTCTCCAAGATAAAGTTTTTTCTCTTACTTCTGATTTTTTGAATTCTGAACAAGCGGAAGAGCTGTATTGGGCGCAACGGGCTAAAGCCAATTGGCTTTCCCTTAGGGACAAAAACACAAGATACTTCCATACCCAGGCCAAACTTAGGAAGAGAAAAAACCGGATTACCAGAATCAGAAACAATTTGGGATTATGGTTAGATAACCATGATGATATAAGTAGACTGTTCATCCAAGACTTTCAAAATAGATTTAAAGCTTCCTTTGCTTTTAATTTACAAGCTGCTTCAAAGTTCACTGACACCATTCATGCTGTAATTACTGAGGCAGATAATGAGCGTCTTTTGCAGGAAGTTACTCCAGATGAAATTTTGGCTGCGGTTAACTCCATTGGAGGTATTAAGGCTCCAAGCCTTGATGGGATACATGCAATCTTTTATCAAAAGCACTGGAATCTGGTCAAAGACAAAGTCTATAAGATGATTTATGATGTGTTTTAGAATAATATCCCCCTCTTCATTTACTAAAAACATTGTTTTGATTCCAAAAGTAGATTCCCCAGAGGTTGTAGGTCATTTCAGACCTTTCAGCCTTTGTAATGTTTCTTACAAGATCATTTCAAAAATTTTAACGGCCAGACTCAGGCCCCTGTTGCACAAGTGTATTTCGAGAAATCAAGGAGCTTTTGCTCCGGGGAAATCCATTACTGACAATATTTTAATTGCTCACGAACTCTTTTCTTCTTTCAACTGGAAAAAATCTCGTTCTGCTGCTATGGCAATTAAACTTGACTTGGAAAAAGAGTACGATCTTTTAGATTAGAATTATATCTGAATCTGCTTGCAAAGATTTGGGTTTGCTACAAACTTGATTAATTTAATTATGAATTGCATTACTTCTACTACTTTTTCTATGCTGATTAATGGCAAACTGGAGGGACACTTCTCTCCTAGTAGGAGTATTCGACAGGCAGATCCTCTGTCACCATATATTTTTATTCTTTGCATGGAGCCTTTCATCAGGAATCTTAATACTGTTACCAATCGCTCCAAAAATCATATTGGCCTTCTTTCTTCTCCTAATGTTTTTAGAATTTCTAACTTGGTTTTTGCTGATGATTGCCTTGTATTTTCCAGGGCTACAAGTAAAGCAGCTTCTTTTATTGCAGATTTCCTTCATTCCCTTGCTTCTGCTTTAGGCCAGAAAATTAACTTTGATAAGTCCTCTATCTTTTTCTCTAATGGTATTCCTAACAGAATGAAGAATGAGATCACTAATAAATTATGCATCTAGCAAAGGTCCACTATTGGTAAGTACCTAGGAATTCATAATATTGTGTTCTGCAAAGACCCCTTAAATGCCAAGGAATTGCTTCTTAAGATCTTCGACCAGTAAGCTAAAATGGTTGGAAAAAGTCCACCCTTTCTAGGGCCGGCAAATTGACTCTTATTAAGACCAGTCTTTCAGGGATTCCTAATCATGTCCTTTCCTGTTTCAAGTGTCCTCTTAAGGTGACAAAAGCTATAGATAAGGAAACTAGGAATTTCTTCTGGGGCAGAGAGGGCTCTTCTCCTCCAGTTGCTTCGAATCAAATTTGTTTACCTAAAAAACTTGGTGGCTTGGGCATAAGACCGGCAAATTTTTACAACAAGGCTGCCTTGGCCAAGCTGGGGTGGAAGATTATCTCTAGCACTAATAATTGGTGGGTGGACATTGTTCGCAGGAAATACCTCAGGAAGCGTACTTTTTTTGACATCAAGCCCAGGGCAAATCACTCCATGGCTTGGAAAGGGATCCTTGAAAGCAGGGACATTCTAATGCAAGGTATGAGATGGATTAAAGGTCCTGGTCGGGATGTGAAATTTTGGACTTTTAACTAGGTCTTTCAATTCCCTTTAATCGATCTTATCCCTATTAATAATAGATCTGCTCTCAATTTGGATGATAATGTGAGTGATTTTATTATCAATGGTTGCTGGAATTATGACACGTTATCTCAGTTGCTACCGAAAGAAATTGTAGATAATATTTATGGTATTCCCTTACCGGCTGTTGATACCAATGATGAATTTTTTTGGGGCCCGTCCCCTAAAGGGTGTTTTTCCATAAAATCAGCAACTTGGCTACAATGTGATAACAACGCCCCCGTGGATACTTCTAGAATTCTCAATGAAATTTGGAAATTGAATATTACGCCAAAAGCAAAAAATTTTGCTTGGTTGTTGGCTAGAAGAAGATTATGGACTCGAGCGAGAATGGCTAGATTTAACTCCAATTTTGATGTTGCTTGTCCTTTCTGCAGGGTAGGGATTGAGAACTTAAACCATCTCTTTCTCTCTTGACCCTACGCTGCAGAAATTTGGACGAAGACTGGTTACTCTTCTCAAGGTTTTCTATCCTTTGAAGACTAGTTTGATTCTTGGTTTGTTTCTGGTTTCTGTAAGCAGACAACAGAAAATCTTATCATCATTTGTTGGAAGCTTTGGGAGGCCAGAAACAACCTTATTTGCAGCATTAATCTACGATACTGCTGAACAGTACAGATTGGCCAACAAACCAAGGTCTTGGGGTAACTCTCTCCCTTCTAATGCAAAGCACTCAACAATCAAGTGGCAGCCACCTCCTTCTGGCTTCTGTAAGCTCAACTTCGACGGGTCGGTTATTGGAAACAAGAATGCTACCTCCGGTTTTGTCATTCGAGATGAACATGGTATTCCTATTGTTGCGGGTTCTATGAACATTGGCATTGCCTCTGTTCCTGTTGCTGAAGGAAATGCTCTTAGAGATGGTCTTTATCATGCTCTGATCAACAACTGCAAGAAAGTGTCGGTGGAAGGGGACACGAAACTTGTGATTGATGTCATCAATAAGAAGTGTATCATCCCTTGGAGGCTTCGAACCCTTGCTAGAGACATAGCCTGCTTGGCTAGTAGCTTTGACCACATTGACTTCTCTTATGTCCCCCCGTGAAGCCACTTTTGTGGCAAATGCGATTGCGAATCATGGTCATAGTCTGAAGAACCCTTTCACGTGGAAGGGGAACTCCCTCTCTGCGCTTACAGCTTCTAATTTTGATAATTTTAGTTCTGGTTGTCCTAGGGGCTTCAAGCTGTAATTTCTTTTCGCCCCTAAAAAAAAAAAAAAAAAAAACCTAATATAGAATTTATTCAATATGATAACTGTGCTTTAGAAGACTCGAGTCAAGAGGAAAGAGGGAGGGTGAAGAATATCTAAGTAATACAAAACCAACTTTGCTATCTCAAACAATAAAAAATAAACTTTATCATGATTAATCTAATCATAATAGATATCCTAATCAGTCATAATATATCATTATTCATCGCAGACACTTTGTCAACTATAATTGAATTTTTTTTACTTCAATAATCCTGAAATATCAAATAATTATCCGATACAAAAACAATTTTGGTCACATCTCTCTAATACAGTTTGTTGAGAAATGTGACCAAAATTGTTTTTGTATTAGATAGTTATTTGATATTTGCAAACAATAAAAAAATACACTGATTTGGAATGAACCTTTCTCGGTGGAAGAAAGGAATAGCGATAATAACAAATATCCAAATGAGTCATAACAGAATGGTTCTTATCCATAGAATTATTAAAAGGAAAAGCTTTAGTGAATCATAATCAATTTTTCTTTTATTTTAATAACCCTGAAAGATAAAATAATTATGGATAAGTCGTTAACTGTTGGGGACAAAAATCGTGAAGAAAGAGTTTTACATTATGGATCTTCGCGACCTAAACTTTGTGACTCTCTCTCTCTCTACGAAAAATATTAACATAATTGTTGTGAAGCAAGATGGATGACTTCATCACCAAACTCCTAACTTGATCAAACTCTTTCTCTCTCCTCCTTTTGTTTTCTTCCATCGATGTTGATGGAGGATATGGGAATTGAAAGAGCTTTCATCAAGCTCTCACCTTGAATTAAGATTAATAAACCCAAACAAAAATTTATACAGAAAATCAAGACCAATTAAAGTAGCAATAGTACTTGAGAACTGAGAATGATTCACAACCAAAGGTATATTGAATTGTGAATAATGCTTTACCCAGATTTCAAGAGTAAAATCAATACTAATAATTGCAAAAGACAGAATGAATGATGAAATAAAAATATGTGATTTTTATTCATTATGCTTTGGTTGTTAATTGTAATCCAATCATGTTGTTAGCAGACTAAAGGAATAAACTTTGATCTCCTAAGCCAGAAATCACTCTCCTACATCCAAGAGCAGTGACAGTGACGATCATGAATATCTCAAATTTTTTGTTTCAGGGGTAAATTTAGATTTTAAAATTTAAAAAAAATTAGGGAGGTCCAAGTATTAAATTTGAAGATCCAACTAGAATCACCCTAATACAATTTGAAATTCCAAAAGAGAACAAACAAAGTTAACAAACAAAACTCTCTTTAAGGATTCTCTTCTGGTTATTTGAGTTTTTTTTTAATTTTTTTTATTGATGACAGGAAAAACGAACAACAACTAAAAAACAAAATCTCTACAAACACCCCCTCTCACCTGTTCCAATTAGAATGCTGGAAACACCGAAAATGATAAATAAAAAAACCATACACAATTTATTAGATGAATGAGCTGCTAAAGCTAGTGCTATCAATTCCGACAAGACCTGATAACACAACTTGAAACTCGCATGAAATAAAGCGGGTTGAATCCGGACGATTAAAAAGCGGGTCAGCAGTGGGTCAACCTACCATGACCCATTTAATAAATGGGTCGGCCACGGTCAACCCGCCAACACGAAGTGAACCTGTATAACCCAATTGTGCTATGTTTCTTCTTGAAATTTTGGATGTTCGGAATATTTCATCATAGGATGAGACAATTTCAAATATTTTCCTTTTTAATTATTGGATTTAATTATTTATGAATTATATATAATTATTTATATTCTTGGTCTTGTGGAGTTTTTAGTGAATTTAATCAATGTATGCTTTTTTTTTAGTTAAATGAGTCTCATTGTTAACGCTTAAATGAGTCATTTTGTCTAACAAAACACGATCTATTTATTAAATGGGTTAAGCGGGTTAGAAACAGGTAACCCGTTTAATAAATGGGTAGAGTTTGAGTTTAAATTTTTGATACAATTATTAAATAGGTTGAGTTTGAGTTTATATTTTGCGGCACGACAAATAATTTCACCCGACACGACCTATTGACAACCCTAGCTAAAAGCTAACAGAAAGGATTTGAGTAGTTGCCAGAATAGAACTATAGAAACTCGTGATATAATGCATGCAAGATATGATTGATTATTACTTTATTTGAATATATACCAAGTTGGAACCCAAAGCATGAGCTTAATGCCATTGGCCATACCCTCGGTTTTCAGAATTTTGTCGAGTAAAACCATACACATTTTTGTCATTTCATAATATGCTTCGTCACGTTTATTTGTCCTTGTACGGAAAAATGTATTTCGGCAGATCTCTTTTTGAACGCACAGACAGAATTCAACGGACCTTTTATGTATGCATGCATCCAAACTATTCTTCAAAATCGACGTGCATGCCTACTTGCGACCCTTTGACAATTGTGTGCCTCCAGCTAATACAATCGTTCTTTCTTTACTCGTACTCTCCTCCTCCTCCTGCTCATCGTCCCCTATATATTTATCACCTCGTAGACCCTAAAACTCATATCCAATCAATATTGCCGAAACCATCAAGCTCATCAACGTCAATTACACACCATCCACATATTCCACTCTAGTAGAAGTTCAGAAGAAGAGGATGATGAGGATAGAGACCTCATTCTTAGCCTTTTTCTTTCTTCTTCCTCTAGCAGTGGCTGACTTACGGGTTGGTTTCTACAGTGCTACCTGCCCAAAAGCCGAACAAATTATACAACAAGTCGTCCAGAAAAAATTCTCCAGTGATCGATCTATAACTGCTGCTTTGCTTCGCATGCACTTCCATGACTGCTTTGTTAGAGTACGAGCTCCATACACTTATTCTATCCATTTCTGTATTTATATGTAATATCGATCTTACGTTAAAGTTCTACGAACGTACACTGGTTCGATCAGCTAATTAAGGTTCTGATCGAATTTGTGGTTTAGGATAACTAATAATTGATGGAAGTTGTTTGTCTATGACTCTATTGCAGGGTTGTGATGCTTCCATCCTTATTGACTCCACCAAGAAGAAGAAGTCTGAAAAAACCGCAGGACCAAACTTGACTGTAAGAGGGTTTGAGGTCATCGACGAGGCCAAGAAAGCACTTGAGGCTGCATGCCCGTCAACAGTCTCCTGTGCTGATATTATAACCCTCGCAACTAGAGATTCAGTGGTTCTAGCCGGTGGCCCGAGCTACAACTCACCCACCGGACGGCGTGACGGCCTAGTATCGAATCCCAATGACGTCAACTTACCTGGTCCGTCCTTTTCCGTGTCTCAGGCATTGCAGTCTTTCACGGCCAAGGGAATGACTCTGAACGATATGGTGACTCTTTTGGGTGCACACACCGTTGGTGTTGCGCACTGTAGCTTTTTTGAAGATAGGCTTTCCAACTTTCAGGGGACTGGGTCTCCGGATCCTTCAATGGACCCAGCTCTGGTTACCAAGTTAAAAAAGATCTGTGGAGGACCTAATGACCCTACTGCATTTTTGGACCAAAATACATCATTTGCCTTTGATAATCAATTCTATAACCAGGTTAATTTAAAGAGAGGTGTGATGCAGATTGACCAGGAGCTAGGTGTGGACAAGTCAACGGCTGGTATTGTTTCTGGGTTTGCTTCCAATGGTGGCAGATTCAGTCAGAGTTTTGCAACTGCTATGTTGAAGATGGGCAGCCTTCAGGATGGAAATGCTGGTGAAATCAGGAAAAATTGTAGAGCTTTTAATTAATTAATAGAGCATTGTAATAATTAAATTTCATTGCTTCTTGTGATGATAACCTAGACAACTAGCTATCATATCTTGCTATTCAAATAGTTCTGGCAATCACGTACGAGATACTTTTGCAAATGTCTTTCGTCACCTTTTTTTTTTCTTTCTTTGTTGTTAGTATATCTTGTTGCAAATGTGATAGGGGGACGTGGAGCCTAGAACTAGTGGCAACCATGTTTTCGACCCTATAAATTAAAATTTCGAACCCCAATCAACGAGGTGTTAAAAATCAACAGACCAGATCACTTCCAACCTGGGAAACAAAACTCAAAGACAAGCAGGCTCAAGTTTTAGAAATCGAAGCTCAATTCTTCCTCATACTTTTGTCTTCCTTCGGATTTGAAGGAATGTTAATATGGGCATCACGAATCCTCTTGCCCAAAATATAAATAAAGGTGGCGCCATGATGTTTTATACAAGAACGCACTACTAGCAAAATAACAACACACACATATTTACTGTTGTTAAAAGCCACAGAAATCCGTGTGAAATATAAATACTAACAGAAATCCGTGTGAAATGAGCATAATCGGGCCCACAATAATTTATACAATAACAATATCAACTGAAATCCGTGTGCATAAACAACAGTCACAGATATATGTGTAAAAACTAAAACAGTTTCACACGGATATCTGTGTAAAAATCAATTCACACTGATTTGTGTACGTATTATAAATTAGTTTATTTCGAAATCATTAATTTTTTATGTTATGTGAATTATGGAGGGACGGATTTCCATTACAATAAGTATTTGATACAGATTTCTGTGTGCAATGAGTACCACACAAATATCTGTGTGAAATGTTAACACAGATATCCGTGTGAAAATAGCATAATTAGGCTCACAGTAATTTATACAATAACAATATCGACGGAAATCCGTGTGAATAAACAGCAGTAACAGATGTCTGTGTAAACGGTGAAATATTTTTGCACGGATATCTGTATGAAGATCAATTCACACTGATTTTTGTACGTATTAGAAATTAGTTTATTTCGAAATAATTAATTTTTTTTTGTCAGGTGAATTATGGAAGGACAGATTTCAGTTACAATAAGTATTTTATACAGATTTCTGTGTGAAATTAGTAATACACATGGATTTCCGTGTGAAAATATTGACACGGATATCTGTGTGAAAATATTGACACGGATATCTGTGTGAAAAGAACAATTAGCTACAGAATTCCGTGTAAATAATCGTTGACAATTGACATGATAGTTAGTGGTTACCGAGGTAAATACACACGGAAATCAATTGCAAATGTGTAAGTATTTCACACGGATTTCCGTGGTTAATCTGCTTATAATTAGCAGATTGATCAAATTTGACCATTGTTCTTATATAAGTATTTCACATGGATTTCTGTGGCAAAATAACTTGAAAGAAAATTATTATCAATAAAAATAAAAGATAATGACTAATTATTTATTTTCAAAAAATAAGGGCGGGCTAATCAATTTATTCCCGCTCAATATTTGAATATTCCCACAGATTACTGTGGATACTATTGTAAAAAAAAAAAGGATAACACACGAACATCTTACATTTGCTAAAAATGTATTTCAGACAGATTTCTATACGTATTATAAATTTGTTTATTTAGAAATCGTTAATATTTTATGTTATGTGATTTATGGAGGGACGGATTTCCGTTACAATAAGTTTTTGGTACAGATTTATGTGTGAAATGAATATCACACGAATATCTGTGTGAAATGTTAACACCGAAATCCGTGTGAATAAATAACAGTAACAGAAGTCTGTGTAAAAACTAAAACCTTTTCACACGGATATCCGTGTGCAAATAACAATTAGCTACAAAATTCCGTGTGAAAAAGTATAGGTGTATATAAGGTTAAATACTTAGAGCATCTCCAACAGTGATAGCTATCTAGATAGCTAAAAGTAACTAAAATTGAAATATAGCTAGTTGAATATTGAGTTATGCTCCAGCAAATACCTAAAACTCAAGTTAAATTTAACTTTTAGTTAAATTCTCTCTCCTCTCTAGCTAAATATAGCTAGGTCTTTTAGCTAAAGCTAAATTTAGCTTTTGTTTAGGTAGTCTGTTGGAGATCAAACTTAGCCTAAAACTAGTTAAATTTCAATTTTTTTTTAAAATAAGTATTCTGTTGGAGATGCTCTTACTACAACACGTCACATGCTCACCTACATTAATTCTTATTAAAACAATTAAAAAATGGTCAAAACATTTTTAGTTCAGATCTCTCATTACTTGAGTCAAGTCTGAGGGCTTTAGATTTAATTATCATCACTGCTTTCAGTATTTCCACATTCGATTAATGAGCTGCTCACTCACCAGCAATGCCATTTCGATGTAAGTAGGCTCCCAACATTAGCTGAAAACAATGTTACTTTTTAGAAAGAAATGTTGGTGTCCCCTGTGCCGTTTGCATCACATTAAGATCGATGAGCATATGTGCATGGGTTCCGACCGTAAAGGTATGCACATGAAGAACAAAGTCGGTAGGGCATGCATTCTTTAGGGCTCGAATTGATGTTTAACTGAATACCAAAGTTTCATTAAATGGTTGTGTTCAAAATTTCAGCTATTTTCATCGTCGTTTGGGTTTCGATCTAGTAGGTCAACCCTAAACCTTAAATACTACATAAAACTAATATGCTCATAACCGCTCACTCGTAACTTATTTTTTTTGATCTGTAAACTCTCATGCTCTCATGGGTAGAAGCTATATCAACTAATGTAAAAATTTCTGAAATTTTATCTCCTCAAAGGTCGGCTCCCCTTAGGGAAGTAGAAGCGTTTAAAGGGTTGACTGGTGTATTTCATGTCAAAATAACGGCGGATCGGGTTAATTTTTTAACACAATACCTATTAATACGCTATAAATAGATGGGTAATGCCAAATTTATCTATTTCCAGTTTCGATTGTTTAGATCGAACGAAATCCTTATGTGCCTACTAATGTAGTTTAACTGGTTTATTAGTTGTATTGAAAAATATACATTCTACAAGGAACAATGCGGAAGAAATAGACTTTATCAAAATCGACCGTTAGATGTTATCATGATAAGAAGATATAATTATGGTCAAAATTTCAGTTTTTTGCGAAGTTGTTTGGGTCTCGATCTACTCATCAAAACCACTGATAAACCAAGAGTTTTGAAGCTCTATTTGTCATCTCTCGTCGTCGATTGACCAATACATGTCTCGTAAAACTATTAGCATAATTGTTGGTGGATACGACATCGGTCAACTAAATGTTACAATAAGTTTTTGGTAATACATGAAATGAGTAATACATGAATTTCTGTGTGAAATGAGTAATACATGAATTTCCGTGTGAAATGTTAACACGGAAATCCGTGTGAATAAATAACAGTAACAGATGTCTGTGTAAAACCTAACATTTTTTCACAAGGTAATTATCTGTGAAAATATCAATTCACACTAATTTCTGTTGCAAATGTGTATGTATTTCACACGGATTTCTGTGGCAAAAGCTAAAGACTAATTATGTAGTTTCAAAAAATAAGGGCGGGCCAATCAATTTATTTCCGCTCAATATTTAGATATTCCCACGGATTACTGAGGTAAATTCACAAAGATATCTGTAACAAATGTAAATGTATTTCACATAGATTTTTGTGTGAAATATTATAAACACACAGATTTCCGTGCATTAATGCTGCTTAAAACCAGATTGGGTAAATTGAAAAGCCTCCTCCGAATTTTCCTCTGTCTCCCTCTGTCTCATCTCCTCCACCCACTGCCCCCTCCCCCACTCTCTTCTCTGCCTCCCCCTCTCTTTGTTCCTCCGCCCCCAGCTCCCCCTCTCTCTGTGAATTTTGAGAAATCGGAAGGTTTGTGTGTCTAGGTTTCAATGGCGTATTTCCAGAACGATGACCTCGAGTACGTCGTCAACGAATACTATGGCGACGTCGTTGAGTTTGAGGAAGACAACGACGCTTTTGCTGATAACCAGCCCCGCCCAAGCCTCGAGGTCGTAGACGACGACTCCGACTCCGACGACTTTGAAGATGACCTTGATTCGGTAACGCCTCTCTGTTTCTCTTCAATTCCTTGTACGATTTTGAGAAATTGACTAAATAGACTGTACTTGAGTAATTTGGGTTTCTACTGTTGATTAAAATAGACTGTTAATTTGGGTTTCTACTCTTCAATTCCTTGTACGATTTCTACTGTTAATTTGGGTTTCATTCTGACCAAAGATTGGTTGTTGGATTCTTGAGTTTGTGAAAGAATAAAGATTGATTCTTTTCTCATGTAAATTGAGGGGATTGATGGGAATTTGAAGAAATGGATTTTCTGTTGTTGGTTAAAATGGGCTTTGTGTCTGGCTGACCAAAAATCGAGTTTCTCATGTAAATTGAGAGGCTTGAAGGGAATTTGAAAGAATAGGACAGCTATATGTTGTTTTGTGGCTTCTGAATTTGGTCTATTTTTAGAGTTGAGTTAGTGAAATTTGCTTATTGTTGGAATGCTGGCAGTCTATCAAGTATTAAGATATTTATTTTATGTTGACAATTAGAATAATCTATCAAACATAAAACTGAGCTGCAGAGCATCCTCTTCAAAAAGGTTGAATTTCTATTACTTGAGCGATGCATCCTAGAATTAATTATATATACCTTGATGCTAGCCTCAGAAGTTGCTTACTTAGCCTTCTCCTGCTTGCTCAGTCTTTGAGTCTAGGAACAAGCTAAGGTAGTAGGTTTAAATTATCAGGAGCAGTTTGTGGTTGTGTCAATGATGGAGAAGGTTAGTTGGTTTGTGATTCTGGGCTAGCATGCCTCCCATGAGACCCGAAGTAGCTCTGGCTGAGAATGACTCAAAGTAGCTCTCATTAATTTCTCAATGCAGTATATTTAACTTATTAGTCACTCTTTGGTTATTTGATAGGTCACCTTTCATCCTCATGAAATTTTGCAGGGAATAGGTCGCATAGGAAGTGTAGCAGCCTTGAGTTAACAAGATGTGGTGTTAATCACATTTTGTTGCATGATTATGACAAAGTGGAGCTAGCTAACATGAATATGTTATTCTTTCGTCCAGAGCAGGTGCTCAACCTTATCATGCTCATATTTCTTTCTTTTTGGAATTTGCCTTTGTGCTCATTTGCCAGCAAACTGGTTCCCATATTTGAAATTTTGAATTACCATGATATATAGTTAATTTTACTGCTTGCTAATGAATGAATTGATCTATTCAGGTTCAGCAACTTATTAAGAAATGCTTTCTGGTCGGCTCACCTTAGTCTTGACCAATGGATAAAGGCCTTAGCACGTCATGCACACATTACAACACTCATCACACCTACAGGTTCAGTTTTAATCTCGCTCTTTCTAGCCAGCTCAAGTTCCTATTCAAACTCATCACAAGCGCAGAGAGAAAGAAAGGAACATATTCACATGTACAGATTGACTAGACTTGCATTGTGGATGCATATAGTTTATAATGGGCACAGAGAAGTAAACAATGAACAAATAACTGGCACAGAGAAGTAAACAAATGAGCAAATGTCATTAGAGTTGCATTGTTATAAAGTATACTTTTCAATACAGGTTGACATGTACAGATTCTAGACTTCCATTATGTATAGATTCACTAAATCAGTGAGAGTTAGGGTATAGGGATTTCTAGTCTCTTCAAATGTACAATTGGGATGGATGAAAAGGCCCAACCTTGATCGGATTTTGGGGTTAAACTGTGACATATGTACTTTTGATTTTCTTTCTTTATGTAATTTTGTGTGAATTGTGGAGTTTCATATATTTGTGCATTTGTGAAATGTAAAGAATATTTTGTTATGAATGTAAAGTTTTAATATTTTCGATTGAGTTGTGGATTTGTTTATTTTATTGTAAATATTTGTAGTATATTTATTGCAGATTTTTTTATTTTTTTTAAATGTTATCACTATTACACACATAAATCAGTGAGAATTAGGGTACATAGATCTCACACAGAAATCTATGTCAATAAGGTTATAGGTTTTGACACAGAAATCCGTGTGAAATAGAGTTTATACATTTGCTACAGAAATCCGTGTGAAATAGAGTTGTTCACACGGACTATGTTTCATTACGGTAATTTATATTTATGGAAAGATATATAGTGGGGCCCACGTTAGTATTTCACACGGACAACATAATCCGTGTGAGATGAGCATTACCCACCCTCCAAACCGCACGGTAACACCAATCTGTTCGTGTACTGTGTGTAAAAGCTATCACACACTGAAATCTGTGTGAGAAAGTCTTATTACCCACAGATTAAAATCTGTGAGTAATTGTTGTTTTGCTAGTAGTGATGGGAATTGGGTTTTGGTCAATAGTTCCGCTGTGGAGAGAAGATGCGAAAGATCGAGAACAAGATCGACTTCGAGAAAGGTAGAGACACAAGTCTAAAAAATGCATGAGAATCTGAAACTGACGGGATGTTTTAGACCATGCTTCTGCTTTCATAAGTATAGCGAGAGTGTCCATACACACCAGCGCCTCACCGAGTCCGTGATCAAAATACCCGACAACCAGCATAGATAGGGTCCAGAGGTTTAGGAGTCGAATATAAGGTAGTCAACAACCACCCTTCGCACTCAAGACATCAACAGTTAGTCACAACCAACGGTTATCATTCATTGCGTTTTAAATCACAACTAATTCCATACAACTCGACCTGCATCATTTTATATACATCATATATCTCTATCTCTATTAATAAAGCGAGCAGTCTAGGGGAAACTTTCGAACTTCCGATTTTACCCCTGTGTGTAACCATGATTTACAGAGAGACAGGTGGAGATTTTGCCCTGCTTATTCTCAGCTAGACAGAGAGTGAGGGAGAGAAGAAAAAGTTCAGAAGAAAGAAGAGAAGCAACCAGAATCCAAAGCCGCCAGCACCAAACATCAATCCGCAAGCTTTTCAGATCAAAAACAAAGAATCCAAAACAAACCCAGACTAGTGCGTGCGTAATTGAGCTCATTTAGTCAAATCGGAATATCTGATTGAGCATCCATTTCATCAAATCGGAGGATCCGATTGAGCAATCGGATAACTTTGACATATTAAGGTTCAAGTAAGCTTCTTATTTGGTCGATTGGTCTGACATTTTGGTTTTGAATTTTGGGTGCGATTAATTGGATTTTGTATTTCGGTGCATGCAATTTTGGGTGGTGCGTATGATTGTGGTTTTGTGGGTGATAGAGATTTTGTCTGTGTTCTCTCACTTGAAATCAAACTCATATTGCAAGTCTGCTGGGTTTTCCTTCACGTCTGCTTATTATTATATAGTTGAAAAGTACAAAAGGATTACGTAAATGGAAGGAAGAAGACACAAAGAACAAAGGAAGAAGATTTGTAATAGGTTTTGTTTATGCAATTTGATGAGTTTAAGGGATAGATTTTCTTTTTTGGTTGCATGCGATTTTGTAATATTTGTTCTTAGTTTTTGGTGTACAAAGAAAATGATTTCTCGTGGGGAATAGTATGATAGCTTTCAAAGTGAAGGGTTTGCTCTGACTTGATTTGGGTTTTCCTTTTTTCTTATTTTGACTCAATTTGTGGTTCTAATTAGAACAGTTCACACTTCACTCTTCACAATATAATACTAGACTGTGTGAAAGAGAGGCAGAGAGAGCGAGGGAGATAGAGTTGCAGCGTGTCTGTAGATAAGAGAAGAGAGAGGGAGATAAAGTCTTCTTATTTGAAATCGAGCAGAGGAAGCTAATTATATTATGAAATAGTGGGAATTTCATAAAGGTCAGAGAAGAAACTGAAGGTAAGGAAAAAGGTTATGCCCGTGTTACCAATAATTTGACCAATATGTGATTGTTGAGGGTTTTTGCTTTTGTCTGCCAAAAGGTTGTCAACTAGAGAGAACAAGATTACCATGTGGACTTTATTTCTGGAAGTATACACATACAAATGCAGCTCTGATACCAAATGAATTGATATGTTTGATATGTTTGACGAAGTGGTGTTAGCTCAGTGGTTAGAGCACCCACTACCTAAGATCGAGGTCATGGGTTCGAGTTACGATGGAGGTAGGAGTGAAATCCTTTGATCATCTATAATTTAAAAAAATAAATAAAAAAATAAAAAATTGATAAGTTTGATTTAATTGGCTACATCTATTTTGTAAATATATTAATTGATGTATAGATTAAGTTCTGAAGGCATCCAACTGACTTATTTATGTTTTTGTTTCAAGTCATTTAGACTGTATGGTATCTCATTCTTATCAACAACACTTTCTTATCTATTTTGTTTGATTTTGTGCTCAGGAAATGCCTGTGGATTCAAATTTTCTACTTACTCTTCTGGGTTTGTAGGTACATTTATTTATGAGTACTCTTTATTTATTTACTTTATGTGTTGTGTGCTCTATGTCTCTGTACAAAATTCCTTAAAAATACTTAATCATATCTAAGGTCTTGAAGAACACCATGCATCTAATATATCATTGGTAAAAGCACTGAAAATGGAACTACATCATTCTCAGGCTATAATTAAAGAGTTGGTGCATGAAATGCAATGGGCTGGGCAAGAAATGGATGACTTGATAAAGCAAGTTTCAGACCAAAATCGAATTAGAGCTACAGTCCAATTGGTCAGGGATGAGCTAGAAGATGAACGGAAGTTGAAAAGCATTCAGCTGCACTAACGCGCGTGCAGGAAGGCTAGTTATATAAGAAAACCACTATCCGAGATGAGTCCAAAATCCACTACTTGAGATTCATGGAGTTCGAAGCCTTACTCCACAATATTGGAGTTCTGGATAATCGGAGTTTTGTTAACGACAAATCCAACAAGAAATTTATTCTCATATTCCATTATACTTGGCTAGCTTAACTTGAATCCTTTAATTTGACAATTAATTATCTTCTACACACACATACGCCCGCGACTTCCACAAATGAATTTTATTATTTTTAGGTTTTTTTAATGTGATAACTAAAGAGATCTACTTTTCAATTACATATTGACAAATATAAAAGGGACCTAAAACTTTTCTCTCTGAAGAGCTCCAAGAAACCCGTCGTGCCCTAGTTTCGGGGTTTTGAGAAATTCTGCTTGTTCGGCGACCCTCGGGCTCGGTGCAAGTTCGCCCCACCCCTATTGGGTTGTTGTCGGACGGGTGTTGAACTCTATTTGCTCGGGAAGTTCGAAAGTGAGGAGTCGGGCTCAAGGTGTTGGACATAGAAGGATGGTTTCCAGACGAAGTCCCTGGGTGTGTTCGCATCGGGTTGTGCAGGGACGGGACTCCGGTGTGGGCTCTGCAGAATCAGGCGGTGGCACAGTTTCTAATAGGTTGAGCAGCGGCGTGGTTCTGAGGAACTGTGAGGCGGTGAGGATATGGAGGATCCGAGCGGCATGTGATTCTGGTGGAGTGTGCGGCGAGGTTGAGCAGTGGTCGTGGTATGCTGAGTCGGGTCGGCGCGGCTTGTTAAGCATGGTTGGAGCGGCAAGGTAAGGCAGACAGGTGGTGGAAGCAGTCGGAGCTGCAAGAATGCACGAGGAGGTTAAGTTTTGGGCCGGTTCCAAACCCTGCTTGGCCCTGTGCTGTCGGGCTTCTCCTTTTGGGCTACCCTACTGAGCCTTTAATTGGGCTAGGGCTTTGGCCCTTGGCACAACTCTATGTTTATGGCTTTTAGTCTATTTACAATAATTTCCTTGTATTAGGAACCTTGATCTCTAGCGCCTCCGTCATAGTACTAAAAGAGAATCTCCGTTATCTCTACGGTATAAAATGTATAATGAGTGGGTCTATTTCTACGTACCATTGTGGGTACTACCACTACCTCCTTATCTGTCTATGTCCTTAAATGACAGTGGTAGGGTATGTAATGGCCTATTCTGGCTTGTGATGAATATACTATTTTCCCCAGTAGGCTTAATTAAAAAAAAAAAAATTACATATCGACAAATCGATCTTTAGATTTTTATAAGTAGAAATTAGTTATGCAAATTTTTAGCTAATGAAAATTATTAATGCATTTAAAATCGTGATTTACCATTATAAATATGAACGGTTCAAGTTGAACAAATTAGAATCACACATGGATTCAATCTAATTTGATATATTAACAATTAACAAATTTAGAAAAATGATTTATTTATAGTGATCTAAAAACTGAACGGTCGAGATGCCAATTTGTGATCAAAACGTGGGTCTCACAAGTGATCTCTTAAAATGGCTAAAAAAAATTGAATCCCTTCCTAGAAGGGCCATACACCTCAAGTTTGAAATTTGAAGGCCCTCATATTTTTAGCATGTAGTTTAATAGTCGGAACGACTCATTCTCTAGTTACAAATTCACATAGAACCTTACAAAAAATTAGCCACATTAGAAAACAATTAATCATTTGTTTAGCACCAAAAGACCATTAGTTGTCTAAAGGGCTGGCCAATTGCTAGGGGAGATGTCGCGGCACTACAAGGCAATATGCTGTCAAAAAGCGGTGGCTAGCAATGATAAGGGTGCTGGCTATGGTGAGGAAAAGAAGAGGGAAGAAGATGAGAGAAGAAAGAAAGCAGTGGTGGAGTGTCGATGAAAAGATAATTTATGGAATTAGGAGAGAACCCCGTTAAGGGAAATAGTGTGTGAAAAGGACCCTAAAATGTGTTTTGGGTGATGCAAAGTGAGGGTAAAAAGGTGAAATGTCAAGTGATAAGATGTAAATACTAGAACAATAAAGGGTAGAGGGAACCCTGAAAAAACATTTTTAAAAAAGGTAGAGGGCGAAGGAAAGAAAAAATGAGAACTAATATGGACCCTGGATCACAAGATAATGTGGAGGTGTTGTAGATAATTTAGAGGCAACAAATATAAATCAGATTTTTAGAAGCTAAAATCAAGTGTCAGAAGGTGTAGGAAGGGTGACTTGATACACATTTATAAAAGTACACGTGTCGAAGACAAGTAAGGAAAATATTAAGCTCAGAATATATCGTTCATCAGGGATTAGGGGCTAACCCACAAGATAAGATAGTGAGTTGAAGTGGACCTTTTATAGGTAAGATAGTTAGTTGCCTCACTCTTGTTTTCAATGTGGGACTGATATGCTTTAGTTTGCTGAGTTTTGGTCCTTTATGTAGGGACAACTTTAGGTGGCAAGTGTCGGCGCGTCGAGGCACATTTCAGCCTGGAGATGGGTTGCCGGTGTAGGTATGTGTGCTGGAGATGGGTTGTGTTCCCATCCACAACCCATCTCCAACCCATCTCCAGGGGTCACACCGTTGGAGTCGTTCCAACAAAGTGACATGGTAAGGTATGAGTGCTGATTGTAGTCGGCAGATGTCATGTACGTACATAGTATTTTAACAAGATTTATAAGCCCACGAGATTTCTGAATGATTTTGAGGTACTTATCATATAAGATTTTAAAGAGATTTCGAGATGGTTTTTGAGATGTTTTAAGATATGTGTTTGAGATTTCAGTAAAGAGGAGGATTAAGAGTATTTTCAAGACTTTACTGCATGCTTGGTTTTTAAGAGAATAAATTGGGGAAGCATTAAGTTTTATATATTTCTTTTGAAATTACTTATTTTTCGTCCACTCACTCTAACGATTTTTTTCCAAATGCTTTTCCCTGGACTTTTCGGTTTCTCGTGCCCAGTCTATAGATAGGTTAGGATCAAGCGTGTGTCAGCGTCAAGGAATAGTGTCCATCTGCTTTTGACTTCCTGTGGTTTAAGTGTTTAACCTACTTGTACTTTATTTCAATTCACTGTTTAGATTTCTCTGATGACCATCTTTCAGTTATGTTATAAGAAAGATAGTTTGGTATTCAAGATTTGAGTTCAGATTTGTTTTATGTTACTTGTTGGGAAGTTGATTATGAATTGTGGGGAGCAGGTAGGCTCCAGGAGATGAGGATGGATTGGATCACTGAGGAGTGCTATAATGTTTTTACAGGTTTTAGGTAGTCCACTTTTAGGGGATGTTCCGCCAAAGTTTTGGCAGAATTTTCTCTATGGTGGGCTCCGCAAGGCCACTTCGGATTTCAGGGTCAAATTCGGGATAGGTCATGTCACGTTTACCATCTAAGTGACCAGTAAACGGGTAGATTTAGGTACGGGATGTAATAACGACTTTTAATATTGTCCAAGTTGTAGGTGAGTTTTCTGCTTTTGCTTTTAATATGGTTCTGAAAGTGCTGAAAGTGGTAATTAGAGGTAGTAAAAAAATGATGTTTTTTGTCTTTGTCCCCCATGTGTGAAGAATTTTTTTTTTTTTTTTTTTCTTCTTAAATATTGTCCAAGTTGTAGGTGAGTTTTCTGCTTTTGCTTTTAATATGGTTCTGAAAGTGCTGAAAGTGGTAATTAGAGGTAGTAAAAAAATGACGTTTTTTGTCTTTGTCCCCCATGTGTGAAGAATGAATTTCTGGTATTAAACAATGTTTGGAAGTGGGTCTGTTTGTCTTGTACCTCTTTTTGAAGGCATAGATCTTATTTTGGTTCGTGCACAATGACTAAGGAAACAACAACAGGCTTATTTTTGTTTTCTTGCTAACATGGTTATGAGTTTAGGATTAAAGTTGATACTCTCAAAGCAA
>BDJD01000801.1:429162-458983 GCA_002564525.1 Rosa multiflora | reverse complement strand
TTTTATTTTTTTGGCAATTAAAGCTCAAGGCAAAGGAGAAGTTAGAAATAAAATTTGATAGAAAGCAAAACGAAGAAGCGGCGATGGCGATGGCGGCGAGGTTTTGGTTGTTGAGCCTAACCCTAAGTGTAAGCGTGGTTGGGTTGGTGCGCGGTAACTCGGAATCGGACGCTTTGTACACGCTGAGGAAGAGCTTATCGGATCCCGATAACGTGCTGCAGAGCTGGGATCCCACGCTCGTCAACCCCTGCACTTGGTTCCACATCACCTGCAACCAGGACAATCGCGTTACCCGATTGTACCCTCATCTTTCCTTTCTCCCTATTTTCATTAGAATACTATTCTGTTTCTGCTTCTGCTTCATGCAATTGCCTTGCTCTTTCTGTTTGAATATATGATATGATGCCTTTCAAGTTCACATCGTTGGCAATTTGGTTCTGCTTAGCTGGTCGTGCCCTACAGGGTTTAATCAAGACACGAGGTTTATTGTGTAGAATCGTTAAAAGTAGGAATTTTATGAATACAAGGATAGGAAATGGAAAAGGGATAGAACAACTAGCATCACACCAATAGGGATCTAGGCATTGCACCTAAGGTTAGGTTGCGTCGGACAAACCCAAACTGAAGCAAAACCTTTCAATTTTATTAACTCAAGTATGATGAAGGCCTCTATATGTAGGGATGCTAAGATAATTCTAGAACAGATGGAATGCCTAATAAAATCTTAAAAACTCCAAACAATTGCCCTATTCTGCATTAAGAATGAATCCTATGGAAATCTAGTTGTAAATCCCAATAATAACAGAGGCTGTTAAACTATCCCAAAACACAAAAGATACAGTAAGGCCCGTCATCGTTTACAGGATGCCAAATCTGGACTTCACCCTCAGGACCCTTTTTACAAGGCGTTGGATAAACCATAGAGGTGAAGCACTTGCGTTCTTTATCAATGATATCATACCGTATCTGGCGGAAGATAATAATCTCAAAATAATTCAACTCATGACAGAGGCAGTTTTCCCATCTTAGCAGTTGACGAGTTAACCTCTTTCAGTGTGTGCATGGGTCCGCTGAAGCTGGGTTTTAGCTTAGCGTATAGTCTCAGTTGAGCACGTTGTTTGTAAATTTCAGTTCAAACCTTTTTCATTTTTCTTTTACCAAGTTTCCTTTTTATACATTATTGTGTCATTCTAGATTGCAACCAACATCAGCTATATTTGAACTTTAAAGTAGAGAATGAAACAGAAAATAATTAGGCATTGTGTAAAATTAATATCTAATTTAGTAGTTCTTTTGTCTTGTGTGCATACATTAGAATGTGTGATTTTCCCTTGCAATTGAAGGTGTGATTTTGATATTTTGGGCAGGGATTTAGGTAATTCAAACCTCTCTGGACATCTGGTACCTGAACTTGGAAAACTTGAGCATCTTCAATATCTGTATGTCTTATCCTTTCCCATTTTGCCTCACTGTATGCTGGGGTTTTTGTAAACTTTGTTGTATATTACTTCTGGCCAATATTTTCATGTTTAACCCTTATATGTGCTTCTTCGATTATGCAGGGAGCTATACAGAAATAATATTCAGGGAACTATTCCAGCTGAGCTTGGTAACCTGAAGAGCCTCGTTAGCTTGGATTTGTATAACAACAACATATCAGGGACAATTCCTCCTTCATTGGCGAAATTGAAATCACTTGTGTTCTTGTAAGTTATGTTTTACCTCTACTATTGGACTGTTCTGGTATTTATCCATCTATCTTCTTGGTCTGGGAATTGGGTGATCGACTTTCTAAGAATTTTACTCTTGCTTCAAAATGGTGGGATAACTTATTTGGGCTCGTGGAGCAAAGGTGCAACAGTGAAAAGTGAATGTTGTAGTGTGCTGCACAATTTGCAATTTTTCCCCAAGTGTTACTCAGATTAGGACTAATAGTTGGCCTTGTATCATTCAATAACCCACTGGTCATCTGTCTTTCTGTCAACATAACTAGTTATTAGGACAGTACTTCGTGCTTTTGTCTCATAATTGCTTGGTGTGGCAGACGTCTCAATGACAACAGGTTAAGTGGGCCAATCCCCAGGGATCTCGTTGGTCTTGCAAGCCTCAAAGTTGTGTGAGTGCTTGTTGAACTATTCTCTTAGCGTTCCTTTTTATTCCTGCAGAAGTAATAGTGCTCTTATATTACTATGTTTGGTATAAGTGCCTGAATGTCGTTAAAATTGTCAATCCTTCTAGGGATGTATCGAGCAATGATTTGTGCGGAACAATTCCTACCAGTGGACCATTTGAGCACATTCCTTTGAGCAAGTACGTTCTTTCTGTTGTTTGCCATGTTGCTCCTTTATCTAAGTTTACCTCACTATTTGATAAAGAATGGCTTCTCCCATAACAATAACCAAGGAATCTCTTTTGTTATATATATTTTTTCCAGTATTAGATAATGCTCTCCATTTTGACACCCTAATTATAAGAAAAAGTTGGCTCTGCGTCATTATGAAATATATAAAAGGGAGTTTGGGTTGATTGATATTCCTGTTTCCAAATAGGCTTTGCATGTTTTTCATCAGCAATTTTAAATTTAATTTTATGGGTTCCCTTTACAAAGACTTCAAGTTGCCTTATTCACTCACTGAGCATATGACAATTGTATATTTTCAAGTTTTATTATGTTGTATGTGAGAGTACATATTTGATGTTACTTGTGGTATTCTCATGCATCTTGAATTCACATAGATAGTCTGAAGTACAAACCCGAAGAAATGAGAAGTAGATACAAAATGATTTAGGATAGTGGTACAACTTTGTTAAGCTGATGTCAGATTGGATTATCCAACACAAAACATAAATTCTAGTTGGATTATAGTAGGGAAAATGGCCCGTACAGTACCCCACCTTTTCGTCATTCTAAATTTTCGTACCTCAAGTTTCAAAACTATCAGAAAGGAATCTGAAGTTCTGATCCCGACCCAATTTTAGTATTTGGAGCCTTTAGCTCCCTTATGGCGTCAACCAACTAATATATATTGAAGGGTATGTAGGTAATTTTAGTCTAAATTTTTATTTTTCTTTTTCCCTACACTATGGGTATAACGTTTGGATCCAAATCTCATCTGGGCACCCATCTCCCCTTTCTTCACAAAATTACAGAGGGAGGAATGAGATGTTTGGTTCAAAATCGGTTTGTTCAGCTCATTGACACTGAGAAATTCCCCTTTGTTCATCACTATCTTCACTCAAACCAGAATTTTTTTAATGCAAAACCCAATAAAAATTTCAATTTTTATTCTTTTCCATCTTCATGCAAACCCAAAAAACCCCACCGTGTAGAGCCCAGATTGATTCCAAAACGCCTTCCGAACCGCCACCACTTATATGAAGCCTTGATTGATTCCATCCAATTTGAAGGAGAGAGAGGGTACATCCCAGACCAGCGGCGCCCCTCATTGGCTGCCTCCTCCGCCGGCCCGGCCAGCACCCTCCGACATCCCAGACCACAGGCTTCTTCTTCAAGCTACCCTCTCCGAGACCATAGTCACCACCCTGCGCTCGACGTTGACGACCGAGACCCAGAACCATCACCTCCTTGTTCAATCCGGTCGTTCTCGTCGCCGCTGACGGAGATTGACTTTGTGAAGATGCTGCAACCAAATCTGGTGGTCGGAGGGCCTACTCGTCGCCGGATTTCAGCAAGAAGTTGCGTGTGGAAAAGAGATGGTGAAGATGAGGAGATTGGGATTAGATGGAAAAGAGATGGTGAAGATGGAATTTGATAGGATTAGGAGGAGGAGGAGTTTGAAGTTTACTGAATTTTCGGGCAAGTGGAAAAGAGATGGTGAAGATGAGGAGATTGGGAGCCAATTCGGGTGTTGAAGACGAGATTGAAAGGGTTTGAGAAGCTTGAACATCTGGGTGGGTTTAAGAACAGTGAGTTTGTGGAGAAAGTCATGTCCAGCTTCTTGTTTCTTTCAAATCTTTGTAGCAATTGAATTTCCCATCCTTGGATTTTATCATAGTCCATATTTTTTTCTTTTGCCTATCTGGATTGAGCAAGGATCTAATATCAAATTAGGAAGACTTCGGTATTAATTGATTCACGATTTCACCCACATGATTTTGCAAGGAGTGTTTTTCACCCTGAAAATCAATCCAAAGTGCAAAAAGAACTGAAAAGAGAGAGGTAAACGAAGAACAGTAGGGAAAAAGAAAAAAAAAATAGAAAAAGATGTTTAGAAAAAGTAAAATGAATTAAAATTGAAGAGATGAAAATACCCTTCAAAATATGCCAGCTGGGAGCCTCCGGAACGCAGCTAACTGCGCCAGATACGATTATTCGGTTGGGGTCAGAACCTCAGATACCTTTCTGATAGTTTTGAAACTTGAGGTACGAAAATTTAGAATGGCAAAAAGGTCGGCTATTGTACGGGCCATTTTCCTATTATAATATGATGTGATTATTAGATAACAAATGGTCAAAATAAAATTTTTGTAAATAATTTATTGTTGGCCAGTCTATCAAGTTTGAAAAAGGTTCCAGGAAATGGAAAAACTACAAAGCGATATAATTATTGTTATATATATATATATATATATATATTATAATTGTTATAATGGGAAGTATACTATTGTATGCTTGGTGAATCTGTTGTTAATAATAAGGAAGGGGGTATGGGCAAATATCTTGATAAATACAAGAGTTCGAATTGTCAAGCACAAATATGTATTAGGGATGCAAGCATTGCCAAATTGTCTGGACTATCTTATGAAATAAAGTTCAAAAGGATCAAGTGCTTTATACCTTATTTAGTCATGGTGAGAATGGTGAATCAGATATTTGGGGGTAGGGTTTTTCACTTCAGATGGGACTGAGATGTGTCGTTGTGTAAATTTTTTTCCAGCTAAAAGAACTTGTGGCTTTACATTGAAATCTCAGTTTTGTTTCCAAATATTGTAGCTTTGAGAACAACCGTCGACTTGAAGGTCCGGAGTTGTTGGGGCTTGCAAGCTACGACACCAACTGCTCGTGAGAAAGGATGGAATCTTGACTCTGCTTTGAATTAGATACTGTACCTTTTCATGGATTGGTTCAAGTTCAATCCGTCATATAAAAAGTATTTGTAAATTTTATAATACTAATGGCATTGGCATTATGACGGTACCTGTAATTCTCTCGCTGTGCGTTTGGTATAATATGTCGAATACACTATTTAGTAGCAGTTAAAGTTTTAGTTACAGCGCACGACCTTGATTTGTTTTCTTAGATCATACTTACTGTCATAAGGATCTCTGAATTTGAAAAAACCACAGCCCACAGGTTCTATGAATATTGAGCTGTCATCTTGCTATTTTGCTCCCCGTGGGATATGGATGTTACTGTAATATTGTAATGGTTCTCCGACTTTTTAAATTTCTGGATAAAATAACCTAATATAGTGGCCGAAGTCCTCAGATGAAACTGTGAAACTCAGTTGTACGGAAATCTACTAACAGAAATGGTTAAGGCGTTGAAACAAACATAATGTTGTCCAACTTGTAACTCCGTGGTAGTTGTTGCACCAGCCTTTAATTCGTGCTGTGCATTCGGGTGATGGAGCTGAACAGATCGACCTTAAAATGGATGCTCATTGTTCCATACACGCATCTCTCCCATGAGGTACCATGTACAAGACTACAAACAATTCCTCCAAATATGAGACTTGTTTAGTTCATGTTTTTTGGGTACAAAGATTTGTTTAGTTTAGAATAAATGAATATTGGAAATGCCTGGCTCACCCAAACATAAATCGAAAGCCAAAGAATATAACAGATAAACATCAGTTCTATAGCAACCCATCTTGGTTCTTATTACATGCTTGACCCCCTAAATGCATAAAAATATAGATTCACTTTGTCAAACAAGTTTCATTGCCCGGTAAACAAAACCGAAATAACAGGGAAAAAAGGGGGAAAAAAGAGACACCACATTGAAAGATAAAACTGCAAACGGACAACTTCAGCAATGGTGTAGTAAATCCATAATAAAATACTGCAACAGAACTTGGCTTCAGTTATGGAACTGCAAATGGTGGCAGATTGACAAGTTCTGGTCAGAATGGAAGTGACGACAAACACCATGGTGCAGTTCCCACTTTGCTAGTATCCAGCCTGACATCTCTCCTGCACCATACTTAGAAATGAGTAACTTGCTCAAGCTTACGAGCCAGGAAAAATTTGCAGCGTCCTTTACCATTTGATTCTATTTCTTCAATCTTTCTCTTTGATGTTGTGACACCAAAACTACTTAATTTCAGTTGCCGCTTTCCATTATAGCTGCTAGAACCATCGTCATCCATTGATTCCCATAAGACTTCAGCAATGTCTTTAAAATATGGAGTACATGTGCCCCAGCTAAAACGTACCAATGTTGGGAATCCAAATACCGAGTGTTTGTGATGTTGCAACCAGGCCTTGGTATCGGGATCTCCAGGATATCCAGAACCAAAGTTTTTGTGCAGATCTTCAGCTGTTTCATCAAGCACCCACTCTCGTAAGGCTCTGTCCCTTGTGACTTTTGCAGCTATGCTTGCTCCACTAACAACTGGGTAAAGACTATCAGCCTTCTTTGCAACCACAAAATTAACTCCAGGAAATCTCTCAGACAGTTTAGTTCTATACTTTTCAGTATCTCCCACCGTATCCACGTAGACCTCAGTTAGAAGAACCCCCATGTTAAGCACCTTAGTGACAAGGCCAATTGCAGAGTCATGTGATATCTCATTAAGGTTTATCTTATTCTTCTTTAGCATTTTAGCCGAAAGCTCTCTCGGATCTATGATATCGACAGCCCACCCAATTGATTCATCAGCCTTTAGATTCTCAAATAATTCCTCCCTCTTCTCTTCTTTTAGTGTCTTTGAATCCGCAAAGTTCAAAGAGGAGAGAGTCTTCTCATATGAGCGAGCACAGTATAAGCATCCATACACCATTGGCCCTAGAACAGGGCCTCGGCCGGCTTCATCGATGCCCATGATGCAAGGCTCTGACGCCCATTGGGGAAGTGTAGTGTCAGATCCCATTTTACAGCAACTCTCAACTCTTTCTTTCGAGTCTCAGGCCTTCATGTTTCCTGAAAATATATTAACCATGAGCATTTGTTAGTCTCAATGCCTAAAAAAACAACTTTTCCAAAATTTTATTTGAAATCAGAACTTAGAACTAATAGACGCATTATATAATTATTTTTGTAGAAAAATTATATAAAACTAAATGACAACAAAACCCACAATGTATAGACATGAATCACAAGATAGTTAATTAGTACTGCAATGCAGAAACTACTTTTGAAATAAAGTCATGAAAGACAAATTAATTGCATATGAACAACGGCTGGTTTAAGAGTTAAGAACTCAGGCAGGCATTAACTTACTGATACTTTCCTACATAAATAAAAGCTCCCCCAATAAGAACAAGAGAACTCATTATTAACGAGGTGGATACTCTCTTTGAACAGTCCTTTTGGCTTGGGAATGTAATGATGACTGACTCTTATAAACGTCAGGAAGTAAAAGTCCAGCAACTCAGCAGACAAAAACAATTACCCAAACAAGAAGAGTAAGAGAAAATACAGACCACAATTTCCAAATTTCAAAATTAATCAAACCCGATTATGATCAGCATTTGGCAGTGATTGGTAGGTGGTGTAAGATTTTACTTTCCAAGAGAGCATGGGCATGTAGGGTGAAGTCTGAAGGTACTGAGCACAAGTCAAAACCCCATGTCAATCCTAGACCCAAGAATTAGAAAACCCAATTCAATGCTACACAAAATCCCTTGTCCATCTCAATCAAAATACATAAGAGACCCAGAAATATATACCTGATATTGGTGATAGTAGTCTCTAGGCAACCAAATTATAAAATGGTAAAATCCCACAAGATTATTAAACCCTACAGAAACTCTCAGATTATTAAACCCTACTCTTAACAAACATAAAAAGCATAAGCATAAAATGGTAAAAGAATCTCAGAAATCAAATTAAAACCAAGCCCCAAGAAAGCATCGATTGATTCTAACTTACCATATATCGAATTTCGAATTAGCAAAAAGAAGTATAGACAGGAATATAGTCGTTACTCACAGAGGAGAGGGGAGGAGGAGCTCTGAAAGCGAAGTAGAGAAACAGATGGAAACTGGGTGGACGCAAAACCTAAGCCTTTTTTTTTTTTTTTGCCCTTTCTACATGTTTTGCGCGCTTTTCTTTTTCAATCCCGCCCGATGCTCGATCAAAGGTCGGTAAATATGCCTTTTGCGTTAAAGATCTTAGGCCTTCTCCAACCTATGGGGAGAAAGGGCTAAAGGGCAAAAAAATAACCTAAATGAGTAAATGGTGTCCAATCCATGAGAGGGAGGGCTAAATAGCTAAATTTAAGGGGCAAAGGGCAACCCAAAGAGGCAAAAATAGCCTTTTAGCACTATAAAGAAATGGATCAGAAAGCTACAATGACCCACGTTTAGGGTTAGTTTGACAAATGCATGACGTCAGCAACGACCAGTTGTTGAAGTCATGTAACCGTTGGGTTAATTTATTTTATTATTTTTATATATGGTTTAAAAAAAATTTACACTATAAATACATATCACCTCAACCTTATTTTTCACATCATCCTTCTACTACCATGTGTCATATTTTCAATATTTATTTTATTCATGACCTATGCCACATATGAAATCGTATAAGAAACTACAATATTGCTTGTGAAGCAACACATGGAATTTGAAAAGTATAATCGGAAAAATATTTTTTATCATAAAAATGATTTCAATTACTGTTAATGTTTAAGATTTGAGCGGTAACCCAAGTCTTTGTTAACGCAAGTCCGATGGGCGGACCGATACTTGCAGTGTTCTCAGAGCTTCCGCTACCTGTCGAGTGAAATACAAAGAGGTGTCAGAGGGATATCGCACTGGGCGGTCTTCTCTTCTCCAACAATGCCTAAGTTAGTCAATGTATTTATGTTGACAGAATAACAGTAGGTAAGTAGTGGATGCGTAATTAATGAGGAGAGAGGAGAGAACCTTTTATAGGTGGGGAAGAGGCCGAGCTCTTCCCTATTTTCGATGTGGGACTGATGTGCTTCAGTTCCCAGCTTCTGGAGCTTCTAATGCTATCTTGGCCTGGCCCGTCAACTGTGATCTAGGGGTGAGCCGGGGCTCAGGCGGTAGCCTGCTTGGCTGTGTTTCCGTAGGTCACACAGTTGGCGGTAATTGGTACCGCTGGCGGTATCATGAGCGTGGCTCATTATAGTTAATTATGCTTGCAAATGCTTATGTAAGTACAAGTCCCCCAAGTCCCCAGTCAAGGAGGGCAATCTTGGTTGGGGAGTTGCCTAGCGGTTCGAAGCATTATTTCCGCTAGACTTTCAAAAGCATAATTAGCGTTAGTGCGTTGTCAACCATGGACTTACTGAGCAAACGCTTTGTACCCTTTCGGGTGGGCCCCTGCTAGGCCCCCCAGGGAGTCCCCACTCCCCGGCTAAGATAGACTTCCGTTTGGTAGGTATATTGTTTGTTAAGGGGAGCTGCGCTGAGCAGAGGGTGTTGGGTAGCGAGCCCAATCTTCCGCTGATAGGAACGGCAAGCGATGTCGTAGGGACCTGCTTGGTGGTAGACCAGTGAGCGGTGTTGTGTTCAGCAGAAATTGCCTTGCAAGATGAAGGGAGAAGTTTTGCTGAAGGTGTGGCGTGCTTAGCGGAGACTTCCGTTTGCAAGATGAATTGAGAAGTTCCACTAGCGGTGTGGCGCTTAGCGGAGACTTTCTCTTGCCAGATGAAGGGAGAAGTTCCGCTAGCGGCGTGGCGCTTAGCGGAGACTTCCACTTGCAAGATGAAGGGAGAAGTTCCGCTAGCGGTGTGGCGCTTAGTGGAGACATCCGAGGATTGGTGACCTTTGATGATTACTTCAGCTAGACGATTCGTCTGACGGCGTCCGACAGTGGCCCCCCCCCCCTGGCTAAGATAGACCTCCGTTTGGTTGGTTTATTGTTTGTTGAGGGGAGCTGCACTGAGCAGAGGGTGTTGGGTAGCGAGCCCAATCTTCCGCTGATAGGAACGGCAAGCGATGTCGTAGGGACCTGCTTGGTGGTAGACCAGTGAGCGGTGTTGTGTTCAGCAGAAATTGCCTTGCAAGATGAAGGGAGAAGTTTTGCTGAAGGTGTGGCGTGCTTAGCGGAGACTTCCGTTTGCAAGATGAATTGAGAAGTTCCACTAGCGGTGTGGCGCTTAGCGGAGACTTTCTCTTGCCAGATGAAGGGAGAAGTTCCGCTAGCGGCGTGGCGCTTAGCGGAGACTTCCACTTGCAAGATGAAGGGAGAAGTTCCGCTAGCGGTGTGGCGCTTAGTGGAGACATCCGAGGATTGGTGACCTTTGATGATTACTTCAGCTAGACGATTCGTCTGACGGCGTCCGACAGTGGCCAACATGTATTGGGATAGTGTGTGGGATAACATCCCTGCAGCACGCCCGCGTCTTCGCCATTAATGCCAGTAATTATTGATTTTGTAACTGAGACGACGCCTCGGTTAATCCGGAGAGTAAGTGCGATCATGGGGCACGTGTATGGCTGTCGTGCGATGTCGTTTTTCAGCGGATGGCCTGGATTGGTTTGATGTTGACATAAAAGAGAGGGAAACCACAGTAGTTTTGTCATCTTCTTCACTTCAATCTCTGAGTTGTCGTGTTCGAGCTTTGTTTCTGAAAGCCGAGAAGAAGATTCTGCAATTCCGTGAAGTTATCGATCTTTAGAGGACGAAGACCCTCTGATGCGGAGACGAGCACCCTTAAGCGCATCAAAGTTTCCATCTTTGAGGTGGGTAATTAGAATCTCATCCTTGCTTTATTTGGTTTTTGTTTTTGTTTTTTTTTTCGGGTATTTGGGGCTAGTTATGTTATTCCCTAGTGTGTTTGTAGAATGGGTTCTGGGGATGGGTGTGACTGTTTGACAGGGGGTTGGGGTTTATGGATTAGCAAAACTGTCGAATCTGTGTTTTGGATATATATGCGCTGTGTTCTTGTTTTGGCACTTTCTGGGTTTTCTAGGTTTGGTTGTTCTTGATGTTCTTGGCTAAAATCTGACATGGGAGTAGTTTAGATTGATTTTGGAACTAACTGACCTGGGTTATAGGGTTTATGATGGCTAGCGTCGTAGTGATCTTGAGCAGTGAGGATTCCGGGTCTGACGTGTCGCTCAGCGTGGCGGATAGGATGTTTGTTGACTCGTTGCATCCGTCTACCCCTGTAGGAACCTCACTATCCGAACCGCTAGACATCGAGCCGCTGCAGACCATACCTTGGGAAGTTGCAATAGGTCGTGTTGGTCATCCAGAAAGTTCGAGGGCAAGGGAGGACGTTGCCGCTCACAAAAGGCGTAAGGAGAGGCTAGCGAGCAATAGCGCCGCTAGCGGTTCCTCTAGTGAGGGTGAGCCTGGCAAGGAAGAGGTAGAGTCAGCCTGGGTTCTCCGCGACGGCACTGCAGTTGACAAGGCTGGAGGATCGCTGACGACAGTTGCCGTCAATCGTGTGAAGCGGGTATTCCGTCTACCTGGCGTTGTTAAATTGCGTCCGCCTGCTGCTGATGAGAGGGTCTCTGTTTTGCCATCGGGGTGTGCTGACGTTCACGAAGCTATCTTCTGCTAGGGGGTCACCTTTCCGCTACTCCCCAACCTTCAAATCCTGGTATGCTAGTTTGACCTCCCCTTTGGGCAAATTTGCCCCAACATGTGGTGGTTGCTACTAGCGCTGAACTCGCTGCGGCGTCTATCTGGGTGTGAAGGGCCGACCGTGGCAGAGGTACTTCATTTCTATGATATTTTCTACATGAAGTGACAAGGGTGTAGCGGACAAGTGAACCTCACTTGCCGACAGGGGGCGCACAAGTTGCTGGAGATGTCTCCCTGGCGGGCGACCTTTTGAGTGGCGACCTCGGGGTGGGAGTATGACGCTAGAGCAAATGATGGGGTGCCGACGTATAGGATTAAATTAGAGTTTCAGCCAATCCGAGGTTGTCGATAGTCATCGCTGGCCTAAGTTGGCGCATATTGCTTGTATGACATGCCAGTACTGTGCATATATTTTTTTTCTAATTGTTCTTCGTTTTTTTTTTTTGTTGCGGGTCTTCGTTTTAATTTGACGCTCGAAGAGCAGTGTCGCGTGGCAAGGATAAAAGGCTACTGGCAGAACCGCAACCTGCTCGATCTACGCCAGCTCATCAGGTGGGAGTTGTTGGTCAACCTGAGGCTGACACGCGGCGTTGGTAAGTCACTCCTGCCGGCTAGTCTGTTGTGTTTTTTTTTTCAAGCTGACTAGTGCTATGGTTGTTCAGATTCACCGCTAGGAAACAAAGCCAATTGGGAGGCTTTTGATAAAGCTATGGACCGCGCTAAGCTCGTGAATTTTTGGAAGGCATGTACGTTGCCTGGCTGGCCGCGCAACAGACCACCGTTGATCCACAGACTCTGGCGGTGAGTCCTTCGGAGATTTCGGTGGTGCTACCAATGCCCCACCATTCACACCTTCCCCCCGCTAGCTTGTCGGATGGGCATCTCAGAGGTGGCGTCGAGCAAAGGGCCTTCGGTGGGAGCCAAGCTACTGGCGCTCCAGCCCGGACCAAGAAGGTTGCTGCCCAGCTGCGAGGCTTGCAGACAGAAAAAATGGTGCCGCAGAGAGAGCCTGTTACCATTTTTGGTCTGGAACCACAGACGTCGTTGAGGTCTGTTGCCTCCAGTGCTACACGGGCGGTTCTACAAAGGAAGCAGCGACATAGTGACTACGAGGATGAGGAGGAAGCAGATGATGTGGAGCCTATTGGGGCCCTCCAACAGAAGAGAGCCAAGCAAGCCTCACAGACGGTGGCTGTGGCTGGGGCAGTGCCGCAGGGCGGTCTAGACTCCTTCGCATCATATGTGGAGTTTCTGACTGAATCTGAGCAGGAGTTCTTGTTCCACCTCTGCGAAAGGCTCGAGTTCGGCGGGCTGGATGGGACCGTGCGTCCGACAGCCGTCCAACAATTGACCTTCAGCTCGGCCTTCGGGCATCTGTCAGTGGGGATTCATGAGTTGTTCTTGGCGGAGTCACACCAACTTGAAGTTGAGCGGCAACTGAAGGAGGAAATCGAAGGTCTCCAGAGGGAGCTGCAAGAGACCAACGATAAGCTGGCAGATGTGAAGTGGCACCTGACCAGGGCAGAGTGCGACGCTATGGATGCCCGTGGCAAGCTGAATGTGGCCATTGAGTGGCACCTCAAGCAGAACGACCACATCTCCAAACTAGAGCAGGACATAGCTCTGCTGAAGGATCAAGTGGCGGCAAAGGCCAAGAAAGTTGAGATTCTTCAGCGGGAGTCGACTGCCAAATCTACGGAGGTGAAAAGGTTGGAGGGCGAGGTTGCCTGGCTGGAGGCTGAGAAGAGCCGCTCTGAGGCTGCAGCAGTGGAGGCGTTCAAACAATATGCGTAGTACAAGTGAGCCAGGATGGAGGCGGCGAAGGCTGGTGCTGCCGCCAATCTGGACATGCTGAAGCACAAGGGCACCGTCAATTGGGTGAAAGCGTCCCAACCCGCCGGGTCATCTGGTCAGCGGGAGCCTGCGAGTAGCGTGGTTCCTAAGCCAGCAGAAGGTGCCTGCTTAAGTAGTGGGGAGAGTAGTGAGCGTCCGGTGGACGATTCTCAGCGGACTCTACCTCATACCATATCTGAAGTCTCCCGTGCTGACTTCATGGTCGCCCATAGTCTAGCGGATGGCACCATGGTGACGCAGAGCCCCATTGCTCCTGGATCTGACCAGACGAGCTGCATGGGCGCCCAACAGCCGCCGGTGAGCAATAAAGAGGTTGCCGCTGCTCCCTGGCCCTAGTGTTGAATGTTATGTTACTTTTGTAATGCAGCTGAGGCTTCTATATTTTTGTAATGTGACTACTTTTTGGCGGGGACTCCCGACCCTAAATATATGAAGAAATTTGCTTTTGAAATATTCGAAGTGTGGGATTCCTTTCGATGACTGTTGTTTGAATGTTGTTTTACCGCTAGAGTTTTGACTTGTGCTTTTACTAATCAATGAAACATTACAGGAATTAAAATTGTTCCAAGTGCACAATGTAGCGAACGTGGTCCGCCGAATATTGTTGGAGTTGCCAGTTAACTATTGTGCTTGGACTTGGAGACAATGGTTTGAATAATTCCTCGTTTCATTGATAGCTGACAGATCAGTGTTTACAAAAGCGGGGTTGTACCCATTTAGTAGCTTCCTTTAGCTAAATATTTGAACAAAAATTTAGCTAAGTCAAGATGCTCTTGGGTAGCGGCATGACTATTTGTAGTAATACCGAAGGTGTTCGGTATTTCAAGGGTGGGTCATTGTGACGCCATCCTTGTCCATTAAGTAAAAGGTGTTGGGGCTAATGACTTCTACTATTTTGTATGGTCCTTCCCAAGTTGGGCGGAATGCCGTTGGCGGTGGAATGACTTCCTTCATTACCCAGTCCCCCAGTTGGAGGTTGCGGGCTTTGACTCTGGCGTTGTAGAAACGTGATACCCGTTGCTTGTTCTGCAAGTTGTGCAAATGGGTCTTATGTCATTTCTCCTCGAGGAGGTCTTTGTCGAGGCTGATGCCTTCGCCATTGGTCTCAGAGCAGTAGCCCTCGATCCTAGCAGTAGTTTGAGTGACCTCAATAGGTAGGACGACCTCAGCTCCGATAATCATGCAGAATGGTGTTTCACCAGTGGCGGAAGTTGGGGTGGTCCTGATGGACTAAAGCACTTCCGGGAGTTTCTCCGCCCATAAACCCTTGGCATTGTCGAGCTTCTTTTTTAGCAGCTTCTTGATTATCTTTTGTTAAAGTTAGAACCGAAGGCTCTAGTTAGCTTTAGAGAGAGGGAGAGAGAGAGCATGACACAAGAAGTATAGTGGTTCACTTGAAAGCTTAACTAGTGTGCTTAGGCCTTGCGGCCCAAGAGGATTATAAGAGATGTAATGGGATGATGAGTAAGTGGGAAGGAGTCTCCTTTTATAGGGGAGGGAGGCTCATTCCTTTACATGTTTTCCAATGTGGGATGCTAAAACCACTATTCTAGTGTAAAAAGACCTATTATGGAGGCAACTTGGCAAGGCCCGGAAGGTGGCTTCCAGGCGAGGTATTGGCCTCTTCTGACTACCGTGGCGTAGCTTAGACATTGGACCCCACCATGGCTTGTGGGCCCCCTAAGAGGGTGTTACTTATGTTTGGTGACATAGAAAATAGCCTTGCTAGTAGAGGTATCTACATCTTGTTTGTTGCTTCAACTTGGCTGTTGGTTTGGGGGTGAGTAACAGATGCAAAACTCATCTTGGTGCCAAGATTAGCGGTGAAAGATATAAGTTCCTTATTGTTAAACTGTGTGCCGTTGTCTGTGATGATTGTGTGGGGGACGCCGTAGCGGCAATAGATGTTCTTCTAGAGGAAGTGAGTTACCTTGGCGGTAGTTATGGCCTTTAGTGGTTCCGCCTATCCATTTACTGTTGTAGTCGATGGCGACGATGATGTATTTGAACTGGCCCTTGGTGGTTGGGAATTTCCCAAGCAAGTCCAGGCCCCACGTGGAGTGGATCCATGGGCCAATGATGATCGACAAGGGCTCCGCCGGGGCGTGGGGGAGGTCAGCATGTTGTTGACACTTGTGGCAAGATCTGGAAACCTTCCTGGTGTCGTCGTCGAGCGTGGGCCAGAAGTAGCCTTGTTGCATTGTGCGATTAGCTAGAGACCTGGCGCCCGAGTGGTTTCCACATTCCCCAGCGTGTATCATGGCAAGAACGATCTTTCCCTCCTCTGGGGTCAGGCACCGGAGGTTGGGATAGGTGAACCCTTGGCGGTAAAGCTTGCAATTCTGGATGTTATAGCTGGTTGCCCTCCGCTTCAGTTGCCTTGCCTCGATCTTGTCAGCGGGCAGTGTTCCATTGTGCTTGTACTCTACTATTTCATCCATCCAGCTGGGATTGACCTCAATATTTAAGATTTCCGCTAGGGTTTTGGTAATGCTTGGCTTGTCAAGGCACTCCACCCTTGTGTCCGCTGGACTTTGGTGTGGTTGGGCGGTTGCTAGTCTTGCTAGTGAATCAACCTTAGCGTTCTTTTCCCTAGGAATCTGTGTGATGGTGTGAAATTTGATTTTTTTCAGTAATGTCTTGATGTACCCCAAGTATGCGCTAACTGCTGGTCTTTGGCCTGGAAGCTGTCATTGACCTGGTTAACGACTAGTTAAGAGTCGCTGAATATGTTAACACTGTCAACTCCTGAGTCGATGGCGAGGAGTAAGCTGGAAATGAGCGCTTCGTTTTGAGGCTTTGAAGTTGAATTTCATCACGTATTCCACGTTTAGTCCCCCTGGTCCAGTCAAGATGACTCCGGCGCCGCAGGCCTTGGAGCATGTTGAGCCGTCTACGTGGAGGTTCCAATCTGACTGCTGCTGGGAGGCTGGTTCCCCAGCATTTACCATTTCTGTGTTGGCCTCTTGTGCCCTTAGGTTGGTTTCATCCTGATGCTCGGTGAGTTCAGCGATGAAATCTGCCACTGCTTGGTCTTTCATGGCGTTCCTTGCCTTGTAGTCAATGTCGAACTCGCTGAGCTCGATGGCCCACTTACTGAGGCGCCTGGAGTGCTCAGGGTTTTGCATTATTTACCTCAGCGGTTGGTTTGTTAGGAAATGAATTACGTGAGCCTGAAAGTAATGGCGGAGGCGCTTAGCGGCGACAATGAGTGCGAGAGCGAGCTTCTCCATAGGGGGATATCTCGTCTCTGCCTCTCGTCGCACGATGGCGCAGCTTACCGCTGATAGGGATACCGCTAGGTAGATGTATAGTCCTGTACCGGAATGGAAAGAAGTGGGATTGTTGCCAAGTATTCCTTCAAGCTCTGGAATGCCGCCTCACACTATGGGGTCCAGTCAATTACTTTCTTGTGTGTGTTTTTCAGCACTTTGAAAAATGGGAGACATCTGTCGGTAAGTCTGGAGATGAACCGAGGGAGAGCGGTTAGCTTTCCTTGGAGGCTCTAAACATGTACCTTCCACTCCGGGGCCTTCATGTTGAGGATGGCTTACACCTTGTCAGGATTGGCCTCTATGCCTCGTTCACTAACTATGTAGCCCAGAAATTTGCTGGCGGTGAATCCAAAGAAACATTTTTCTGGGTTGAGGCGCATACCATAAGCCAAGAGAATGGCGAATATGATTCTGAGGTTTGCCACTTGTCCACTGGCCTTGATGCTTTTTACTAACATGTCGTCTACATAGACCTCTATTATCTTGCCGAGGTGCTCAACAAACATGGCATTCATCAACCGCTGATAGGTTGCACCGGAATTCTTCAAACTGAAGGGCATGGCATTGTAACAGTATAAGCCCTTGTCGGTGGTGAAGGCGGTGTACTCTTGGTCCCTGGGGTGCATCTTGATCTGACTGTAGCCGGAGAAGGCGTCCATCATACTGAGTAGCTCGTGTCCAGCAGTTGCATCGACCAACTGATCTATGTAGGGTAGTGGGAAGTTGTCCTTGGGGTATGCCTTGTTGAGGCCCTTGAAGTCGACACACATCCGCCACTTTCTGCTAGGTTTCTTGACCATGACCAGGTTGGAAATCCACTGAGAGTAATTGACTTGGCGGATGAACCCGATCTTTTGGAGTTTGGCGACTTCCTCTCCTATTGCCCGATACCTCTCTTCATTAAAGGTCCTTTGCCGCTACTTGACAGGATAGAAGGATGGTTTGATGCTCAACTTGTGTGTGATGATCTCAGGGGAGATCCCTGGCATGTCAGCTTAGGACCATGCAAAGACGGCGACATTGTTACGTAGAAACTGGGTGAGTTCTGCCGCTACTTGTGGGTCTACCTGGGCACTGATGCGGACTGTCCACTCAGGGTGTTCGTCAGAGATGCTGACAACTCTCAAGGATGTTTCTGGGTTGACAGGTTCCTTTTTGACATATTCTTCTCGTCATCCCTAGGGTCTTCAAAGATATTAGCCGCTGGTATATGGCTTCCTACTGTTAGGATCTCATGGCGGCGTGTTGATCATGCGACCGTTGTTGAGTAATATTCTTGTGCCAGCTGTTGGCTTCCTTTCACACATCCTGTACCTTTGGGTGTGGGGAACTTCATGAGAAGCATGTACCCGGCTATGATGCACTTGAGCTTGTTAAGTGTCGGTCGATCGATGATGGCGTTATATGAACTGAAGCAATTGACCACGATGAACTCCGTATGTATCTCCGCCGTACATGGACTAGCGCCGATAACTAGTCGCATGTAATCAGAACCCAACTGTTGTGTGACGTCACCAGAGAAGCTCAGCAGCAGCTCGTGGTCCTGGAGCAATTTTCTGTTCCGCTGGATTTGGTTGTAGCAGCAATTGAAGATGACATTGACAGCGGATCCGCTGTCAACAAGGACTCTTCCCACTGACCATTTGTCAAGTATGGCGTCGATCAAGAATGGATCGTCGTGGGGCAGATGTACTGTGAGCCCTTGAAATATTTTAGTTAATTTCCGAAAGTAATTTCTTGCCAATAAGATTTTTGCAAGGTGATTTAAGTGAAGAAAATGATTTTAGAAATTATTTTAGTATCGAGATCACGATTTGGGCCAGAGTCCTTTGCTTTGGGCCTAGAAGGTTACAGAAGTTTAGTGAGGCGACCGTTTGTTGAAGTTTCAGAGATGATAAGTTGAGTTGTGACAAAGTTTTGAATTTTGGATTTTTACGAGATCGAGTTTTGGCCCTAGGACGAAGTCGGAAATTAAATTAAGAAGTTTCCGATGAAAAACAAATAAAAGAAAAGTTATGAGCTCAAAACCGAAAGCAATTAACTAGACAAGTTTGGAAATTCGTAGCAAGGGCAAAATGGGTATTTTGCGCACGTGAGTATAAATAGAAAGTTAACAAGTAGAAAACCCTAAAATCCCATTCTCTTCCTCTCTCCCTGTCGGCCACATCCTCCCTTTTCACGACCTCTCTCTCTCGTCCTCCCACTGACAACGCCGGAAAACCCCATCTCCGGCCACCACCTCGCAAAACCGCCACCTCCAATCGATCCAGCACCCAAATCCAACCCAAGTCCAAGACTCACCATCGACATGCACCACCTTCGGCCTTCACCCGCGACCACCCAAGGCTGCAACACTGTTTCCTCGTAACCTCCATCGATTTCCAATCGCCTTCTCAATCACCGCAGCCTCTAGTGAGCTCAGAGAGCGCCAACCATCAAACCCCCAGCATCCCATCACCGATCGATGCCGCACAAGCATCATCAGAGCTCAGGGCTCTCTGCTTGCCTTCGTTCTCCAATCTCCAGTGCGAATCGAGCTAAACCACCTCCATGGTTGGAATCAGTGTCTCTCGTTTTCCAATAGCCCAAACACCCGACCTCCGATTCAGACCAGAGCCGCTACATGCGCTGCTGGTGCGTGAGAAACCTTAACACTGCCGTGAACTCTGCTGGCGTAGTCCTATTATTCTGGTAAGCCGTTTTCGAAGCCCCTTTTTGTTATTTGGTTGAGTTTCAGTTCCAAAGTAGTGGATTGCTGATGTTCAATTCTTTTGGTTGATGTTCTTGAATTCGGGACTTGGAGGATGGGAATTGAAATGAGAGGGGAGTTTCTGGTCTTGGAATCGATTTCAGTTTTGATGGGATGGTGAAGAATCCAGAAGGACTGCAAAAAGCAGTACATTGTGGAGGTTGTGGTTTCGGCAGAACTGAAAATGGGTAAGGAATGTCGGCCTATGAATTTAACAGTTTGATTGTTGTTTGGACTTTGAGACTAATTAAATAAGTTGTTATTCTGTTGTGGAGATGGAGACTCGAGGTTCTTGGATTTCTGCAAATTGGAGTATCGGAGAAGATGAGCTACTAGAGTAGCTTTGGTTGAAATCGAATAAGGTAAGGAACTAAGGACCTCAAACTCTATTCTGGATGTGAAATTGGTTGAGTGTTGAATATTGATAGTATTGTTTTTCTGCCAGAGGTCCAAATGGGTTGATAGTGATGGACTGCAGCAACTAGAAATAGCCTTTGGCTGGGGAAAAGAAGAATGGTAAGGGACTGTGTATTTTGGAATCTGTTTAGCCATGTACTGTTTGTACTGATCAAAGTTATGGTTTTATTGAGTATGCGTGATATAAATTTGGTTGTGGTACTTGAGTGATTAAAGGATTTTGTGGATTAACAGTTATGTTGATCGGCTTATTAAATAAAGGAGAATTATATTGAGAATTAAAAGGATGAATTTGTTATCGACATCGAAATGTAAAATAAGAAAGGAATCGGTGGTTTGGTTAAATGCATGAGAAAAGTGGTAAATAAGAATGGACCGGATTTTGATAAGTGAATTAATATGTGGGATGTTCAATTTAAGGTCCGTGACTAGAAATATTCCAAACCTATCATATCCCGGATTTACCATAAATGAAATTATTCGGGAATTGTGGTTGCTATTTAATTGCTTAAGGTTTAAAGGCTAAATAAAATGAGGCCAAACCGGTTGACCGAAACTTTAATATGGGAAGAAATGTGATCACCATATCCCGAATGAGCTTACTACGTTCAGTGAATTGTTCGGGAATGGTTACTATTAATTATTGGTTAGAGATAAATTGGTAACTTGCAAAGGAATTGAACAATTTGAAATTGTAAATTAATTACTTATCGGAAATAGTTTTTATTAAAGGACTCCACCGTGTGCACGTGGAATTGCATGAAGTATCGAAAGTCAGAAACAAAGCTAAGTGTAGACGAGCACTCCAAATTCCAGGTAAGGTGAGTTGTCCCTTCCTTGTTAGAGGCTTTTCTATGTGTGGAATGCAATAGTAAAATAGTATGTTGCCTGTAAATACGTTTTTGGTTGTTCATTAGTCGATGCCTCGTGATATCTGTGTTTTCATAACCGATATTTGCTGATTGCGAAAACCGAGGCTAGACTTGTATGTTGAGAATTGTACCCCATTGTATGTTTGTACTTGTGACCTGAAAGTGAATGGGACCTAGACCTGTAGGTTCCTGGGGATCCCACGGTGTCGATAACCGTGAACCTCCACAGGGGGCTGTGCTCCTATGTTTGTCGAGGAAAGGTGAGTATCGACAGTGAACCAGTCATACACTACTAGAATAATGTTAATAGACATCGTGTCATAAACATCAGTCAGGAATTCACGTGATGTAAAAGAGATTTCTAACATCAGTTCTTGGAAATCCGATTTCTATTTGTACAATTAACATCGTTTATCATTTTTGACCGATGTCTATGTTATTTTCCAAAATTTTGAGAAAGCGCAGAAATGACTAAGTTACAAAATTGATGAGTGGGGAAACAAAATTTCTATTGCCTCCAACACTAGGTCAGTTTCCCACTCAACTACACTTGGTCAATTTTCTCTCTCAAATCATAAACACCACGACACCCGTCCTCCTCTTCCCATCCTACGCCTCCGACCAGCACCCGACTGCTCTCAGCCTTAGCCTCCGCCTCCGCTATCCTCCTCCTCCTCTTCCTTTGGCACACCTGTTCTCTCATCTCTCTTCTCAAATCCACCAGATTTGCCAAAGACTCAATCGACGCCGGAGCTCTGCCTTTCCCCTCACTCCTTCTTCTCTTTTCTCCTTCCACCCCGACAGTATCACTTTCATCTTTATCCTCTCAATTTTGCTTGAAATTCTCTTCATGTTCAGTGCGTTTTAGATTCCTTCGTTGTTGATTTTGGTTCTCTGGACCGGTAGTAGCTCTTTTGTTTTTGATTTTAGTAGAAATTGCCTTCTTTAGATGATGAACCGAACCCAAGGTTTTCGATATTGCAATGGGTGTTTGTGTAATTTAGAGATGATGGAGTGATGGGTATTGGGTAGTTGATGATTTGCTGATAATCTAGTAGTTGTTGATGGAGTGATGGGTATTTTGTTTCTGGGTTTTGGGGGTTGTGTTTGAGGTATATGTAATGGGTTTTGTGGTAGCTGTAATGTGTTTGAGAAGCTAAGCGCATTCTTTTTCTTCACAGAGAACTAGAAAGAGAACGGGAAGCTCTCAAGGCCTCAATTATCTTCTCCAGGTAATAATCAAACCTCTCTTTCAGTTTTTCTATTCAATTGGAATTGATTTTCTTTCAGCAATTGCAACCAGAAAGCGTCATTGTTTCAGTCACTGATATTATCTCTGAAACCTCTTTTTACTCAATGTGGTTTGGTTTGTAGGTCTCTTTACTCAATGTGAAATTTTAGGATGTCAATTATATGCATTAGTTGAAAACATAATACATGCAGATCACAAGGTTTTTCTGTAGTAAATATATTTGCAGTTGTGTTAATCAAGAATCTCGGTAGCAATTAAGCAACAAGTTAAGGTTCAGTTTAACTATCTTGTCTTTGGTTGCTCAATATCAAGTAAAGGTGAGACCATTGTTTGCGGTTTCTGTTAGACTTGTGGTTAGATTGCCTACATTATCTTTCATTCATTGTAGTATTTTATATTTGTTTGTTCAACCTTTTGTTGAAAATGATTATAATGTGCAATGGCTGTGGAAAAAAAAAATAGTGATTTTGATATATGGTGATTTTGGAAGGTAAGGCTTTCCTCCCTCTCATATTCAATGGACGACCCAGTGAAGCACCACGAGTTATGGGTCCAGCTCTCACTTCCAGGACAACCAAGATTTGCAGAGCCGATAGAAGCCCAAGAACAATTGGAAGAGCTACTAAAGTTTTGATCTTCCTTTTCAAGCACGCACTATCTTTTTCTTTTTTCTTGGTTTTTTTTTTCTTGGCTAACTGGAGCACTGTGTTCATATGGGAACCATTTATGTCATTGATGTGAATGTGAAGAGATTTTGTGTATTTTTCTTAGGCTATTATTTTGTGTTGCAGATAATGGGTTAGTGAAGGTGGGGTAGTAGTAGTACTATGATATGATAATATTACTATATACTCAATTAGGGGAATCCACTGAGTATAACTTTGTGAGGTTTGGCATTGTACAGATGTACTCAAAATAAGCTCATTCACATAGCTCTCTAGAATTATCTCTGGCAGTGATTTACTTTCTGGTCTTTGATTTGTGGCTACAGTTCAAGGCAGTGTGTTCGTACTCATTATCTTGTTGAAATCTCGACAATAATTCTTGGGGTTTCAGTTTATAGTACTACCCAAATGAGAAATAATTACAGGATCAATAATTGCACTAGCATTTTCTGAAGCTGTAGTTTCTTTATAGTCTGTCAAAAACAGTTAATCTTGAGTATGAACATTCCTTCTTTTACTGTCGACATGAATTTTCTCTCTTATATAGGCAGCTAAGGTTATTGTTAGCAGCTAAGGGTAAAGGACATTGATTGCACAAGACTATATGTACCATCATTGGTGTGAAGACTAGTTTCCAAGAACAGCTAGGATCTGCTCTCTGAAAGACTGAAAGTATCAAATTAGCACAAGCAGGTATATCTCAATGATTGTTGGTATTTTGTTCCTGGCCACCAGTTCACATGGCCGGTCTGATCTGCATAGACTTGCTTTTTCGGTACACCAAAGAAATTGGTAAGAAACAAATGGTAGCCAAGAATAATTACTATAACAGAAAAAATTACGGAATCAATAACATATATGGATGAGTCAGTCGATGGTTCTTTCTTCATGGTATATAGCAATGTGTTTTTTGTAATTTTCTTGCAGGAACAGTATCTTAAGTTTTACTGCTTTAGCCATGAAAGACTACCATACTGCATCATCTTGCTTTTGATACCTCAAACAAACTCAATGGTATAACATCACCATCAGTTTTTATTGTCAATTTTGTGTTGTCTCATGCATTTTTCAAATCCAGTGACACAAAAAAACGAAATATAGAAATGATTGCAAAATACCATGAATTGCATGCTATTAATATCTACCGACTTTTGTTGGAGTTGATATAGTGCTTGTGTGGCTTTAAAGTTCTGTTAATTATCTTTCTCTTGATGTATTATATTCAATGCATGAGCTAAACATCACCCTTTCAGGGATAAGAAAGAGCAAAACCAAAAGATGCATAGAGGGACCTATATATTACATTCAATTCATGCATCTAGTTCTGCTTTGATTTGATTATATGGTACTGATATAAGTAACAAACAAGACAAGGGTTAGTGATAGATCAAATCAAAAAGAATAACAAGCAAATAAATAAATAAAAAAGATTGTCATAGTATAAAAGAATGCAATAGAGGCACTTGTGGCAGCTACCTCATTCAAGAAAGGTCTGGTTATTGAATTTTTCCGCTTCATATCTGTTAATTAACCAACTCGCTTCTTTTAGAAGAGAAATACTATGGTTGACAAGGCAGTGAACAAGTTTCTTATAAGGGAGTTCAGAGCAGACACTGATATTGAAGTGGTGGGGAAGCTAGAGAGGAACTGTGAGCTAGGGTCTAAAAGGGGATTCTCCATTTTCACTAACATGATGTGTGACCCTTTATGTAGGATTAGGTTCTACCCCCTTCATATTATGCTAGTGGGTTCATTACTGTGACTTCTTCCCCTCTTATCTTGCCTTTAAAAGAAAACATGGAAACCTTTTCATGAATCATACCTCATAATCATTTTTATGTCACCTTTAATAAGCATTTGCATGATTTGCTGGTTTTTTATATGGAAGTCCTTTTCCAAGACTTATAGATGTGAATCATTGCATTGCTCGAACACTAATATGTTTGGAGATTGCCAGCAGGTAGCACAGCTGCTTGAAAATGAGGAGCTTGTCGGAGTGGGTTCGAGGATGCATCAAGCATGTGGGGACTGGTTTTGGGAGAGTACTGATAAGAGCATTTTAATGCGACGTTTTAACGGTTATTTCCTCGTATTTACTTAGTTATTTCCTTAAATGAATCCGTTTAGTTTAGGAAAGTTTCTTTTTTCGGTTTTTAGCCAGTTTCCATTTTAGTTTAGGAAAGTTTCCATTTCTCACTTTTAGAAAGTTTCTATTTTTCGTTTTAAGAAAGTTTCTATTTTTAGTAATAGTTTCTATTTTCAGGTCCTTGGAGCTCAAAAGTGGAAATGAACTCACGAAAGGAAAGAGGAGCTAGCAAACGTTAAGAGGTGTGAAGATGAGACACAAGGGGCTACACAAATGAGCAGAAATGAAGAAATGAAGCTTTCCTGTTCCAACCAGGAAACCCTGTGCAAAAGAGGAAAGTGTACCAAGTAAGATTCCGAAGCTAACCAAGAAACTTGACCGAAATAATGAAGAAATGGCGTTGGAGATCATCAAGGCTTGAAGGTGATGCAACAAGGCCCAAGAACCCTATGGATTAACTTGGATTTTCGACAAAATGGATAAAAGCCCATTGGATTTTAGGGTTTGTGACGCAATGAAGCATTGTTGGAGTGTGTGCCGTGAAATACCAAGAGGAAGAGAGAAAGTTGGCTTGAAAATCAAAGGGAGAATAAAAGATTACGCCAAGAGATTTTCTAGGGAGAGTTTTAAGGAAAGAAGAAGTGTGGACATCAAGAAAAAGCTCAAAATGCGTCTAGGTTCGTCCCTAAATTCTCTAAAGGTATTTTGACTGAAATAAAAGAGAAAAATCAGAATATATTCATGGAATTTCGGCAACAATATATTAGGGAATCATTTTAGAGTTTTATGATTGGTTGGACAACACAATAGGGCTTACTTGGCGAATTATCATTGGTGGAAGCTATGTGGAATTATTAAATTAATTCATTGGAAAATAAAGGAGGAATAAACGTCTTGGAGACCAAGTTTGCCGTTCCCTATATATACTCCCTCTCCCTAGACGTTTTATACACCCTTGAATTCAGAAAATTACTCTCTCCATAACATGAAAGCTCTCTCCATTCTCTAGTTCATCTTCAGCGATTTCAAGCAAGGGAGGAAGAAGGAAGAAGAAGCCGTGAGCACCTCCCCTAATCCACCTTGAAGCCGTGAAGTTTTGAAGCTTGCTTTCGAGATTCATTAGTTCATCGTTCAAGTTCTTCATCACCATCTCCATTCACGGTGTAATTCAACCTTCTTTCTTGTAATCACTTTTGATTTTCCTTGTTTGATTCGTATGAAGTTGTTCTAGTTAACATTGATGTTTGAACAAAGTTTAATTCTGAAATTTTATGATTGAATGAAGATTTCGATTCCTATGATTGTGATTCTATAGTTGCTTTTGTGAGATTGTTCGATTAAATTTGCTTGATTGATATCTTTTATGTGTTTATCTTAAATGGTTCGAAACTTTTAGGGTTTGCATGTAATTGGTGCTAGATTTAAGTTTATGATTCACCTAATAGTTTTGTGAACTTGAATCAAAAGTAGTAAAGGTTTTGGACAAGAACCGAATTTAATTGAAGAGGATTGCAAATAGATGAACTTTTTCATACTAGGTCGTGCACTTAAGTTGATAACCTTTCTCTTTGTTTATTGCGTTGAACATGTTTTGATTAGCTAGCTTTCTAGACTTTGATTGCATGTTTGATAGGATTGATCTATGTGCTTTCACTTAGATTAATTAGTAAAAGGAAAGTAAAATATGGGAAATCGTTTGCTTCAAATGTTTCACATGATCAACTTCTTTCTCATGACTTGTAAGAACAACCATAGGATTGATTCGAATTTAATTATGAACTTGGTTTTGATCTTTGTTTCTTATGTTTCATTCATGTATTCGTGTTTTTGTAATTACTTAGTTTTACTTCTTTCTTTTAATTTTAGAAAACCTAAAACCCTAAATCCCCCTTAATTTCGTAAGTTGTATATATTTGTATAAATATTATACTTTGTGTTTATATTAATTGTTTTAATTGTTTCAAAATGGCAGGTGTACCCTCAATCCCCGGAATAGAACGATCCCTATTTACTATATACTAACGATGACATTTTATAGGGTTAAATTATATGCTTTCTTTGAGCGTATCAAGTACATGTGATGGGTTGCCTACTAGGCCTTCGAGTCTCTCCCACACACTGGTATTATACATTTTTTCTTCCCAATGAGTTAAACTTGAAAAACTCTTCTTCTTTAAGCAATTCCAGTTATGATGAGCTTCCTCAAGGTAAGTAAATTTTCTTAATTCAATGTCCGTGGCGGAAATGGGATTTGTGAGGTACTGCAACAGAATCCTTTATTTCACTGTTTGACTCCTTTTCAGGCACTCCTTTATGTCTACAGTGCCATCGCACAAGAGAACATAAAGCAGGTGAGTTTTGGTCATAGAAGGAGTACTATATATTACTTTGTTTTCCCCAGTGATAGCTATAAGTCCTATTTAGATTTGTATCACTTGTTTAGCCACTTATCAATACTTACTAGATTTTGTTCTAATTGAAGGATGTAGGAGCTCTAGTGAACAAATTGTAACTAAGCAGATAGTGGGCTGAAACTACCTCTTGGTATGCATATTTAATTTTTATAATTTCTTGTTGGAAATAATCAAGACCACATATGAATGATTTCAAGATCTTTTCCTTCATGAGATCACTGAAATGTATTGACAATTTGACATATTATTTTCAGTTGCTAAGCCATTTGTTACGTATTTGATTCTGGACAAAGTGTTTGATGTTTTTCTTTGGGATTTATTTTGTTAATTGGATATTGAGAAAGAACCAAAATTTGTACACGATTGGAGTAGAGTAGAGAAATTTGGCTTTCTTAGTTTGAATTTCGAGTGTGAGAGTTAAGATTTGATCTTTCTATTTCCCTCTATTTTGATCAGAAATCAAATAATCGATTCTTAGTTTACTTTTTTTCATTTTTTCTTTTTTGAGGGTTCTGTTGTTCTTTTGATTAGAAGTCTTAGGGCATGAAAGGGAAAATATTAGCTAATGTTGTCTTATCAAGGTTAGTGTTTTGTCAATAGCTGATGGTATTTTTGAAATGAATTTTTATAAGTTAAAACCATTCTTTGTTGTTTGCTAGAAGGATGATAAGCTATATATGTTGCTAGAAGAATCACAGAAAGGCCAGTTGAGGTGGATGAATCTCCAATACATTTGCTTGGTTCTACAAAGTAAGATTAGTCAAAATGTACACAAACATGAGTTATTTACTTCTTAATATTGATGCATTTATCTGATCGAGAGTTGTGATAGCTATACTATACTCTTATGAGGATGTCCTATTCTTGGAAAGTTGATGGCTAAAGGCCTGCTGTATGTTCTTAGTAATCATCCCAATTATAAGCACTGTTTCCAGTTCTAAAGGCCTTGAAGCTTTCTTGATTAATGTTTCTTATTTGCAATATGTACTATACTTGACATATTTTTAATCCAATATTTCTCATTGGCCTACATCTAAATGGAACAGTTGGAGTAATTACTTTCAAAACCATCAATATATATACATTGAATGGTACTTGAGGTTCTTATCTGAGTTCACAATTATTGTAGTTACTGATGGACGCTATCTGGGAGCTACATTGGATACTAATAGACTTTGACCGGGTGGCTTTAACGACACCCACAGTGGACGAGTTATTATGGCCAGTGAAGTTGGGGTTGTAGACGTACCTCCAGAAGATGTCTGCAGGAAAGGAAGACTTAACCCTGGAATGATGCTTTTGGTGGATTTTGAGAATCATATAGTGGTAGATGATGAAGCCTTGAAGCAGTAATATTCACTGCCAAGGCCTTATGGAGAGTGGCTTAAAAGGTAGAAGATGCTCAAGGACATAGTTGATTCTGTTCATGTATCTAACAGGGTCCCTCCATCCATAGCTGGAGTTGTTCCTGTAAGAGTAAGGCTATATTTTGCTGACCATTTGTAGATGTAGTGATATCAGGATGAATAGTGTACAAATTATATTGCATGTAGTTATTGCAGTAGTGGTATCTTCTAGACTAGCCTTAAAGTAGGTTATGGTTTATTGTGCAAAACTTTTGAAACTACCTCAAACTCTAATTTTAGATAGAAATTAATGCAATTCCCAATTATTTGAATTTCATGTTATTTGTGGATTAGCTTTCTAGTACTAAACACAGCACGAAAGGGATATATAACAGCAGTTTGAATTCATAGACTGATGTCAAGAACAGAAAAAAAACATCAGTTACTGATGAAGAACTGATGTCACAGAAATTACATCAGTTTGAAAATAAAAACCGATGTTAGAAAAGAAAAAATACATTAGTTTGGGAACAAAAACCGATGTCAAGAAAGAGAAAACACATTAGTTACTAAATAAAAACCGATGTCAAGAAAGAGAAATACATCAGTTACCAAATAAAAACCGATATTATAAAAGAGAATGTACATCAGTTGTTAAACAAAAACCGATGTCTAGCGTTACTATGGACATCGATATATAAACAAAAACCGATGTCTAGCATAAATATGGACATCGATATAGACCAAGGAACCGATGTCCAACATAGCATTGGACATCGTTCTTCTTCAGGAACCGATGTTAAAATGAGTAATTATATCAGTTCAAACTATACTCCAAAATGTAGATTGAATGTCTAGGGGAATATTATGTACCAAACACACGAAAAGCTTATGAACCACAAGCAAAAATTAATGAGAACCGATGTGTAAAATATTATCAGACATCGTTTCTAAATCAATAACGATGTTAAAATGGATAATTGTGTTGTTAGACCTATATTTCATTAAGCATCTAATGCAAAATATGAAGGTTTGACAATAGCTAAACACACCAAAATGGTAATCACATTAACATTTTTACATCGGTTCTGAACCTTAAAACCGATGTCTCGTTGCAAACTAGACATCAGTTATGAACCGATGTCTTAGTTTTGGCGATCTTTAACATCACCCACTAAGACATCGGATTTTTTTTTTTT
>BDJD01000801.1:370930-428667 GCA_002564525.1 Rosa multiflora | reverse complement strand
CCAAACCAACCTGCAGAGATTGTTTATCCCGAGAAGCATCTGTATTTATCTTAACAAAATCCAAACAAGGAGGAGTCCAAGGTGGAGGGGGGAGGCCTATTGCAAGTAAGAGACAGAGCATGAGATGTTAAAAACTCTGAAGAAGCCACAAAAGCCCTTGTAGCCACCAAAGTCGGATTAGGAACCTTGTAATTGAAAATGCAATCACACCAATGTTTCCATATGAGTAAAATCACACAACATTCTATCTTAAAGCACTAAAGTTGCAAATACAAACGTTATCTGTAATTGATTACGATTACAAGTAAAATACACATATATGCATATATATATATATATATATAACCAGTAAGTTTAGCATTTGGTCAAATAAAACAAATCAAATAAAATTAAAAAGCGGTACCTATTCTTCTTGGAAAAGAGCTTGTTCTTGTTAATCATTTTGCTGCTACAGTAGACATCTAAGTTTGCAAACCAGAATTTTTTATTTTGATAACCATCCTGCATTGTCTCCTTTGAAAAACCCCTTGTCTCTCGAAATTCAGCTGGAAGACACCTCGAACACAGTAGTTTTGAATGTATTTGGATATGAAGAATAAGCTCTGAACAAGTGATAAAGGAATAACCATAAACATATGGATCAAAATGAACCTTAGCTGGAGTCAAACAGTCATTAAGTTACCTTGACCAATTTTGTGTTCCTGCTTGAAAATTCCAGAACATCTTCCTCTCTAATTATCACCATGTAGAAATTCCACCTTAGAAACATTGCAGAAATATTTTTAAAAATAGCTTCTTCTTATCTAATCCTAAAACAATATCTAGTTGCTTCTTCTTGGCTTTCTCAACAAATTCATCATTCTGTGCTAGTCTTTACCACACCAAGAGCAGCAACACACATAAATAATACCACATAATGAAGAAGAGTAGCAACAATTGAGATAGCTGAAGAGGAACAACACCTCAAAGGAAAGAGAATCACATCAACAATACGTCAAGTAAAGATTCTAGCATCAAAATCACCATGAAAATATCAAAATAAAAGAACAATAGATTGAGAGAAAGCTCAACATACCATGAGAGAATCAAATCAACTCCTTCTGAAGCCTAAACAAAGCAAACAGAATCCCATCAACATAAAAGACTTGAATTTTTTGGGGACCCAAACAAAAAGGACCAACCTAGCCGACGAGGATAGCAGAAGCCGGTGGCTTTTTCTGAGAGGATGCGCTGGATACATTGCGGTGGCGCCGACGAGTTGTCCACCGTCTCACTGTATCGGACTTCCAGTTTGTCGATTTATGGGGTGTGTGTGTTTGAAATCATATAGCTGTCTTTTTCTTTTTTCTTTTTTTCTAGGGGTATTTTAGTAATCGAAGTAGTTTAATTCCTATTCCTAAATGTAAGTAAACAACATCAATCGTAATCAGTTTCATTCTTATTCTGATTCCACATGGTAAGTAAACAGCGTAATGGAATTAAAATATTCTCATACCGATTCCTCTCTTCTCCTATTCCAGCTGTCTCCGATTCATGATTTATTCCGATTCCAAGTTAGTAAACGTGCCATATATATGAACCTTGGTATATGATCGATGTCCCACAAGGGACGGAATGGATCACTGCAACACCAAGAGTTAGTATGAAATGCAATTTTAATGGCCCAATGTTTGAAAATATCAAAACAAATGAGGTACTTTTCTCTCCTTATAACTATCATTTGAACCCCATTAAGCAGTCTGCATAACCTAATGATTCAAACCTTTTCTTTTGGTAGAAATATTCAGACATCTTAGTGTGGAACATCTTCCAACTTTAATAATGTTTTTACTCAAACCCTAGTAAGCTAAGCTAAAAGTAAAGGAGCAGAATGTAGAAAATAATGGAAGCAAAAACAACCCATAATACTTACCGTAGGTCCCAAAATTGAAGGCCTCCATGTCCAGCAGTAGCTATAACATTTGCAAAAACAAATGAGGTACTTTTATCATTAGCTATATAGTTAATCCAGTCCATCAAGCATGCTTTGATAATTAATGACCATCCTAGATAGTTAATCCCAAATTTGGGTACTGCCATCAGTCCCTGATAGGGCACGGTGGGAGTCTAGTTGGGTCCCTTCCTCCTCTATATTGCAATCCAGTCAAATGCCATCCCAACTTTGCTTACTGAGCAGGTAAAAACAAAATTTATCTTTGGTTAATTATTGCCCAGTTTGGGTACTTTCTGGTCTGACATTGTAACTACTTGATATCTGGGGATGCAGAACTTGTTGAACATGTTCTTTTTACGAAAAAGTACAAGCACAAACAAATCAGCAACAAAACAAACTACACATTCCCTGTTCCCATTGTGTATAAAATGTGTAGGGAACTGATAAGTGGTGCCATTGCATGCCTTAACAACTCAATCCATGCATAGTGTTGTGTTTACTTACATGGATTTTGTGATCTTCACTAATGATTTCCCATATTCTATGGGAAAGAATGAATAATGCAGCACACATAATAGGATGGTCATTAATTATCAAATCATGCTTTCAATTCAAAAATGAGGACAAGCTCTAGTGAGTGGCTTAATATATACGGGTCATAGTTTTACAGAGAAGTTAGCAGTAGCAGCTAGCATTATAATTCATTACAAATTAATAAAACCAATGTGAACATCTCAAGTAGCCATATCTTTGACTACATATAAAAGAACCAGTTGCCAAAAAAAAAAAAAAACCTAGGTATCATCATAATCAAAGAAATGAAATCAAAAGGTGAAATAATTAGAGGGATTGGAATTGAATTGAAAAGTGTCAGAATCTTACTTACCCCATCTCTGTGTGCGGTAATTTGGTACCCAAAATACCACAAATTGACCAAACAATAAGAAGCTAGTTGTTTCGATATGTTGCTACTTGTTTTGTAGGTGACATATATGGGGAAAATTAAGAACTTTAGAGGAGACAAACAATAAGAAGCGCAGTGAATCGAAGCTTGCAACAACAATGTACTGTAAATTTAGGGAAACATGGAGAAGGAGAGGACTTACAGTGAGTTTGATTCGCTGAAAACAGAAACTTTCAGCTCAATTTGCTGTTGGGTTTGAGAGAGAGAAAGGTAGTGATAGAGTGGTTCTTAGTAGGTTGCGAAGATGTGATTACGCAAAATTGATGGTAACTCGGTTCCCTACGCCACTCATGTCAGGGGGGTTTTCGCCGGATTGTATGACTAGGTTATAGGAACTTCGAATGGGATGATATATGTTGGGAGGAGGAATAACAAGGAAGATCTGGAGAGTGGTTCTGATGCGGAGCTTACCAAGTACGAAAGGAGGTTGAAGAAGCTGGGGTCCAAGACTGCTTTGGGTTTGGGGCGTGTGGCGGAGGAGCGACGAAATTGGGTTTTGAAGACACAGAAGAGATCGATCGATGAGCTGATGTGTTTTGAGTTTTGACGGCAGAGGAGGCTGGGAAGAGAGAAGCTGAGCATAACAAAACCCTATCTGGCTCAAGGTAAACTCATAGAAAAGATGAGGACATAATAGGAAAAAAAGTAAATTTCATTTAATGAATCACTGTTCACTCCGTGTTTTCACAGAATCAGCTTCCCAAAGCTGGTACTTGGGTGCTTCCCAATTTCAGCTTCTAAGAAAATCAATTTGGACCAAAAGCCACTTCTAGACATTTTACCAAACAGCATAGCATAAGCCCAAAAGCAGAGGCAGGTTCAAAAGCACCTCCAAAATCAATCCCAAACTAAGCCAGAGTCTCAATAGCTGTTTTGCGAGCATTGCAATTGTTGGTGTTGTGACTGCTGTCCTTGTGGTATTTGCACCACTTGCCGATGTTCTTGGGCTTCCCCACCCTTGGGTATTTTGTTGGTGGTGGTGGCGAAATCTGGTCTTTGTACTAGTCGTATCTCTCCTCATATGAGGCTGTGAGGACTGTAAACACTGCGTACCACTGAGAGGACTCCGTCGGTTTGTTACGATTATCCCCATGGGATGAGCGCTTGCCCTTGTTATAATGTTGGTTCTTCTGCCGCTTGCTCTAGTAGTTGCCCTGTTGCCAATATCTCTTCTTATCAGTTGGCGGAGTAACAGAGGTTTTGTTAGCAGTTTCCTGCTGGCTCGAGGAGGGCTAAGCGGACTTTGCCGATGTTGGCGGTGATGGTGGGGTTTCTCCATATGTGATGAATTCTGCCTGTGCATGGATGACTGCCTCGCCCATGATGTGGTCATACGTGGCATTTGGGTGATTGTAATTGAGGTGGTAGAGAAATGGCCCCTTGAGGAGTCCTTGCTTGAAGGCTTCCAACGCCATTGTTTTGTCAAGATCGCGGCACTGAGATGCTGCCGCCCGCCACCTAGTGACAAATGCCTTCAACGCCTCTACAGGCCCTGTTTGATGTTGAACAACTGACTTGTGTTGTGATGTCCGACGGCTAGGAGGATGAACCGAGAAGGAAAAGCATTTGATAGTGCTTGAAATGAGTAGATGGATCCCGGTGGGCACTTAAAGAACCAACTCATCGCCTCACTATCCAATGATTCATTGAACAAGTGGCAGAGGGTGGCGTCATCAAATCCCTTGTTGTTAGTGACCTTCTTGAAGGTGTCCATGTGAACGAAAGGGTCGGTCATGCCGTTGTAATGTGACATCTTTGGTGTCTTTGCATATGCTGGTCTGACGGCTCGCAAGATCCTGGCTGTGAATGGTCCTGGTCTAGACGCAAAGAGTGGATTTAGGATTGGCGTTGGGGCGCTTGCCTCTGCCCGGATTAGCCTTTACTCTAATTGCTACATTCTCTCTAGGATTAAGGCGGTTGTGTCGCCAGCAGGCCCTGCCTGGAGATTCTGCTGAACCAGCTCCCACCTGGGGACAGGTGGATTGCCCTCGGTCCTGGCCCTAGCTGCCGAGCGGTTGGTGTGCGGTTGTGACTCCGCTTCCTGTTCCATCATTAGGCGGGGCAGGGGAGGTGGGCTCATTCCCAATAGTTCTGGTGGGTTCGGCGGTACCTGCATTTGTATGATTGGTACTAGTACCAATCTGCCTGTATTGGGTCGACTACGTCTGGTGCTTCACGATTGCTCGCTCTGCGCTGGGTTAGGGTTTGCCTCCAGCGCCCTTTTCAGCTCATCGAATTTTGACATCAGCGTGGCCACCAGCTTTTGGTCCCCGGCCTTCTCTCTGCGCTCTTGTTTGCTATCTCTATTTACCTTGTGGAGGTCCGCCAATGCCAGCTCATACATAGCAGCGAGATCCTGGCCTGGTGGGCGACTGCTGCTTGGTCGTGCCTCCACTGCAGTTTGGGTCAGCGGACCTGGGATGAACCTTGGGGTTCCACTCTAGGGTTGACCGGAGTGTTGAATAGTTCTCGGTTAATGTTAACCGCTGGATTAACGTTAGCCGCGGGGTTGGTGGGATGGAGGTTGGTAGATTGATCCGCTTGCTCCTCAGCGTTTCCCCCGCCACCGTTAGTCATGGTGATTGTTGTGGTGGGATGGCATTTTATTCAAGGCTTCCCACAGACGACGCCAATGTTAATATTTAAGATTGAGCGGTGGCCCAAGTCTTTCTTAATGCTGGTCTGATGGGCGGACTGCTACTTGCAGTGTTCTCAAAGGTTCCGCTACCTGTCAAGTGAAATACAAAGTGGCGTCAGAGGGAGACCGCGCTGGGCGGTCTTCTCTTCTCCTATGCCTAAGTTAGTCAATGTATTTATGTTGACAAAATAACAGTAGGTAAGCAGTGAATGTGTAATTAATGAGGAGAGAGGAGAGAACATTTTATAGGTGGGGAAGAGGCCGAGCTCTTCCATGTTTTCGATGTGGGACTGATGTGCTTCAGTTCCCAGCTTCTGGAGCTTCTAATGCTTTTTTGGCTCGGCGCGTGGCGGCTCGTCAGCTGTGATTTGGGGGTGAGCCGGGGCTCAGGCGGTAGCTTGCTTGGCTGTGTTTCCGTAGGTAACACAGGTGGAGGTAGTTGGTACCGCTGGCGGTATCATGAGCGTGGCTCATTATAGCTAATTATGCTTGCAAATGCTTATGTAAGTACAGGTTTTAAATAGTTTTGCTATTTTATTTCCAATAATTCCCTTTGGGGAGGTATGCACTTGTATATGTTGTGTGCCTATTTACTATGAGCTTGTTCATAATTATAGGCTCATGTTGTTAAGTGAGCGATTAGTTCGAATATAGATGGTCTATCTTCTATGTATCATAGTAGGTACTCCTACAACTTCTTGATCTGTCTAGTCGAAGGCAGCAGAAGGATATGTAATGGCCATCTTGGCATGAGTTTAATGAAATCCACATTTCAAAAAAAAAATATATGGAAAATGATTTGCTGCCTCAATGAATGAGGAGAAATTTTTTCATGCTACGGTCAAACCATGTAGGCTTTGCCACCTGGTCTGACCGCCCAATACTAATTTGACACATGGACATGAGAGAAAAACAGTCAAAGCTCTGGTTGCCTGCACTTTGCTCGTAGATTTTTTTTTTCAATTTTTTTTCCCTGCAACCATGAAGAATCGAATTCCCGTATGTTCATCAATACGAAAGTAACTCCATTTCAAATGGAGTTGGCAATTTAAGTGCGTATCCATGAGGTAAAAGCACATTAGTCGAGCTTGGTTTCTAAGAATTATGCACCCAAATGCAAGTATATGACTGGGCATGGTTGTTTACAATTGATAATTAAACAAGTGATGAAGGTCATTTTCATTGCAGATGGGGAAAGAGAGAAATTCTTGTAGAGTCTGATTGTAGTAATTGTAACTGTTGGGTTCTCCTTTGATTGATACCTTGATATTGCTCGACGACCATGGATTCTCGGGTATAAGAAGCTTTGAAACAATTGGGCCGTAATAAACCTCTTATACAAACATAGGCTTAACTCCCGTTTTCTCTTGGCCATGTGTCAAAGTATTATTAGCCGGTCAAATCATGCAGCAATGCGACATGGTTTGACTGTAGTATGGAAAAATTTCTCATCAAATGAGGCCTAAGATTTGTGGCTTCAATTTTAGGTGTCATGCCTTGTCATTTGTACACATCACCTATTTGTCAAATCATGCCATGTAATTCTTGAGAAACATATCATTTTATTCTTCCAAAATCTAATGACTCTAAATTATTTTGGCTTTTTCTAAAAAGAAACAAAATTTGGTTTTCTTTCATTTTTTTTCTTTTCATTACACTCATGTTAGATTTAAACAACAATTTTTTTTTTCTTTAATCAAGAATAGAAAAACTTTCATGTAATTTAGTCGATAGACTTGCATGTACATTCGATTAATAGATTTGCAAAACACATGTATATGAATTCAACCTTTATTGGGTTCCTACAAATTTTGAAAACATAATGTGAAAAATGCATATTCATATGATTGTATATATTTTTTTTGTTCATTGTTTTCTTCTTATGTAGCTAGGCTTTAAATGTTAGATCTGAATTTATTATTTTTTGTTTGTTTTTCTCTTATAATTAGATCGTAGATGTTAATTAATGGCTGCTAATTAACGTGAAATTTTTTCTTACCTCTTAATTTAGATATGGGTATTTCCCAAATTCGATTTATTAATGCTATTTTTTTGGATGAAATTAATCAATATTTGGAAAGAAAAGTTAACGTTTATTTGTTGACACATAATTCAATATATTAATGCCATTTGGAAAGAAAAATTAAAGGAAAACATTTAATTAAATGAAGAAAAATATTGGTCAAAGAATCCATAGATATATCCATTAAATTAATACATAATTAATAGCTGATATTTTTTTCATCACCTAATTAAATTAATTAATGTAATTGATTAATCCCCTAAAATCTAAAAGGAAATGTAAAATGGTAAATTTTGGTGTTGCAATAATATGATGTGACAAGATATATTATGTAGAATTGAAAATAAAATTTGTATTTACTTACATGACATGACACTAGGATTTGAGGCCACAAATTAGACCTCGTTGAGGCCCCATATCATTGCCCTTACTATATATATACAGCACATCTTCCAGCATTGTGGTATCACTAGTACCCCTACTACTCTCTCTCTCTCTCTCTCTCTCTCTCTCTCTCTCTCTTCTCCGGTTGGTCTGTTCAAATATCCGGCCATTGATTAATTGATCAATGGCGAAAGTAAGTCGAAGTTATATTATGATGTGCAGGTTGTTTAGCATATTGTTGATCCTGGGCCATTCAGTGGAAGCAGGGAAAGTGAGACACTTTAAATGGGATTTGGAGTACATATTCTGGTCTCCAGATTGCGAAGAGAACGTGGTGATGGGAATCAACGGGCAGTTTCCGGGGCCGACGATCAGGGCAACAGCCGGAGACACGGTTGTGATTGAACTGACGAACAAACTGCACACAGAGGGAGTGGTGATTCACTGGCACGGAATCAGACAGTTGGGAACACCTTGGGCTGACGGCACTGCTTCTATCTCACAGTGTGCCATCAACCCTGGAGAGACCTTTTATTACAGGTTCAAACTCGACAAGGTAAACCACTCCAGTACGTACTAATCCAGTAAGCTAAAACAAAATTCAGTTCATTTATTCATGGTGTTGGCCGGTGGTGCATGCAGGCTGGAACATACTTTTACCATGGGCACTATGGAATGCAAAGAAGCGCAGGGTTGTACGGATCTTTGATAGTGGACGTCGCAAAGGGAGAGAAAGAGCCTTTTCACTACGACGGCGAGTTGAACTTGCTGCTGAGCGACTGGTGGCACGAAAGCGTTCACCACCAAGAAGTTGGACTCTCTTCCAATCCAATGCGTTGGATCGGTGAACCCCAGGTACCCATTTATACATGTCACGTACTCTTACTTTTATCAGTGCTATTTGCTACCTCCATCATCCTCCATTATTACTCCTTCCATGCTTTTCTCATAGACTCATCACAGTATACTACGTACTGTTGGCTTCCTGGATCAATTATTGGTTTAAAGCGCTGATTGCGCGTTGCAGTGGCCAAGTAAAAAGGGTAAAGCTAGGTGGTCAGTTTTGACCTTAAAAAACACAAAAGAGTTCGTGAAGTTAAAAGGGAATTCTCTATAGGCTGTCTCAGATATCATGATTAATTATCTGTGTAAATTATTTAGAATTAACCAATTAGAGGTAGCCAAAAACTGGGAAGCACTATAGAACTTTTCATACAAGGGAAGGGTAGTGGGTGTACACACAGCGCTGACTCACTGGCTGTCCTCCTCATATTTCAAACAATCCAAGTAAATTTCAGAATTTGGGGAATGTGGTTGGTGGTAGATCTATTATCATACTGTCTGTTTAACTTTAATCTAATGGCTCTGAAATGAGAAATTAAAGGGATAATCAGAATTATACAAGAAGACAAGTAAGCTAAGACATTATGCCAGCTACAAGCAGATCCACACACTAGATATATCTTTATTTATGTATATATATATGGCTGGGAATAATTACTTATACTTCTCTAGCCTTTCAATTATTCTATCTCGTTCACAAAATATTTGATCTTGTTGGTTTTACATGTTTTAAACTATTATTCCCACTTTATTAAAAAAAAAGTATTATTCCCACTGTCACATTCTGACTTTAATGATCGATCCTTGGACCTGCATGTTTTGTTTGTGTCAACTTTGGTCCATCGATAGAGTTTGCTAATGAATGGGAGGGGCCAATACAACTGTTCTATAGCGGGAGCGCACTATAGCAATTCCAGCTCCACCAAGTGCAGTTTAAGAGGAGGGGAACAATGTGCCCCCAAAATTTTACATGTTCTTCCCAATAAGATCTACAGGCTCCGAATCGCCAGCACTACTGCTCTTGCTTCCCTCAATTTGGCCATTGGGGTACGTATATATATTCCATTCATTCATTCACTCTCACTAGCTATATATCCATGTTATTCTTAGAAAATTTTGAAGAGCATAAGTCACCGACATGTCATCCAATATGATTTAACAAAACCAATAGTAAGTGGTAATGAGCTAAAGTTGGCCAGATCGAGTTGGTGTCACTACATTGAAATGAAACAGTAGCTTACGAATCATATTATGACAATATGACAGGTCACAACAAAGTTGGACAACAGTTGAGAATATGAGAGAAAAAGCTATAAAAAGGACTTGGTTTATAAAATGATTCTCTTATGGTATCTTTTCCTAGAAGTTTCCCTGCACTACCACTATCACTACCACTAGAGCATATGTGTATGCAATTCATCGGATAAGTTAATTGTGGGAAAGGAATTAATTGGTGCGCATGGGATGGGGATGGTGGAGACAAGTTGGTCGGAATATATAAATATCATCTCGATTTATTTGATAAAGTAACGGGAAAAAAAAAATCTTACTAAAGCTACAATAAGAAGAAAAGAATAAAAGGAAAACTTTCTTATTAATTTCTATCATGGTGTTTGAGTGGAAAGCTCAATATTGTTTGTGGAATCGAAAGGAAAGTGACAACCATCTTTCGAGCTAGCTAGATAAATGCTGGCATCTTTTTTGCCGATTGCCTCACATATGTGCTGCCTGCCTATTAGTTCAACTCCGTAAATTCAATTAGTAGGAAGTAGATAGTTGTTTCATCTCATTTTAAAATTTCAAAATACTATAGAACTTTTGATCGGTGTGAAGCTAGCTAATTATTAAAACTAGTTACCACAGCTAAGAAAACTGACTTGACCAATCAAAATAATGAATTTGAATTGTAGGATATATACGAGATAGAGTCTGAAGATCGAGTACAACGCATGCATAAGGGCTGTGTTGTATTTTGTTTTTTTTTGGTCAAAAGCTGTGTTGTATTCATGTAAAAAGTTATTAAAGCTGCTTGCTTTGTTTCTTCCTGACTGCTACTCCTCGAAACTAGTTTTCATTCATACACCACATGCTTGAATTACATGATGATGACTTGCGTCCTTTTCTTTGTCGTGGCTTTGTTTGTGTATTGATCATCATTATTATAACTCTCGTACTTTGCGATCACATGTAACTACTTTATTGTATGCACGTATATTTTGTAGTTATTTATATAACTCCATGCATATAATCGAAGGGACCCTAAACAATAATGGGCTGGATACCAAATTTACATATCCACATTAATATAATACTTATATGTAGATATTCCGCACATTCTAACAATAACAAGGCATTATCACTCCCATGTACAAATCTGTCAATCAACTAGTGTGTCGTCTACCACAGAAAAAAAAAAAAAAAAAAAAAGGAAACATGAAAAACATACACCGACATTACTGATAATGTCGTCTTTGTAGAAATATTTCCGAGATCTAGGCGACACAGTACACACTCTTTTTTTGTTTACAATTCCATCAATACGATTGCTACCATCTTGGTGTAAATTTGGTTTTGCCCGACACTTGCCTAATTCAACTTTCTAAGATTAATTTTGAAAATGGACATTTTGCACTAAAAAAAGCTAGTTAACTTTGAATTAGACTAAAACGTGCTGATTCTCTTCGATTAAGCTTAAGTTAGGTCTCTAGTCTATGGTACCTAAATCAGGGCTTTCTAGCTAGCTTAAACTGATAATGATACACGCGCGCGCGAAGTACATAGGACATAGCAAACTTTGTCAATTGGTCTTTTTTTTTTTTCTTTTTTTTTTTTTGAGATGGTCAATTGGTCTTAACTATAGGCAATTTTGGTGCAGAATCACAAATTGGTGGTGGTGGAAGCGGATGGAAATTATGTCCAACCATTTGCAGTTGATGACCTGGACATCTACTCCGGCGAGAGCTACTCAGTGCTGATAACCACAAACCAAGACCCTTCCAACAACTACTGGGTTTCAGTCGGAGTAAGAGGAAGAGAACCCAAGACTCCTCAAGGCCTCACCCTCCTCAATTATAACACCAACTCCCCCTCCAAGCTCCCCGCTTCTCCGCCGCCAGTCACTCCTATCTGGAATGACTACGCCCACAGCAAGTCCTTCACCACCAAGATTCTTGCCCTAATGGGATCCCCACAGCCCCCCAAGACCTTCCACCGTCGGATCACCCTACTCAACACCCAAAACAAAATGAACGGCGGATACACCAAGTGGGCCATCAACAACGTCTCCCTAACCCTACCCCCGACTCCTTACTTGGGCTCCATCAAGTACGGCTTAAAGAACGCTTTCAGCCTCGTGAACCCGCCGGAGAACTTCCCCAACGACTACGACGTCATGAAGCCGCCGGTCAACCCGAACACGACCGCGGGGAATGGGGTTTACACGCTGGCAATCAACAGCACAGTGGACGTGATTCTTCAGAATGCGAATGCGCTGAGCGAGAATGTGAGCGAGATACACCCGTGGCATCTTCACGGTCATGACTTCTGGGTGTTGGGTTATGGAGATGGCAAGTTTGATCCGAAGAGAGACGAGAGAAAGTTCAACCTGAAGAACCCTCCGCTGCGGAACACTGCGGTGATATTTCCTTACGGGTGGACCGCTCTGCGGTTCGTGGCGGACAACCCAGGAGTGTGGGCTTTTCACTGTCACATTGAGCCGCATTTGCATATGGGCATGGGAGTCGTCTTTGCCGAAGGTGTTCAACATGTCAACAACATACCCAATCAAGCTCTTGCTTGCGGTCTTACCGGAAAGATGTTTACGACCAGAGCTGCCAACCATACTAATTAATTAATAATCAATTAATTAATTAGTTAGTACTTAGCTATATATTCATGCACTACGTCAAGTATTGCTTTAATTTAGTTTCCTTTAATTTTTGTTATGTCCTATGTATGGTGTTGAACTGCAATATGCAGTCAAGTAGTTTGGAGAGTGGACACCTAGCTACCCAGCTGGCCAGCTTCATCTAAAGTATTTGTATTCGAATGAGAAAAATTTAAGCGATATTGCCACTCTTATTCTTTTTATTTATTTATTAAATTTAGGTTTTGTTTTTTAGTGTACGTAATACTAATAAGTAAAATGGATTGGTCAAAAGATTGGTGAATTGTTTGCAACACGCGGACCATGCATAATAATCAACTAGGCATAAAAAAAATATACATTAAAAATTTTAATAAATTACTCATAAGTGTTAGTTTGAAACTTTTATTAGCCATAAGACCACTTAATTTGTTTTGTCTACATAAGGCCATTTTAGGGTTAAAAACATCAGCTTCTTTTTATCATATACCCATTTTGCCCTCAGCATAAAATCTTATCAATCTCTCTCTCTCTCTCTCTCTCCGTCCGACGATTCAGCATCAGATCTGAATCCCTCAAAATCATTCTCCAGCAAAGCTTTCAAGCTCTTAAATGACTCGGCAATCTCTTCCACCCACGACGTCACTAGCCTCCCCAATCCTCCGGTATCAGATTAAACGTCGCCGCCCTCGACTTTCCCTTCATCTTCAGCGACCTGAGCTGCCGGAACCGCCTCCTAAGCTGCATGCTCAGGGCTCGTCGTCTAGTAAAGCACGATGGTCACCAACGGCGGACTGAAATGGAGACCTCACTGACGGCGATGACTGAATGGAGGCGCAAAGCTAGGCAAAGGTAGTTCATTTGCTCGGCGTGCTTCCAGATTGCTCTGCACCGGTGTTTTGGGATGATTCTTCGTGGTCGGGGTCTGATCTGGCATTCAATTTCTTCTATGTGATACGCTCAAAGCAAGCATATAATTTAACCTTATAAATATCATTAGTAGTATAAGCAAGTAGGGATCGTTCTATTCCGGGGATTGAGGGTACACCTGTCAATGTAAGACAATTTAAACAATTAAAATAAAAACAAAGTATAATATTTACACATATAAACACTATTCATGAAATTAGGGGGGTTTTAGGTTTTGGTTTTCGAAAATTAAAAGAAAGAATAAAACTAAGTATAAACAAAAACACAAATACAAGAATGAAATGTAAGAAACAAAGATCAAAACCAAGTTTATAATTGAATTCGAATTAGCCTTATAGTTGTTCTTCCAAATCATGTGAAAGGAGTTGATCATGTGAAACGTTAGAAAGCAAACGATTTCCCATATTTTACTTTCAATGCTAATTAATCTAAGTGAAAGCACAAAGACTAATCCTATCAAACATGCATTCAAGCTCTAGAAAGCTAGACAATCATAACATGTTCAACGCAAGAAACACATAGAAAGGCTATCAACTCAAGTGTGCAACTTAGTATGAAAAAGTCCACCTAATTGCAATCATTTTCAATTGAATTCAATTTTTGTCCAAAACCTTTACTACTTAAGATTTAAGTTCACAAAGAAAAAAGTTGAATCATGTTCTTAAATCTAGCACCACTCATACATAAACCCTAAAAGTTTCGAACCAATTAAGATGAACATATAAGAGATATCAATTAAGAAAATTCAATCGAACAATCACGCAAAAGCAACGTTGGAATCACAAAACAAGAATCGAAATCTTCATTCAATCATAAAATTTCAGAATTTAAACCTTGTTCAAACATCAATGTTAACTAGAACAATCTCTAACGAAATCAAACAAGGAGAATCAAAAGTGATTACAAGAAAGAAGGTTGAATTACAATGTGAATGGAGATGGGGATGAAGAACTCGAGTGATGAACTAATGAAACTCGAAAGCAAGCTTCAAACTTCACTGCCTCAAGGTGGAATGGTGGAGATGAACATGGCTTCTTCTTGCTTCTTCCTCCCTTGCTTGAAAACGCAGAAGATGAACTAGAGAATGGAGAGAGCTTTCGCGTATGAAGTGATTTTCTGAATTAGGGGTTGTGTGAGACGTCTAGGGGGAAGGAATATATATAGGGGACGGCCAAACTTGGTCTCCAAGCCTTGATTTTCTGTTTATTTTCCATGGAATTAAATTAATAATTTCACATAGCTTCCACCAATGAAAAATTGCCAAGTAAGCCCTAGTGTGTCATCCAGCCAATCATAAAACTCCAAGATGATTCCCTAGTATATTCTTGCCGAAATTCCTTGAATATATTCTGATTTTCTTCTTGTAATTCGGCCAAAATACCTTTAGGGTATCTAGGAATGCATCTAGACGCCTTTTTAGCCTTTTCTTGATGTCCACACTTTTTCTTTCCGTAAACTCCACCCTAGAAAATCTCTTGGCGTAATCTTTTATTTTTTTCTTGATTTTCACACCATCTTTCTCTCTTCCCTTGGTATTTCACGGTAAAACCTTCCTAGGGTTTAGGTTTTGCGTCACAAACCCTAATTTCATGGGCTTTCATGGGCCTTGATCCATTTTGCCGAAAATCCAAGTCAATCCATAGAGTTCTTGGGCCTCGTTGCTTCATCTTCAAGCCTTCTCACTTTCCAACGCAAAACACATTATTTTTCCATTTCTTTTTCATGGTTGCGTTGGAAACTTGCTAGAGCAGCCTTCCTCCATTTCGCAGGGTTTCCTAATTGGATTAGGAAAGCTTGTTTCTTCATTTCTGCTCAATTCTGTGGCCCTTTTTCTCTCATATTCGTTCGTCTTGATGTTCGCAAGCTCCTCTTTCCATTCGTGCGTTCATTTTCACTTTTTAGCTCGGAGGTCCTGAAAATAGAAACTGTCTAAAAATGAAAAATAGAAACTTACTAAAAATGAAAAATAGAAACTTTCCTAAACTGAGAATGGAAACTTGCCAGAAATGAGAAATGAAAACTACAAAAATGGAAACTTTCTACAATAAGGAACTTTCCCAATCAAAGAATGGAAACTTTCCCAAAAGGGATTTTTCAAGGAAATAACGCAAGAAATGTAAGGAAATAGCAGTTAAAACGTCGCATTAAAATGCTCTATCAAATTCCCCCACACTTAGCTTTTGCTAGTCCCTTAGCAAAATCACAACACAGACACGACTACAACTCAACGAAAATTAAAAACTTGACACATACAGACTCTATTGCCCTTTAACTATTTGTCTCAGCAATCTCTTACTTTTACAACACCAAGATTAGCACTTCACCAAGAATCAATGTTTAGGCATTCGAGAGTTAATTAAAACACATAATTCACATATACACAAGTAGGACTTGGTTGGAACAATGGTGATGGTTTCTGTTAAGCATGCTTCAAACAAGTTTGATTCAAATCCTCACAAGGTATATCCACTCTTTCTTCTCTCGGATCATGGCAATGCTTAAAAGCTTATACACTCAAATATATGTGAAAGATAGCAAGTATATCACATAATGTAAGAAGCGAAAGCACATGTATATTTTTCTTTTAAAGATCTCATGAAAGATACCAACTACTTGCACCGATGGACCCAAGCCATAGGTTCAACTCTTGTAACTCGTCTCCACATCAAGGGCTGTCCCATCTTAAGGATCAAGAAGGTCTTATCAAGGGTTGTAATGGGGCCATGGCTCAAGGTTTTAAAGAAATGAAGGGTAAGGAATTTAACAAAGTGTCCTAAAAACCTAGCAGAGCTCATGCAAATGTAGAGAGACTTCTAGAAATCCACCAAGTATGCAAAAACGTCACTTTCCCATGGGGGTGTTATAAAGGGGCCTAATGTCTTCATGTTGGGCCCAAACTTCACTCTAAACTTCCTTTGATCTCTAGTGAGTTGGACAAAGGCCAAATTTTTCTATAATGGGCCTTCAATTCAAAGTAAACTCCAGACTCACCAAGTATGGGGGGCTAAAATCCATAGACATATTTTTCTTTTTCTTTTTAGCCGTGCACATATTTTCATTTTTCTTTTTCTTTTTCACATATATTTTTCTTTTATGGACAAGTCTACCCCCACACTTGAACTTTCACCTCTTCTCATCCTTCATTGTTGACGCCAAAAAAAACAATTTTTTTTGGTTGACATTTTTCAATTTTTCTTTTGTATTTAACTCTTTTTCAATATATAGGACTCAAAATAAAAGACAAAAATATGAATCCCAGCCCTACACTTAAATATTGCATTGTCCTCAATGTATTAAATTAAAAGAATGCAATGAAACAAATAAGCATAGATAGAAGATATTTATGAAAACAAATCCTAAAACAAAAGAGAAAAATTGAAAACTAAAAAGAAATAGGGAAAGAGAAAGCAAATATGTATTTCATTGTCCTCAATGTAATCAATTATAAGCATGCAATGAAACAAATAAGCATAGATAGAAGGCATTTATGAAAAAAAAATTCTAAAATAAAAACAAAGAAGAAAAATTAAAAAAAAGAAAAAGAAATAGGGAAAGAGAAAGCAAATCTGTGTTGTTGACTCCTTCACAGCTACTTCTGAATTGGGTTGCCTCCCAAGAAGTGCTTGAATTTAACGTATTTAAGCCAGACGGTACCTACATTAAATAAAGTTAGTGACTATAATTAACAAAGAAATACAAAATATATAAACAAGTAACTATGAATTACAAACTACAAGTATAATTAACAAGTACATTGTACATAATTTCTCACACAGGACACAAGTTAAGTACACAAGTGAGTATAAAAGATGAAAAGTATTTTTACAAGGGTAATATTTTTTTTTTTTTTTTTTGAGACAAGAGTTCAATTTATTTTCAACACTTAGGTACGGGAACAGGGAGTCTCGATGTGCAATGGGACTGAAACAACTACCCTTTTCAAGACTATGTTTTATCCAATATGCGGCCCAAGTATAGTCGCCTAGACACAAACTCCCTTTCAAATCCTTTGGGCAACCTTACTGAAATGGCCAGGTAGGGAGGGCGAACATGAGAGACAAAATCCATTTTAGCATGAGCTACTCTCATATAGTGGTTTAGGCCCATTTGCAAGCACTTCTGGATTCAAAAACCCGTCATGAACGTTGTCCCCTTCCTAGACACCATCCTACATAGGCTATACTTACTAAGATGAAAAATGTCATCAGTGTGAAGACAGTTCAACAAGTGTTAATAAAGGCCGCCCTCAACCTTAAGGGACCTGAACTAGGTACCAATAAGGGGTTTAGGCCAATATTAACAAACGCGACTTCACATATTCCTCTCAATTTACAACTTACAAATAAAATTGGTGTTCAATAATATAAATAACATCCTAATTAATTTAAACTAAGGGGGGTGTATTGTATATGGAATTAGTGGAACTTTTAAAGAAATCTATGGAATTTAAAAGTCTAGGTGTATTCAATTAAGATTTTTAAAGACTTCATGAATTCAATTAAGTTTCGAACAAATTATATACAATAATTATAAACAAAAACAAGTGATTTTTCAATCCCCGGTAACGGCGCCAAAAATTGACACGCTAAAAGCAAGCGCGCAATTTAACCCTGCAAAATGTAGTTGTCAGTATAGAATAAGTAGAGATCGTTCAAGCCGGGGATTTAGGGTACACCTATAATTGCAAAAATAAATAATTAATAAAAGTACAAAGTATTATTTACAAAAATAAAACAAAGAATAAAAATATATACAAATTAACATAAAAAGGGGGGAGTTTAGGTTTTGAAAATTAAAAGAAACAAAATTAAAACGTAAAATACATATACAAGGGTGGAACACAAGGAATAAAGATCAAAACCACATCCATATGAATGAAATCCAATTACAATTCATATAGTTGATTTTCTATGCCATGAGAAAGAAGTTGACCATGTGAAATGTTAATAAGCAAACAATTTCCCATATTTTACTTTCCTTGAATAATTGATCTAAGTGAAAGCATCTAAATGAATCCTATTGAACATGCAATCATAGTCTAGAAAGCTAGCTACTCAAGAACACATTCAATGCATGAAGAACAAAGAAAGAATGTCAACCAAAGTGCACAACCTAGTACGAAAAAATTTCATCTATTTGCAATCCTCCATAATTGATTTCGACTTTTGTCCAAAGCTTTTACTACTTTTGAAATAGGTTCACAAAACTATTAGGTGAATTGTTTACCTAAATATAGCACCAATTACATGCATATATCCTAAGTGGGCCACCAAAGAACACATAAGCAATCTCACATAAGCAACATAAAAATCAACATAAAGAAATCACAACTTTACTTCAAAACATATAAATGGGCTTGAAACTTTGCCCTTAACGCCATGTTAACTAGAATTCATAACTCTATGTAATGACCTCCATTTTTTTTATCAGGCTAAACATAACTGCAGTGCCTTACTTTACATAATTGCATTGATTGCAATGCTTTACCTTTCATGATTAAGCATAACTAGTAGGGTTGCGGCTTTCGTTATTGACCACACCGTTAGTTGATTGATAGCAGCTTAATTATCAGAAAATCTCTCTCTCTCTCTCTCTCTCTCTCTCTCTCGACCGAAAAAAAAAAAAAAAAAAAAACAGAGCAAAGCTCTCCGTTCTCTCTCTCGCTCCACCGGCCACCAATCAGCACCAGACCACCTCCCACAGCTTCAACTCGATCTTACGCAGCTGCGGGTGGCAGCCTTGCGCTGCAGAACGACCGGAAACAGCGGCGAAATCCCGGTTTGTTTTAAAACCCGTTTTAGTTCCAAGCTTGATAACTCGTGCTTCCGGTCACCAATCCTCACCAAACTTCATCCTCGAGCTCGCCTCAACCTCCTGAAGCTCCCAGAAGTGTTCTTGCACGGCGGCGCTGCGCGTGGTGGCAACTGGAAGCCAGCCCGATCTAAATCGAAACCGAGTTATCGATCTCGATATCTCAAGCTACAGGCCACCAATCCTCTTGATTCTTGGTTCATTAGACTCACATCAACTTTTTGAACAAGCACCAGGAAGGACCAGACCTGGGTATATCGATTTCACATTCGTCGGAGCTCAACCCATTTAGATCGAAAAACCACCATTCGATCCGGATATCTCGAGCTACAGACCACCATTTCTTATGATTCTTGACCTGGTGAGCTCCCCTTGAATTTCTGAAAAAATCTCCAGAAGGGATCGAAGCGAGTGGTGGAGCTTTTTACGTCGAACTCGAGCTCGCCGGTTTCTGGAAAAATTCCGGCCACCGTGACTGACTTCGGTAATTTTCGACCCCTTCTTGATGTTTTCTGATAGCATGCCTTTAGAGTTTTTTATTAAGCTTGTTGAGATGAAGAAGAGCAGCCCGGCCCCGACACCATTGGTGGTGGTCGGCGGCGGCTCTGCCACTAACTCCGGCGGCCCTTTCGGCCACCTCCGGGGGTCACAAGGAAAATTTATGTGTATTTTTAGATTCTTTACTTCAATGCGATCATTTCGATATATTATACTCAATTTTTCGATATCGTATGATTAAGTTATGAATTTTTACGTTTCGATCGATTTCGATCGTTCGATTTGTGATCTGTGAAGATAAGACCGTCTGATGGACTTGTAGTTTTAATATGTTGATCGTATGACTGTCCCGATGACCTTGTGTGGTTACGGGTGCAGATCCGACAGTTGGATCTTCGTATAATTGTGAAATAGTGATTTGGAAGGATGATTCAGGAAGATCCGACCGTTGGATCTTCATGATAATTTTGGAGGATGATCCTAAGGGCGATCCGTGAGGATTCAACCGTTGGATCTTTATTTAATTACAATCCGACCGTTGGATCATCATTAAATTAGAATTCGACCGTTGGATTGTCATATATGTGCGGTTTATGAATGATTTGCTAAGTTAAGATCGTATCTGACTAGGTGATTGACAGTTTGAGTTGGTGGACGATTGTGAATCGTATTTTGAGCTGTTAAGAAGATGCAGTGGGATTAGAGGTGAGTAAATCGCACATGGTTCATTTACGAACCGAAGTTCCAAAGATTTATGTTTAATTGTGGAAATTGTTTAAGAAATAAATAATTGTTTTGAAAAATATGAACTCGATCTACTACGGTTCATAGGGCTACGGCTCACAGGTAAGAAAATGAATTTAAGTTTTAAAATGAATTTATTTTTTTATTGCATGAGAACTATAGTTGGCATTAATAGGCATTCATGTGTGAATGTCTATGTACATATATTATTTACATGAAAAATATATATGTATTGATGGATTTTGTTGAGGAAACCATATAGTAAGGTGTTGAGTTTTATTGTTTGATCTGTGGAGATCAATAGGTCACGGGGTGACCATGGCATACTATCAGTGAACCACGCTCTTGTACCGGGTTGGTGGTTACTAATAGCATTAAATCGTGAACCACGCTCTCGCGCCGGGTAGGTGGAAACGATCAGTTAGAGCTCTAGTCTGTCTGCCAAATGTTGAGTGATCTTATGAGGGTAACATGGAGTTACTTGAGACTCATAAGTATATATATATATATATATATATATATATATGAGAGTGAGAAAGGGAGTTGTTTTGTGGTGGTCATTGTGGGATGTGATATTACTACAATTTCTATGCTTGAGTTGAAATTGTTAATTAAAATTTGTGCAATCCTTAAGTTTACTCATACGGGCTGTCAAAAGCTTACCGGGTTTTGTGTTGTTGCAATCCCGGTACACTATTCAAACGGTATAGCGGATAATCCTGCAGGTCAGGAGAACTAGGGTGGTGATCGGCCTGCTTAGGGCAGTGGCATTCGAGTCACAGCATTATTGTGAGTTTCGTTATGTTCATTTCAATCTTTACAATTTGGAATTTGTGAGAGTGTGCTGTAATAAGAAAATTGAGGAGTTGGGTTATGTAATATTGAGTGGTGTGAGGTGTGTTACTCTAAAAGAAAATTTTAGATTGGTATTTGTATTTGTGATTATTCATGTTTCGGTTTTGAATTGGTTATTCAAAATTTGGGGCGTGACACTCTACGAATCAAACAAAGGAAAACAAAAGAAAGTATGAAACCCTCACAATTCTTAATCCTTAACCCTAGTTTAGTTATATCCTTACCCTTTGTTCTAAAAACTGAGTGGAGCATATTTTTGAGACTTTGCTTGGAATTTTGGCGTCAAGGATGATTTTTGAAGACATGAAGAAGTTCAAGTGTGGGGGTAGACTAGTCCATAAAAAATTGTATGTAATTGCCGAAAAAAAGAAAAAAAAAAGAATTGAAATCTTAAAAAGAAAAAAAAGGAAGAAGAAAATTACGGCAAAATAAAAAATGTATATGTGTTATTGTTTATGTTTATGGATTTTAGTCCCCTACACTTAGTGGATTTGGAGTTTATTTTGAATTGAAGGCCTATTGTTGAAGAAATTTAGTCTTTGTCCAATTCACACTTGTTCAAAAGAAGGTTAGAATGAAGTTTGGGCCCAACATGATGGCACTTGACCCTTTTATAAGCCCTTGGAGGATACTTGGTGTCACTTATGCATGGTGGAGTTCGAAATTGTCTCTTTACATTAACAAGTGCTCTAATAGGTTTTTAGGATACTTTGTTATTTCCCTATCCTTTGTTTCTTTAAACCTTAAGCCTTGGCCCCATTACAAGCCTTTTATAAGACCTCTTTGATCCTTAAAATGAGATAGCCTTTGATCTGTGGAGATGAGTCATGACTGTTGAACTTATGGCTTGGGTTCATTCGTGCAAGTGGTTGGTATCTTTCATGAGATCTTTGAAAAAAATGATATATATATATATATATATATATCTGTGTGTGTGTGCTTTCGTTTCTTATACATATGTGATCTATTTGTTTATCTTTCACATATACTTGAGTGAATAAGCTTTTAAGCATGAGCCTTGAATATGAGAGAAGAAAGAGTGATATATCCATGTGAGGTTTGAATCATGACTTATTTGAAATATGTTGAGCTCCACCCATCACCATTGTTTACCCCCATGTCTTACATGCTTATATGTGGATTATATGTTGTAATTAACTCTTGAATATCTTGATGATGTGATGCTTGGTTTAGTGCTAATCTTGGTGACTTGAAAGTATGAGATTTATGAGACAATATGTTAAAGGGAAATAGAGGTCCTTTGTGATGTCAACATCTGTGACTTTGTTTTTGGTTTTAAATTTTCGTTGGAAGTCTTCTTTGTGTTTTACGTTTTTCTTGTCTTGAGTCTTTGTGCTTTTGGTTTTCTATACTTAGTCTTTTTCGTTGGTTTCTTTGTTTTGTGTCTTTAGTCTTTTTGGTTTGTTATGTTGATTTTGCTAAGGGACTAGCAAAATCAACATAACACCATACCACAACACCATACCACTCTTAATTCCATTTCTTTCTTCCTCTGCCGAAAACATCACCACAAATCCCCTCCTTCTCTATTTCTTCTCCTCACCAAGATCCACACCTCCTCACCAAAATTTCTTCTTCTTATCTTGTCTTCCCCTCAGTAATATCCACACTTCCTCACTAAGATCCACCTCACCAAAATTCCATCTTCTCATCAATTTCACAAGATTCAAAGGGGAAGCACTTCAAGCATAAGGGGTTTAATCACCACTTGGGTAAAAGGGAGAAATTATAATTCCAAGGCTTGTTATGTTTTCTTTTTAGCATTTGTAGCTTGTCTTGGTTGTTCTCCCTCTTTTATACCTTTCCTTCTTTTATTTGTATGAAATTGATGGAATTGATGATGTATATATTTATGGGTAGTGAGTAGAAATTTTGTTGGGGACTAGGGTTGTGTGCCCTAGCCCAATTTTTATGTAAAGGACGCCTATTTTAATGGATTGATGCAATTTATTTTATTGGATGCTTATATCAATTTTTGTTGGGTTGAAATGCATGTCTAGGAGCCTAGTCAACTCTAGGGTATGTATTTTGAGCATGTCTAGGATGGAGTTAGAGGCTTGACCCCCTCTAATTCCTAAGCTAGAACCCTCAATTTGGTATTGTAGGGATAAGCATGGTGATTAGCACCCGCCGCATGATTGCGAGGGTGAATCGCTTAGTGGTCTAATTCTTGAGTTTTATGCCAATTAAAGCCACTTAGAGACCCTTGATCGAGCTCTAGCTCTTTCTAATTGAGTTTGTGTGACCCTTGAAAAGGCACATTAATACCGTAATTGAGAATATATGGTCCTTAAGCCTTGAACCGCCTTGGATACGACTACCGACTAATCAAGAATTTTGCATCTACATTAGATTGCTTCCAACGGATAGGATTTGGGTGAAGAAACCTCCCTAGCACCCAACACTCTCTTGTCTTGAATTTTTTGCAAACTACTTTAGCATTGCTTTTTTCATTTTTAGCAATTTTCTATTTTCAGTTCTCAAATTTAGTTTAAGTCTTCACAATTAAAAATTACAATTTCGGATACTTGTTGCTAGGATAATTTGCATTTGTGCTTAGTTGTCCGTAACTAAGTGGGGTTCTCTATTCCCTTGGTGGGGTTCTCTATTCCCTTGGGTACGATACTTAGAGCTTAATTTATTTTCCCTAAACTTGATGACTGTGTTGTATTACTCGTGAGGCGCTAGTATATGCACCAAATCACTTTGCAACATATAAACTTTGTTTGTTTGTTTATTTCTTTAATTTTCACATTATTTCTTTATTCAAAAATCTAAAAACAATATCTTCTTTCTCTTGATTGTTCATTGTGTTTATGTGTTCTTAGTTTGGATTAATTCAGTTAGGATTTAAATTAAATATCAATCTTCAGTTGGAACAACCTCGTACTTGCACACTATGCAAACGACGATTTGTGCCCTTGCGAGTTTTAATTAAAATTTCACAACAATATCCTGGGAAACAGACTAGAGCTCTAACTAAATCTTAACCAGTCTCTATCCTCGACTTCGACCCACAAACACAAAGTAAGTGAGGAGGAGCCTCGAATGCAACTCACGTGAGGAGGAGAACTAAAAATATACAATAACCCAAGTATGGTGGAAGATAATATCCAAAAACCAGTAAATCCATAAATCCATACAGCTTCCCCAAAATCTTGCAATAGAAAGCACAAGTACGATTCCCAACCGTACTCAATAAATCTCATGATAATTCAAATAAAATCAACGCCGTGTCCCACACGTCAAAATAATCTCAAATCAATAACAAATAAGCGAGATCAAAATATAAATCATAAAAGTCTAAAATAAACAATAATGCAATTACATCAAATTCCCATTTCGAAAATCTTTCCAAGGAATTTCAAATCGACGAATAGAAATATATTTAATTCCGGAAATCACCTCAAAAAATGATTAATCGAAAATCATTATAAATCATAAATTCAAATTCAAGCATAGAAAACTCTCATTCAAAAATCATAATGGAAAATCCAATCAATATTTCAAAACCAAATAATATCCGAAACTAATTAATATGATCGACAAATAATATGAAAATTAAATAAAGCATTATTAGTTCGAGAAATAAACGCATGCATCATTATTTAAAACAAAAGTCTACTCACAGTAGCTAATCCTGCCGTCGATCAGCACTCTCCTCATACAAAGTCTCCTCTCGTCATGTACATAGTAGCACTCGTAAACAACTAAACTAATTATCAACAATTAAGTTTACTTTAATTTACAATGGACTCAACTCCTTGGATTTAACCCTAACTTTACCATTAACACCAATTCGTCAATTTAAAAGATCTAAGCACTACTAAAATAATACTAATAGACATCACGTCATCTAAATAAGTTAGCATTTCTAGTGATGTCAAAAAATGTCCTAACATCGGTTCCTAAAATTTCGATTTTAATTAGTATAATTAAGATTGATTTGTTAAGTTAACTGATGTCTACACTTTACAATTTTTATTATCTACACCGGTCGTCCCAAAAATCGATGTCTAAAGTTTTGTGCAAATCTCAAATATGCTAAAACACGGAAGCCATCTAAATTTGTTTCGTTTAAGTGAGCACAGACAAAAATTTAGGTTTCTCTCTATCCTTCAAAAAGAAAAAAATACCCTAGCCTCCTCTTCACCGACTCCGATTTCCAAACCACTTCACCAACTTCATTCTCCATCTCTCTAGTAGTGCTGGCCATCGTGACGAGGAGGAGAAATGTATCCTAGTGACCAAGCTCGGTCGTCATGTCAAGGACGGTAAGATCTCATCTCTGGGGCAGATTTACCTTCACTCGCTTCCAATCAAGGAGCACCAGATCATTGACACTCTCTGCCTTGGTCTGAAGGATGAGGTCATGAAGATCATGCTGGTTCAGAAGTAGACCCACGCCAATCAGAGGTCCCGATTCAAGGCCTTCGTCGTCGTCAACGATAGCAATGACCATGTCGAACTCAGCATCAAGTGCAGCAAGGAGGTTGCTACTGCTATTCGTGGAGCCATTATTTTGGCTAAGCTTTCGGTGATTTAAGGTTTTCTTTATTTGATTTCTCTTTTTACAATCTTTTCATGGTGTTTTTGTTGTGTCTTACTAACATGTTCTCTCATATCTGCTCTCTCATTTTTTATTCAATTTTAATTTCAATTTCAGAGAACTCAAGCCTCTCCAATCATTCTTGCTTCTTCAATGAAATATATTTGTGTTCAATTTTGCTTCTTTTGGTTGATCAGTTCAGTTTGAAGATTTAAATGGGTTATATTGGGTTTGTTTTCTCTCATAGTGTCATTTGATTGCATTGGATTCGTTGGATTTTGTTGGGTTGATTAAGTTGTATTCAAAATTGTCATTGTGAGAATGTGTACTTACATAAGTATTTGCCAAGCATAATTAGCTATAATGAGCCACGCTCATACTACCGCCAGCGGTACCAACAACCACCAATGGTGTGACCTACGAAAGTACAGCTATCACCTGAGCCCCGGCTCACCCCCAGATCACCACTGAAGTGCCAGCACGCGTAGCGCCAAGATCGCCTCGTTGAAGCTCAGAAGCTGGGAACTGAAGCATATCAGTCCCATATCAAAAACAAGGAAGAGGTCAGCCTCTTCCCCACCTATAAAAGGTCCACTCATCTCTTCTCATTAATCACGCATTTACTTCTTACTTGTTATTCTGTCAACATAAATACATTGACTAACTTAGGCATCAGAGAAGAGAAGACCGCCAACCGTGGTCTCCCTCTAACGCCCTTTGTATTTCATTTGACAGGTAACAGGAACAATAAGAATATCACAAGTAGCGGTTTGCCCCTCGAACCAGCGTTAACCAAGGTTTAGCTACCACTGAATCTTAGACATTAACAAATGTTCCCTATTATGAATGTTTAGGTCCGCCGGATATCACAGCTTGTTTTGAAAAAAGATCATGCTTTCATTGATACAGTGGGATTGGGTTGTGTGGAAACTCATGCTAACGTATTGAACGTTGACCAGTTGTGCTAAATTGACTAATTCCCATTTTGGATAATATGTTAATTCCTGCTTTTAAATCTCTGTTGAACTAAAATGCTAGTTTCTACAACATTTTTGTTCGTATGTTTGTGATGATTTGAAATTGGTCTCATAGTTCATTAAACCCAGGATATGACCATCGACATCATGATCCCATCTCTCCTTGCTGTGCAGGTTAAGCAGTCATATTGATTTGAATGCTTGAATGCAACTTACGCTAAGGGCACGGTCATCAAAGAAGTGGGAAATATTTAGACCCGAAATTATCGTACCACGGGGATTGAAAAGCTAACTTCAATCCTTGGTTATGCCGATTACTAAGTCACTAACAATTAACAAAGAACCTAGAAAAATAGCACCAAACTATTTACATGCCCGGCTCGGAACAACCAAGCCTAAAATTGGTCAAGAGAACCACAAATAAATGCGGAAACCCACAACCAAGTGGTATTGACAATGAAAGTGGTTTATGAAATTTGATTTTGATTGCGAAAAATAAAATTGACAATTGAAAATTAATATTGCAACTAAAGATAAAGATAATAGAAACTTATCAAGAAATTAAAATTAGGTCACTAGGGTATCCTCCTAGCCAAATTCAATGCATAAATATATTCCGACAATGGTCACTCAATTCATAGTGGCATCAAAAACCGTACCCAAGGCTTTTCAAGGCTCATGGGTCAATAGATTCCTTAAAAGATATTCCTACTCCGGATCAAGGGTCGTAGAAACTCAATTGGGACAATAATCTAGAGCCTTGTTAGGGCCTCTAGTTGCACCAAAAGGCGAAGAGTCCTAGAATCAAAATTCCCAAGCTAGCCAATACGGCAATCGAAATTGGTATTGTAGCTAACCATGTTCTAAACAAGTATCCTAGCCATAAATTAGAGAAATGATTAGATCCCCTAATTTTTCTAGACATACTCATCTACACATTCGAGAGTTAATCAAGCTCCTAAGCATGTATCTAAGCCAAATATTATAGAATAGAACATATGCCAAACACGAAATTGAAAACCATTAAATCAAAACATATTTATTACATTAAATCCATGCTAGGGCTCAAACCCTAGCTTCCTAAATAGACTACTCACAACCCATCCACAAATCAACAACAATATTCATCAATTAAATAGGTAAAGGTGAAGAAGAGTGAGAAGTAACAAGAACAAGTCACAAATTGCTATGGAGCATTTATGACAAGTCTTGATTTATGGCTTCCCACTATACCCAATCTCAAGTCTTGATGTAGATGCTCAAATCTTGATGCCTCTTGAAATCCCTTGAGAAATTGATGAGGATTTGATGGAATTTTGGTGAGGTGAATCTTGTTGAGCTGATGGTGGATCTTGGTGAGGAGGAAAATAAATCTTAGTGAGGTGGAGTGGATCTTGGTGAGGTGATGAAATGGTTCTTGGTGAGAAGAAGAAATGATGTGGAGAAGTGGTTTTGGTTGTAGGGTGAGAGAGGGAGAGTGAGAAGGGTGATGGTGGGGAGTGCGGCAGAAAGTGAAGAAGAATGAAAAATGGGGATGGAATATGGGTCTGGTGGTGCGGCTGCAGAGAGAAAAAAAAAAAAAGAAGATGGGAGACCTTCGTGCGGCTCTGTAGCTCTTTTTCTCTCTTTGAAGGAGAGCGTGTATCCCCATAGGTCTTCGGTGGCTGAGAGTAAAAGGAACTGGAGCTGCCACTTGTAGGCAGCCAATTGGCTCAAGGCAAAGCATAATTAAGCCAATGCTTAATTAATGAACCAACACGTGCACAGATTCCACTCCTCCTTTTCTTGTATATTTCTTTTTTTCATTTCTTTTCTTCTTTTTCTATTTCTTCATTTTCTCTCAATATTTATATATATATATATATATTCAAATCTTCTCCGCGATCTCAATATATTTTCACACCAACCATCCAAGAAGTAGTCGGGTTTCACTTCTCTCGCTGACATTGACCATGGTTGACCGGAGCCACTATTTTGTCTTTTTGTCAGAAACTCCAATTTGCTCCAAATTCGCACCATTTTCTCTCGTTTCCGCAATTCCGCTTATTTTCTACAAAATAACAAAAATGGATTAATTACATATTACATGAGGATTGACTTAATTATAGTGCTTTAGATATAATTATATGCATATAAATGCGTATAATCACATATCTTGTTGCACCACATGACTTGCATTTTCAAATAGTTCACCATCTTTTGAAGGAGCATATCTAGCAATCAACTGATTATAAGGTTAATAGTTATAATATCTTGTTTCAAATAATTAGTTATACTGTAGGTACTAGAGGCCTAATGTTTTACCTATCAGGTTATTGTTTTCTATACAGCTGGAATGGTAACATCCCTCCTCTACCTTTTTCTCTGTGAAATGAAAATGAATGTAAGGAAGATACATTCTAAAAAGCCTCAACTGTATCGAACTCGTATCTCTGAGGAATTCAAGGAATCAAAGCAATTGATTCTTGTTATCTCTGATGCATCAGCACTTGGAATGAACTATCTTGATGTTACATTGGTCATTCAGGTAATCACAATCCCGAGATAAATATTAACTCAAGTTTAGAACAATTGTGAGAAGATCACTGGTCTCAGAATTTCTTCTAGATGTTAAATCTTTAAATTTTTTAATGGAATAGAGGGTGTAAAAGCTGGAGCTAAGGCAACTGTTATTGCTAGCATTGCCACTGGAATTCCAACTGTAAGTTACCTTTAACACCTTATATCTTATATATAAGTATGTGAATCTATATGTATGAAACGGGGAAATGTATGATATCCAAAACTAATTAAGACTATGCTTTAAATGCAGTTTGCTATTTTATATACAACAAATTACTTAATAATTAAGCTGATGCTCATTATAACTTACATTCACATGTTATATATCATGCTACATAGAATGATAACAATCTCTTTTGTTCCTATGTTCTTGCAAAAAGTAAAGTCCAAAAGACATTAATAATAAACTATAATGCAATTATATGAAACATAATTGGAGGCATGAAGAAGATATATGCTACATAGGTGTTTGTATTTGTATGCTAAAATGATGTGGTGTAAATTGATGTGTTATTTGCAGGCTACTTTTGAGTGTCCTAAAACCCTATGGTTTCTTGACACCTGAATTCTGGAGGGAGACTCGCTTCACAAAGATGTTTTAAGGATTTGGTGTAATCTTCGCTTCATGGATGTTTTATATAGGTTGTATATATTCTTATAAGGATGTTGTTATGCCCTTTTTCTTTTCAATTGTTTATGTACCTTGAGTATCAATATTAATGAGAATGATATTCTCTTCATCTTTCTTTATGTATTCTTGTTTTAACGGTTATCACCAATAATTGATTGTAAAGTTTAGCTGAAGCACAAGAAATAAAAACAAAACATATTCAAATAATAAACTAATGTTAGTAAAGAAAAGTACATTGGTTTCTTAAAAGGAAGCGATGTCAAATAGGAGATTTTAAATGGATTAAAATGATAAAGCGATGTCATAATAAGAAAACAAATCGGGTTTTTAATAGAAAACTACTGTTAAGACCCAATTTTTACATCGGTTCCTTAAAGGAAGATATGTGTAGAGGCATTTTTAACATCGGGTGATCAAAAGGAAGCGATGTGTAGATGCATTTTTAACATCGGCTAACAACCGATGTCTGGGTTTTCATGATCTTTAACATCACCCACTAAGACATTAGATTTTTATTTTTAGTTTTATATCAGTTAGGAACTGATGTCTATGAACTTTATTCTAGTAGTGAAGGCAAAACTGAGAAAAATCCGACGATCGGATTCTCGTAATTCAATAACCGAAATTCCAAACTTCAGAAACTTACAATCGATATTAAAACAGCTATAGTTTCCACCAAATTCACATCTACGGGTTCGAGACATCACAACCAACTAACTAACCCCAAGCAGAAGGCTAGAATCAACCCTATGCACTTCCGAGCGCTACCAATAGTGGTGGCGAGTGGGCCCCACACACTGCCGGCCAACCTCCGAATTAGGAAACATCACCTATGCCAAAATCTTTCTCTCATCATCCCAAACAAAATTCACAACTACCACAAAGTCCAATTCAAAGCACAAAGATTCTTCCTAGAAATCCTAGAAATTTCCAAGTTTCAATTCTTCCTAGAAATTTCTAAGCTTCGATTCTTCCTCCACACAGCAAATTCGTTCAAGAAACTTGTATAGATAGTTAGAAGATGTTGGTAGCTCTCTAATGCACCGGTGGTGCGACCTGAAACGACTGAAAAACGGTGAATCGTCGTCGGTGACAAACAACGACTAAGCTCAAGAAATTGCTTCAATTCTCTCTCCATCAACCCAATTTTTGTAACCCACTGCTATAAGCTTGTAGAGGAGGAGGAGTCGGTCCAAATAGGACCTGTGGCCAGACTGCGGAGTTTCACCGAAAAAAAAAAAAACAAAGAAAGCCGAAGAGGGAGGGAGAGAGGAAGAGAGAGAAAGTCGGGTTGGGGGGGGGGGGGGGGGTAGGTTTCTAGAAATGGAAATCTACCATGGTAATTTCTTCTCTATATAGAAAGTTATCATGAACAATAACTTTCACATTTTAGACCATAACTTTCTCATACGAAATCAAATTTAAGCGTGCTATATGTCCACGAACTCGGTTTAACATCCTCTACAACTTACATGAAGAAAATCTTATTAAATGACCAACGATACAAAAAGTCTACTTTTAGGGTCTCCTAAAAGTATCGAAACTTAGTTAAAAGTGAAAATAAATGTTGTTTACCGTCCGGATGACTAGTAACCTGGTAACTTGAGATCCAGGACGTATCACTGCTGGTCGTGAAGCTGTACACAAATTGATGAATCCACCCCCACCCGCTGCTATTGCTCAGCCAGTCGAGGAGCCCGGGGCTGAGGGGTTTCCGGAGCCTGCTGTTGAGGTTTAGCCAAGCTATCCTGAGGGGTCTAGTCCTAGCGCCAAGCAGTGAGAGATGCTCTATTAGATTTATTTAGGGATTGATGTTTAGTTGTTCTCGTTTTCTCTTTTGTGATGTAAAGGATTTTTGGGGATTTTGGCACTTTCTGGTAATTTTGGTTTTGTGCTATGACTTGGTGACGTGGACGTTGTTTGAAACAATCCACCCTTAATTTGGGAATACATTATGGAGATTTGGAAAGTCATAGCTTTATCCTTGTAAAAGTGTTGTTTTATCTCTTTTTCTGTTCCGCTTTTATTGCTCTTTTAATATTTTTTAATCTTGGTAAAAGCATGCGTTTTTCTAGCAATAAATGTCACTCTGCTAGAGCCAATAGGTGACAATCTGGGCTGTGGGATTCACCCTATAAATAGAAGCATTGGGGGTGGGGGAAGAGCATCACAAACATATGAATATCTACGTCTCTGTTTTTCCTCCTTGTGTTCCTTTTGCTTCTGAAATCTAGGTTTTTAGAGATAGGCTGTGGTGATGGTGTTTTGAGTCTGGTGGAGAAATCTCAAGCCTGGATTGAGTTTGGTGACGAAATCTTAGGCACACTCATCTTCAGTATCCCACTAAAGTTGGGCCCATGGCGCTAGTGAGTTGAAGTTCTTGTGCTGTTATTGCAAAAGGTGGAGTTGAAGAGGGCTCAATTGCGACCATGGTCCCCAGCGCCTCTGTGATGGTGTGGAGATATATAATGGTTACAGCAAAGGCACTAGTACACGTTATCGTCATTTTAGGCGATGTATATGTCTTTGTCCTCCGTGATGGCGTTAAGGCAGAGTGGTACCAACCTTCATGTACCTCGGTGTGCTACCATTGACGGTCTGGTTGAGTCTTCTCGAGTTCATATGGTGGCATGCTATTTTGTGCCTCGATATCGGCCTAGTGTGGTGTGTGCCATTCTACCTTAGCGTCTGGGTTGCTAAAGATAGTTTTATGCCTCAGGATCGATTGTTGCCCTTTAATTGGTTCATTTCATCTCCAATTGTACAAAAAGAAAGTGAAATGAGAATTTGTGATTTTATGAGATTTGCCTGTTTTTTATGTCTATGTTTAGCCTGTATGACCCGTGCATTATCGTGGTGAGCTATACGCATCTTGTTGTTGATGTTGCAGAGGTGGGCGCGCTCTCAGCACTCTTCGAGGATATCATTGTTCAGCTTTAAGCCTTCATTGTTTGTGCTTGGGTTGAAGCATGCGACTTGGTCATTGGGCACTTCCTGTTCCATTAGGATTACCGCCTCGGTGCAGAAGGCCATGCAGTATGATTGCCTAAAGGACCTTTGGCAGTTTTAAGGCCTACAAGCCCTTGGTGCCATCTAGTCTCTTCTTGAGATTATCTTGTTGATTGCCTCGACTTGACCATTTGTCTGTGGGTGGCCTAGGGAGGCATAGAGGATCTTGGTTCCATATTTGCCAACAAACATCTTGAGTTGGTGGTTGTCGAATTAGGATTAATTGTCTGTGATTATGGTTTCTGGGATGCCGAAGTGGGGGAAAATATTCCTCCAAAGGTAGCTGATTACCTTAGCCACTGTGATTGTTGCCAATACCTCTGCCTCAACCCACTTCGAGTTGTATTCCACTGCTGCAATGGAAATATTTTAGTTGGTCTAGCGCTATTGGGAATTTATCAATGAAATCGAGGCCCCATTGATACAAGTTCCATGGAGCTATGATAATGGAAAATGTTACCGAGGGTGCCAGAGGGGAGTTTGTGAACTGGTGGCATTTCAAGGAGGTTTGTGAAACATGCTCGGCGTCCTTGCCAATTGTAGGCCAATAGTATCATGTTTGCAAAGCCTTGTATGCTAGGTTTCTAGAGCCTGAGTGGTTTCCACATGTGCCCCATGCATGGACTGTAGGACTCTGTTGCCTTCTTCTTCGGTAATGCACTTCAAATTAGGAAAAGACGGTCCCTTCCTGTATAATTTGCAGTCTCTGAGTGTGTAAAGTGTGGCTCGTCTCTTGAGCCTTGTGGCTGCTACCTTGTCTATAAGCAGTGTGCCCTTTAATAGGTAAGCGATGAATGGGTCCATCCATTATAATGGCAGTTGTTGTTCTGTAACATATATCTCAGAGAATGCTTTGTCTATACTCGATTTCTCGAGTACTTTGATCTTTAGAGAACCTGTGTATGTCCCTTGTGGGGACGTGGCGAGTCGCACTATGGCATTTGCCTTGGTGTTTTTGGCTCTTGGTATCTGATTGATATTATAAAAAGTGAAGGTGTGCTTGAGGAGTGCCCCAACAAGATTTTGGTACTGTGTGAGGTGTGGTTCCTTGGCCTGGAAGTCACCACCTACCTGGTTGACCACCAGCTATGAATCACTGAAGATGTTCAGATCTATGGTGCCCAGTTCTCTGGCAAGTTGTAGCCCTGCTATGAGTGCCTCATATTCTGCTGTATTGTTTGAAGCTTTGAATTTGAATCTCAAGGCATACTCGTAGTTATGGCCCTCAGGATCTGTGTGTAAGATGCCTGCGCCACTGGTCTTGTTGTTAGATGATCCGTCAACATGTAGTTCCTATACCTGTATGGTGATTGAGGGTTGCTCATCATGTGTTGGTTCCTTGTTGTCCTCCAATGGTATGAACTCAACAATAAAGTCTGCTGCTACCTGGCCCATGATGGCCGTTCTAGGGATGAATTCGATGTCGAACGCTCCTAGCTCGATTGCTCATTTTATTAGCCTCCCTGAGGTCTCGGGTTTTTGCAGGATCTACTCGAGTGGGTGGTTTGTCAGGTGATTGATGCGGCTGAAATAGCCTCACAATTTAACCCTGCAAAATGTAGTTGTTAGTATAGGATAAGCAGGGATCGTTCAGTCCGGGGATTGTAGGGTACACCTACACAAAAAGGTCAATTAACAAATAAAAGAATAAAATGGGGGGTTTTGAATTTTGGTTCCTAATCTACTTAAAATAAAAAACAAAACAAATAAACCTATATACAATGATCGACTTCCCTAACCTAGACCAATACCACTCGAAAATTACTATGTGTAAAAACAGAAAATTCATTTCAACATGCTACAAAAATGTGCCCACCTTAAATGCCTAGATAAGAGCTCAAATGAAAAGCCTCAGCGGATCAATCCACTTATCTGATTCATTCTAATGTAGGCTTGGATCGGAAAAGTCCTTACCAAGCCTAATACTACTAATTTTCGAAAACACTCAGCGTAATTCTCTTAACTAGTAGTATTATCTAACCCTCGAATCAACTCACACGTGCAAATTAACCATTAGACATAGAATTTAACAAGTAATTTCCAAAATCGTTTAACCATTGAACATAGTTTTTACCACTTTTTAGAACTAATTGCTACTTGTTTAGCTCAGCGTCTTAACAAATAGCAATTACTCTTGGCAAATTAAGAAAACACACAAGAACTCTCACCGTTATTCTAGCATGTAAACTTATGAACCTAACCCTGAAAATTTCCAAAACACATAAAAGGGCACAAGATTGTAACATGCATCATAAAAGAATTCTCAAAATTAACTCAATAATAAACTGAAAATCTCAAAAATATTAATAAAAATATTCTGAAAATTTCATGTCTCCAATTACACAACTCACAAATTGAAACACACAAAACCGAAACAAAAATTATAAGTAGAGTCATAGTTACACTTTGAAGCTTTCCTCAGCGGCTTAGCAACACGGTGATGAACTCGTCTCTGCGATGGTGGTGGAGCGTCCTTGACTCAGCGCCTTAGAGCTTTGTAGATTGATGGTTGGATGGTGTCACGGTCTTGTAGGTGATGGAAGTTTAAGGAGTGAATTGGGCAGTCTTGGAATGATTTCAGCTGGGAAGTGATGCTTGGCTGGGAAGTGATCTTGGCTGGGAAGTGATCTTAATTCTATTCTGGACATTGCCTATTTATAGGGGAGCATTGGTTGGTTTTCCCAACTGAAACGTCTCCTTTATGGCCTTAACTCCTCTCATAATGGGGCAATTCCTTTAATTTCCAAGCTGAAACGTCTTTCTCTTATTTATTTTTCCAGCTGAAACATCTTTTTCTTTTATTCCTCAACTGAAAATGTCTTTCTCCATTATTCTTCAGCTGAAAACTTCTTTCTCCTTTAATTTCCGAGCTGAAACGTCTTTCTTTCTCTTTTATTCCTCAACTAAAACGTCTTTTCTGCTTTATTTCCCTTCTTCATTGCTTGGTCAACCTGATTAAATAAAGGGCAGAAAATTAAATTCTTTTAGAGAAAATAAAAAGAATTAAAACAATTTAATTTCAGAAAAATACTCCCATAAATTCTATCTTAAGGCCCACAGATTTGCATGACGGTGAGGAATCCTGATCCAGCTAGGATTCTTCATGAATTTTGCGTTTTCCAAAAACAGTTGACAGTTAGGAATCCTGATCCAGCTAGGATTTTTCATGAATTTTACTTTTTTCGCCTATTTCACTCCAAACACTCAACAAGACTCTGAAAATGACTCACTGACTCAAAACACGAAACTTAAGGGAGAAACAATGCTAAAATGGGGCACATATTCAATAATATCGTCACACTTTTTGGTCCTATCAGTGATAGGAGCTTTTTAATGCAACATTTTAATATTTAACTCCCCCATATTTTGCTTAGTTATTTCCTTTACTTAATCATTTTTAATTTAGCAGCCATCTACCCTTGTGTCATTCCAAGAAGATTGCTTGCTTTCAAGGATCTTCAAGTTCTTCGTCTCAAGGCTTTGTCATTCATCTTTCACGGTGTATTTCATACTTTCTTTTGTTTTCCTTGTTTGATTCGTAGAGTTATGAATTCTAGTTAACATGACGTTAAGGGCAAAGTTTAAAGCCCATTTATATGTTTTGAAATAAAGTTGCAATTTCTTTGTGTTGATTTCTATGTTGCTTATGTGAGATTTCTTAAATGATTTTGTTTTACAGAAAACTTTTTAATGTATGTGTTCTTTGGTGGCCAACTTAGGATATATGCATGTAATTGGAGCTACATTTAGGTTAACAATTCACCTAATAGTTTTGTGAACCTAAATCATAAGTAGTAAAGGCTTTGGACAAATGTCGAAATCAATTAAGGAGGATTGCAAATAGATGAACTTTTTCATACTAGGTTGTGCACTTTGGTTGACATCCTTTCTTTGTTCTTCATGCGTTGAATGTGTTCTTGATTAGCTAGCTTTTTAGACAAAGATTGCATGTTCAATAGGATTAATTTAGGTGCTTTCACTTAGATCAATTATTCAAGGAAAGTAAAATATGAGAAATCGTTTGCTTACTAATGTTTCACATGGTCAACTTCTTTCTCATGACCTAAAAGATCAACTATAGGATTTGTAATTGGATTTCTTGCATATGGATGTGGTTTTGATCTTTGTTCCTTGCGTTCCACCCTTGTATATGTATTTTACATTTTTATTTTTGTTTCTTTTAATTTTTTTTAATTTAAAAACCTAAAACCCCCTTATTTGTATTTACTTGTATATATATATTTTCATTCTTTGGTTTATTTTTGTATATAATAGTTTGTACTTATATTAATTCTTTATTTGTTTATGCAATTACATGTGTACCTTCAATCCTAGGCTAGAACTATCCCTACTAATTCTATATTAACAACTACATTTTCCAGGGTTAAATTGCGCGCCTGCTTTTAGCGTATCATCAGGACATGTATTATGTGTGCCTGAAAGTATTGTTGTAGGCACCTGGAAGTAGTGATGAGGGCAAGGGCTAACTTTTCTATCTCTGGGTACCTTGTCCTGGTGTCGGTGAAACCCTTTCCTATGTAGTATACGGGCAACTTGTCCTTATCTTCATGCCAGACTAGGGCCGAGCTGATCGCTGAAGTTGAGACAGCTATGTATATGTATATTACTTCTCCCGGGATGGGTTTAGAGAGGATGGGGACCGAGGCGAGGTACTCGAGTATGCTATTAAAAGCCTTGTCTTCCTCTGTTCCCCAGGTTATGTGTTCCGTGTGCTATGATTTGAGCAGTTTGAAGAAAGGGGCACATTTGTCTGTGAGTCGAGATACACACCAGCTAGCGAGTGCTACGATTTTTCCTGTGAGGGATTAAACCTTGTTCCTTGTTTTGGGGGTGGCCATGTCGAGGATAGCCTACACTTTTTCCGGGTTAGGCGCTATGTCCCTTTTGCTTACTATGAATTCCAAGAACTTGCTTCATGTACTTATGTGAGCATTTGCCTAATCATAATTAGCTATAATGAGCCACCCTCATACTACCGCCAGCGGTACCAACAACTATCAAGGGTGTGACCTACGGAAACACAGCCAAACAGGCTATTTGCCAAGCTCCAGCTCAGCCCAAGGTCACAGCTAACGCGCCGCACCAAGATCACCTCGCTGAAACATCAGAAGTTGGGAATTAAATCTGGGTACGGTCTTGGACAGCGCACCATTCCACATTGGCCATTGCACTATCCAAACGCTCCTTTATGTAAACTCTACCATTTCTAATTGCAAACCATGTATATTCAGGGCCATTGATTTTCAAATCTTGCAATTGAGCATTGGAGATGAAAGACTGAAAGAGTTTAATCCTCCAGATATCTGGTGCAACTCCCCCCCTCCCACTTTTCAAAAGACCATTGAATCTCGTTAAAATCTCCAATACAAAGCCAGGGAGAGTTGCAAGAAGGGAACCGATTATACATCGAATGCCAAAATAATTTTTTTCATTTTCATGAGGATTACCGTACACAAAGGAAATCTTACAAACAAAAGCTTCAGAAACAAAAGACACCATGGTATCAATAATGTTGACCGACGAGTCAACTATGGAGACAGTAACCGTATCATCCCAAAAAAGTGCCAAGCCACCACCGGTATTGATAGGGTCAACAGCTAGATGATTTCGAAAATGAAGTTTCTTCCTCCAAACCAAAATTTGGTCTTCGGGTTGTCTAGTCTCCATAAGAAACAGGATCTGAGGAGATTGCCTACGGCATAATCTCGAAAGGACATGTTTTGTTAGGGGGGATCCAAGCCCCTGACAATTTCAGGATAAGATTCTCATCGATGGTCTGTAGCCGCCCCAGGCCAGCCACCACAGCCATATTCCATAGTCGGATCCGGGAGTTCCTCAATGCGGAATGAAGGAGGGTTTGGATTGGAAGTTCTGTTTACTATATGTTAGATTAATTGGAATTTTATAAACACATAATAATGAATAAAAATTATATGATTGTTTTGTTTTTAAACCAAACGAATGGCAGAAGAACAACACAAGGGTGAGGTTAGTAGCAACATGGAAGTCATAGCTGCTATTCAAGATATGGCAAGTGCAATAAGGGAAAATTGCAATGGTAATCATCAAGAAGGTAATGAAGAACGAGTTATGAGAATACAAGGTGAATTTCGTAAGGCCCGACCTCCTATATTCAGGGGTACCTTAGATCCCATGATAGCTGAAGAATGGTTGAGACAAATGAAGAGAACTCTGAATAATCAAAAAGTGCAGGAAGATTTGAAAGTAAATATTTCATGTACGTACTTGGAAGGTGCAGCTTATCACTGGTGGGAATCAGTTCTTGCTACTCCAGACACTGAAATTACAACCTAGGATGCATTTGAAGTTATTTTTCTTGAAAAATATTTCCCAGACACAGTAAAGCAAGCCAAGGCAAAAGAGTTTATGTTTCTATCTAAAGGGGAAATGACAGTAGCTGAATACCAAGGTAGATTTGAGGAACTAATGCAGTTTGCTCCAGGTATTTTTCCCAATGAGGCTGCTAAAGCAAAGAAATTTGAGGAAGGACTTAATCCTGAGATTAGGGAGAAAGTATCGATTCTAAAGTTATTGAAATATTCGGAAGTGGTGGACCGAGCACTTATTGCTGAACGTAGTATTCAAGAAACAAAAAGGGTTTGGAATTCTGGGAGTACTAGTGGACAGTTCAAACGCCAGAATTTTGGACCTTCCAGAAATAATTTCCAGAGATCATATAAATCTTTTGGGGCATCTCCATATACAAAATTCTATTACTACTATAGAGGACCAGGGCATCTTCAGAGGAATTGTCCACTCATACAGTCAAATCAAGTTCCATATGCACAATTTTGTCCAAATCAGCAACCTCAGTTTCATGCTCCACAACCCCAGTTTCGTCCTCAGCATTAGCAGGGTTATGCGCCGCAACAACAATATCGTGCACCTTTTCAACCACAACAAAATTGGTAGAGGCCAAATGTTCCTCAACAGGCACAATGACCAGGAAATCTTATTTGGCCTAGAGCACCAATTGGCGCATGACGTCCAACACAGGGTCCAATTGTATGCTTTGAATGACATGGAGGTACAAAATGGATCTCAAGTGGTAGAAGGTACATTCTTAGTATCTAATATAGCAGCTAGAATATTATTTGATCCTGGTGCGACAAATTCTTTTATATCATCATCCTCTGCATCTATACTTGAATTGAAACCTGAGATTATGAAGACTTCATTAATTATTGGGTCTCCTTTGAGTGAGGGTGTAAGAGTTAATAGAGTGTGTAGGCTATGCATGACAGAAATATCAAATCATAAATTCAACTTTGATTTGATAATGCTAGAAATGTCAGAGCACGATATCATCTTGGGTATGGATTGGCTTAGTCATGATGATGGACTGTGGTAAAAAGAAGATAACTATCAGTACTCCAGAAGGTGAAACTTATATTTTTTACAGGGATAAGAGCACTTATGAACCAGAAGTATCATTCGATATCAAATGTAATTATTTGAATTTGATTGCTCACATTGTGGCCAAAGAAGAGAATAAAATGAAGTTATAAACTATTCCTATGGTAAATGAATTTACTAATGTGTTTCCAAAAGATTTATTCGGATTTCCTCCTGTGCGTGAGATAGAATTCATAATTGAAGTGTATCCGGGTACATCACCTATTTCAATACCCCCTTACCGTATGGCACCAACATAACTGAAAGAACTCAAGGTACAAATTCAGGAATTAGAAAACAAAGGTTATATTCGTCCTAGTACTTCACTGTGGGGAGCACCGGCCATTTTTGTGAAAAAGAAAGATGGATCTCTTCAAATGTGCGTCGATTATCGTCAATTGAATAGAGTAACTGTGAAGAATAAATATCTGATACCAAGAATTGATGATTTGTTTGATCAGTTAAGGGGTTCTTGTTTCTTTTCAAAAATTGATCTCCGTTTCGGTTATCATCAACTCCGAGTCAAACCTGAAGATGTACCGAAACCGAGCTTTTAGGACTCGATACGGACATTATGAATTTTTGGTTATGCCTTTTGGTTTGACAAATGCCCCAGCAACATTTATGGACTTAATGAACCGTGTTTTTCAACCCTATTTGGATCAATCAGTTTGTAATTGTCTTCATTGATGACATCCCCATTTACTCAAAATCACAAGAAGATCATGAGAGACATTTGTCCATTACGTTATAGACCTTGAGAGAACATCAATTATTTGCTAAGTTTAGCAAATGTGAATTTTGGTTGATTGAAATAAAATTTTTGGGACATGTGATCTCTAACGAAGGCATTGAAGTTGATTCTTCCAAGGTAGAAGCAGTATTAAATTGGAGTCAAAAAAAGAATATTTCAAAAATTTGAAGTTTTCTTGGATTGGCTGGTTATTATCGAAGATTTATAAAAGATTTTTCTCAGTTACCGGCACCCCTGATCAGGTTAACTCGAAAAGAAGTCAAATTTATCTGGAATAGAGAATGTAAAAATTCATTCCAAGAATTGAAGACACGCTTAACTACTGCGCTAGTGTTGATTATTCCTGAGCGAGGAGAAGGTTACGTGGTGTAGACAGATGCTTCTTTACGCGTATTAGGATGTGTGTTAATGTAATCAGATAGAGTGGTCGCATATGCCTCTTGACAACTGAAAACACACGAAAGAAATTATTCAACGCATGATTTAGAATTAGCTGCTATTGTCCATGCTCTTAAGCCTTGGAGGCATTAATTATATGTGATCGGAGTGATATTTTCTATGTTTTTGATAGGACCAAAAAGTGTGACGATATTATTGAATATGTGACCCATTTTAGCCTTATTTTTCCCTTAGTTTAGTGTTTTGAGTCATTAAGTCATTTTGAGAGTCTTGTTGAGTGTTCGGAGTGAAATAGGCAGAAAAAAAGTAAAAATTCATGAAAAATCCTAGCTGGATCAGGATTCCTAATTGTCAACTGGTTTTGCGGTCTTTACATTTTAATTCCCTTTATTTTCTCTAGAAAATTCTGATATTCTCCTGCTTGTTGTAGGAAACGTTGCCTGGAGGAACTCTTGGAAACAACAATGATGGAGTCATAAAATAAAGCATTAAGATATTTGACCAAGCAATGAAGAAGGGAAATAAAGAAGAAAAGACGTTTTCAGCTGAAGAATAAAGGAGAAAGACGTTTTTAGCTGAAGAATAAAGGAGAAAGACGTTTTTCAGTTGAGGAATAAAAGAGAAAGATGTTTCAGCTGTAAAATAAATAAGAGAAAGACGTTTCAGCTCGGAAATTAAAGGAATTGCTCCATTATGAGAGGAGTTAAGGCCATAAAGGAGACGTTTCAGTTGGGAAAACCAACCAATGCTCCCCTATAAATAGGCAATGTCCAGAATAGAATTGGCATCACTTCCCAGCCAAGATCACTTCCCAGCCAAGATAATTCATTGCTTATCACTTCCTGGCCAAAAACCATTCCAAGACTGCCCAATTCACTCCTCAAACCTCCATCTCCTACAAGACCGTGACCACCATCTATCCATCAATCTACGAAGCTCTTAGGCGCTGAGTCAAGGACGCTCCACCACCATCGCAGAGACGAGTTCATCACCTTGTTGCTAAGCCGCTGAGGAAAGCTTCAAAGTGTAACTATGACTCTACTTATAATTTTTGTTTCGGTTTTGTGTGTTTCAATTTGTGAGTTGCGTAGACTATGTTCAATGGTTAAACGATTCTGGAAATTACGTGTTAAATTCTATGTATAATGGTTATTTGCACGTGTGAGTTGATTCGAGGGTTAGATAATACTACTGGTTAAGAGAATTACGCTGAGTGTTTTCGAAATTTAGTAGTATTAGGCTTGGTAAGGACTTTTCCGATCCATGCCTACATTAGAACGAATCAGATAAGTGGATTGATCCGCTGAGGCTTTTCATTTGAGCTCTTATCTAGGCATTTAAGGTGGGCACATTTTTGTAGCATGTTGAAATGGATTTTCTGTTTTTACACTTAGTAATTTCTGAGTGGTATTGGTCTAGGTTAGGGAAGTCGATCATTGTATATAGTTTTATTTGTTTTGTTTTAATTTTAAGTAGATTAGAAACCAAATCAAAAAACCCCCATTTTATTCTTTTATTTGTTAATTGACCTTTTTGTGTAGGTGTACCCTACAATCCCCGGACTGAACGATCCCTGCTTATCCTATACTGACAACTACATTTTGCAGGGTTAAATTGTGAGGCTATTTTAGCCCCATCAGTTTTTAGTATCATTTCCTCTACATTTTACTTAGTTATTATCTTAACATTATCATTTCTGACTTAGTTTTGTGTTGATAGGTCCATTTGAGCTCCAAACGCAGGAAATGAGCTAAGAAGAGCTAGAAATGATGGAAATGAAGGCACGGAGGAAATGAGGAGCAGAAATGGGAAAGAAATGGAGAAATGGAAACTTTCCTAATCTAAAACAGGAAATCCCAGTTGAAGTAGGAATCCTAATACAACTAGGAGTGAGCTCGGAAAAATGATATTCGGAAATGAGAAATGACAGAGTCCTAGTTAGACTAGGAAACCTGATGACACTAGGATTCCTGGTGGTGCTAGGAGATGTTGTGGCTTCAAGATGACTCAAGATAGTTCAAAAATGTTCTAGAATGCAAAGAAATTTCGACAAAAGAAGAATGGGCTTTGAAATTGTCCAATTGAGAAGTCTGGCCCAAATATTGAAGCATGTGACTTGCACATGAGTTCTAGATCCTTCTTGACGTCTAAAGGAGTTTATTTCTCAAAATAATTCCTTTTTTCCGTGATAATTAAAAGAATATTCAAGAAGATTTCGGAAATCCCAAAAAGGAGAGTTTTTAGGAATCTGCCTGTACAGATCAGTCAACCTCAACAGAGTCCTGAGAACAGCTCAGAGCTCAGAAAATTGCATCTATATGTGGTTGGAAATCTATGGATGTTTAGTTTCCAGAGCTTTTTACGGTTCATCAATATCAATTTTCTAGAAGACGTTATGGCTGATTTAGTACACGGAGGTCAGTCTGCCCGGAAATCGGTTTTGTGCAAATAAAGAGAGTTTCGGATGTGAATATCTTTTGGGACGAGTTTGGGAAGATCTCTACTCCATATTTGATCTGATTTTGAGGATATATTGCAGCCATGATGATGTGGATCAATGAGAAACTTCAAGAAGAAATCTACATCAACACAAAGAAAGAAGGAGAATCAGAATTGAAGACGAAGAGCTAGGGTTTGACGTCTAGAGCTTCTCTATATATACACACCTCTATTTTTGAAGTTTTAAAAAAGAATATTCCTTCACTCCATTTAGCCATCTGTCTCCCTCCATACACGTTCAGCACTTCCACAACTCAAAAATATCAAACCCTGAATCAAATACGCAATCCTCCCCTTTTCTCTCTCAAAGGTTTGTCATCCTCTCATCAAGTCAAGAAGCCATGATTAAGCTCCATCAGCACATCCTTGCCATGGTTCTCATCTTTCCTCCACCACCTTTGAAGCTTTCTTGCCTTCTTGAGATCTTCAAAAGTGTAACCATGTCCTTTTCTAGTTTAATTTCGGTTTTCTTTTCTTGTAATTCAAAACAGATTTTTGTTTTGTTATTTTGGATGTTTCGAAATCTTGTTAGATTGAAGTTTGGATATTAAAGATTGATTTCCAATAGCCATGAAGCATGTTTTGTTTTAGGTTTTTCAGATTATAATTTTCGAAATATGTTATGATTGTTTGTTAATTTTGTGCTTCAATCCCACCTTTTATGTGTTTATGTTCTTTGGTGCGCAACTTAGAATTATAACCATGTAATTGCATCGAAATTAAGATATGCTAGCGTTCTAGGTCTTAATTTCTAAGTGGAAAATCTATAATTCCTTAGGAAAATCAACAATGAGCTTTGCATGATAAGATTAGCGTTCTAACTTGTTGTCTTTGCTTAAATTAATCAAACTTCTGCATGTTCTTAATGCGTTAATTGTGATTTGTTGGGGAATTGATCACTCACTAGCTTTGCATGATTAATAGGGTTAATTATGGTGCGTTCATCTAGTTAATCTAATTAAGGGAAGTCAAAAGAACTTATGCATGCGTTCATGGTTTGTTGTTGATTGATTTCTTTCTATGACATGTTTGATTCGAAATTATGTTTGATAATTTGCTTAATGTGTTAAGGGTTGTTAATTATATCTCTACTTCCTCCATTCATCTACTTCTACTTTGATTTAGATTTGTTTGATCACTTGTATAATATTTGGTAGTTAGATTTAGATACAAACTTTCGAAATCCCCTATCTTGTAATTCTGTAAATATATTTTGTTTTATACTTGGTGAATTATACTAATTTGTTTAACGTTTTTGACAGGAAGTATACCCCAATCCCCGGTTTAGAACGATACCCTACTTACTCATACTACAATTCGATGCAGGGTTTAAATTGACACTCATTTTGAGTGTATCAATATGGTAAGCGATTCGAGCTATATTCTGATCATAAAAGTTTGAAATATATATTTACTCAAAAGGAGCTTAACATGAGGCAACGACGTTGGATGAAATTTTTAGAAGACTATGATTTCGGATTGCATTACCATCCTTGAAAGGCAAATACGGTTGCAGATGCTTTAAGTAGAAAATCAGAAAGGTTTTTGGCAAGCTTACATGTTCAGAAATGGAAGATAACCTTTTCGCTCTTCTGAATATGATCTACATGTTGATGTACACAACAATATGGCCCGTATTTGTAACTTAGCCACGCGACCAATTTTGATGGAAAAGGTTATCGAGAAACAACGAGAGGATACACTATCCAAATCAATTCAAGACAAATTGATGTCTAGAAATCAACTTGAGGGTTGGATCTTCGATCATAGTAATGATTTGAGATATTTTTGAAGGTTATATGTACTTGAGATTCCAGAGCTTAGAAATGAAATTTTACATGAAGCACATTACTCATCATACACTATTCACCCTGGAAGTACAAAAATGTACTATGATCTTCGTCGTCAATTTTGGTTTGATGGAATGAAGAAAGATGTTGCACTATGTGTAGCAAGATGTCTTACTTGCCAACAAGTCAATGCGGAGCATAAAAAGCCAGCAGGAAAACTTCAACCGTTGCCAATAACTGAATGGAAATGGGATTATATTACCATGGATTTTGTAACTGGTTTACCACGATCACCTCGAGGTAAAGATGCAGTATGGATTATTGTGGATCGTTTAACTAAATCAGCTCATTTCTTACCAGTGAAAGCTACAGATTCTACAGAAACACTTACCAAGTTATATGTTCAAGAGGTGGTTAGATTACATGGAGTTCGTCTCTCAATTGTATCAGACAGAGATTCCAAGTTCACTTCTAAATTTTGGGAGAGTTACAATAATCTCTTGGTACAGAGTTAAATTTTAGTACCGCCTTTCATCCCCAAACTGATGGTCAATCAGAAAGAACAATTCAAATTTTGGAAGATATGTCGAGAGAATGTGTTTTCGATTTCCATGGAAATGGGAAGATTATTTGTCATTAGCAGAGTTTGCATATAACAATAGTTTCCAATCTAGCATTGGAATGGCACCATATGAGGCCCTATATGGTAGACCTTGCAGATCACCATTGTGCTGGAAGGAAGTAGGTGAGATTACCATAGTTGGGCCTAATTTTATACAAGAGACTACTGAGAAAATAAAGATAATTAACCAATGACTGCTAATAGCACAAAGTCGACAAAAAAGCTATGCTGATCGAAGGACATGTCCACTAAAATTTAACGTGGGGGATCATGTGTTTCTGAAAGTATCACCTCGAAAAGGAATTCAAAGGTTTGGAAAATCTGGGAAATTAGCTCCAAGATTTATTGGTCCTTTTGAGATCCTAGAACGGAAAGGTGAAGTAGCATACAAGATAGCTCTACCACCACAGCTTTCAGATATCCATGATGTTTTTCATGTGTCAATGCTTCAAAAATATGAACCAGACCTGACACATATTTTAGATTGGACAGATCTTGATGTGGATGAACACTTATCTTTCGAGGATAGACCAATCCAAATATTAGATCGGAAAGAAAAGGTACAACGAACAAAGAGAATTCTGATTGTCAAAGTTCTTTGGCAACACGCAAATGTGGAAGAAGCTACATGGGAATTGGAAACAGAAATGCAGAAAAAGTATCCAGAGTTATTTACGGATTGGGTTATGTTATAAATTTCGAGGACGAAATTTCTTAAAGGAGGGGAGAGTGTGACGACCTAAAATTTTTAACATTTTCTGAAAAAAATGAGTTTAATTTTAATTATTGTGCTAAACTATTTGTTTAAATATTGTTTTAATATATATAGTGTAGAGATGATTTTTACTTGTTCGGGTTTAAGTAAATAGAGTGTAGCCCCAAGTATTTGGCCCAAAACTCAAACCCAAGTGGCTTAACAGCTTATAGAAAGAATTCCACGACAAAACTAGATCAAACAACGTCTAAACTCAAAAGCCTTGTCCCTTCTCTTCATCGCCTTCCTCACCCCCAGATTCTCCTCCAACTGATACACCAGTCACCGCCTTAGGAAAGTACAAAGGTCATAGCCACCACCATGGGCAAGTAGGAGGTGTCAACAGCCTTGGAAATCAAATTTCAAACTTGGTGATTCCCCAAAGCTATGAAGCTAAAGCTGGAACTCTAGAAATCTGGAGCTGGCAAGTCTAGTACCTATATGGGTAAGATTTCAATTAGAATATCCATCTTGCTTTCTACGTTTTCACCTCCTTTCCAGACACTATAAATAGGCTGAACCATCTATGCTTTCCATACAGTTTCTTGAGTTGCTTGATACACTTTGAGCAAGCATATAATTTAACCATTTAAACATCATTAGTAGTATAAGCAAATAGGGATCGTTCTATTCCGGGGATTGAGGGTACACCTGTCAATGTAGGACAATTCAAACAATGAAAATAAAACAAAGTATAATATTTACACAATATCAACATCATTTACGATTTAGGGGGGTTTTAGGGTTTTTGGTTTTCGGAAATTAAAAACAAGAATAAAAACTAAGTATAAACAAAAACACAAATACAAGAATGAAATGTAAGAAACAAAGATTAAAATCAACTTAACAATTGAATTCGAATGAAACATGCATTGTTCTTCCAAGTCATGTGAAAGGAGTTGATCATGTGAAACATTAGAAAGCAAACGATTTCCCATATTTTACTTTCAACGCTAATTAACCCAAGTGAAAGCACCAAGATTAATCCTATCAAACATGTAATCAAGCCCTAGAAAGCTAGTCAATCATACATATTCAACGCATTAAACACATAGAAAGGCTATCAACTCAAGTGTACAACTTAGTATGAATAAGTTCATCTAATTGCAATCCTTTTCAATTGAATTCGATTTTTGTCCAAAACCTTTACTACTTTCAATTTAAGTTCATAACACAAAAAGTTGAATCATGTTCTTAAATCTAGCACCACTCATACATAAACCCTAAAAGTTTCGAACCAATTAAGATTAACATACAAGAGATATCTATAAAGCAAATTCAATCGAACAATCACACATAAGCAACGTTGGAATCACAAAGTATGAATCAAAATCCTTTATTCAATCATAAAATTTCAGATTATAAACCTTGTTCAAACATCAATGTTAACTAGAACAACTTCCAACGAAATCAAACAAGGAGAATCAAAAGTGATTACAAGAAAGAAGGTTGAATTACACCGTGAATGGAGAGATGGATGAATAACTCGAATGATGAACTAATGAAACTTGAAAGCAAGCTTCAAAGAACACGGCTTCAAGGTGGAATGGTGGAGATGCTCACAGTCTAGTCCTTTCTTCTTCCTTCCTTGCTTGAAAACGCCAAAGGTTGAACTAGAGAATGGAGAGAGCTTCCGCGCGTAGAGAGAATTTTCTGAATTGTAAAGTTGATGTTTTGAGACGTCTAGGATGCTTGTATATATAGGGAACGGAAATGCTTGGCCTCCAAGCCGTGAGTTTTCTGATTTATTTTCTAAGGAATTAAATTAATAATTCCTAGTGTGTCATCCAACCAATCACAAAACTCCAAGTAGATTCCCTAATATATTCTTGCCGAAATCCCTTGAATATTTTCTGATTTTCTTCTTGTAATTTCGGCCAAAACATGTTTAGGGTTTCTAGGAATGAATGTAGAGACCATTTGGTGCTTTTCTTGATGTCCACACTTTTTCTTTCCATAAACTTCACCCTAGAAAATCTCTTGCGTAATCTTTTATTTCTTCTTGATTTTTCACACCACTTTTCTCTCCTCCCTTTGGTTGATTCCCTAATATATTCTTGCCGAAATCCCTTGAATATTTTCTGATTTTCTTCTTATAATTTCGGCCAAAACATACTTAGGGTTTCTAGGAATGAATTCTTTCCATAAACTTCACCCTAGAAAATCTCTTGCGTAATCTTTTATTTCCTCTTGATTTTCACGCCACTTTGCCTCTCTTCCTTTTGGTTTTCACGGCAATACCTCCCTAGGGTTAGGGTTATGCGTCACAAACCCTAATGTCATGGGCTTTGATGGGCCTTGATCCATTTTGCCGAAAATCCATAGAGTTCTTGGGCTTCGTTGCTTCAACTTCAAGTCTTCTCATCTTCCAACGCAAAACACATTATTTTTCCATTTCTTTTTCATGGTTGCGTTGGAAACTTGCTTGGGAAGCCTTCCTCCATTTCGCAGGATTTCCTGGTTGGACTAGGAAAGCTTATTTCTTCATTTCTGCTCAATTGTGTGGCCCTTTTTCTCTCATATTCGTTCGTCTTGATGTTCGCAAGCTCCTCTTTCCATTCGTGCGTTCATTTCCACTTTTTAGCTCGGAGGTCCTGAAAATAGAAACTATACTGAAAATAGAAACTTTCTAAAAATGAAAAATAGAAACTTACTAAAAATGAAAAATAGAAACTTTCCTAAACTGAAAATGGAAACTTGCCAGAAATGAGAAATGGAAACTACAAGAATGGAAACTTTCTACAATAAGGAACTTTCCCAATCAAAGAATGGAAACTTTCCCAAACAGGGATTTTTCCAAGGAAATGGCGTAGAAAATGTAGGGAAATATAGTTAAAACGTCGAATTAAAATGCTCCTATCATTGCTAGACAAACAAGGGAGGGAGGGAGAGAGAGAGAGAGAGAGAGAGAGAGAGAGAGAGAGAGAGAGTTTTGGTATTGCTTGCTTTCAAGGATCTTCAAGTTCTTCGTCTCAAGGCTTTTCATCCATCTTTCACAGTGTATTTCATACTTTCTTCTATTTTCCTTTGTTTGATTCATAGAGTTATGAATTCTAGTTAACATGACATTAAGGACAAATTTTAAAGCCCATTTATATATTTTGAAATAAAGTTGTGATTTTTATACGTTGATTTTTATGTTGTGAAAATACTTGATGGAACGAGTATTGATGAAAGTGTTTTATTTCAATGAATTTATCTAGGGAAAATATAATTCACAACACGGAAAGTTGCTGACGCAATGTAAACCTCTCCACTGAGGAAACTTCACTACGTGGCTTTTAACGTAGCCAACACGAAGGAACAATCCAATATGAAATATCAGAGTTTACAGAATACAAGTAGTGCTGTTCATAACAAACACTTTCATTTAGCAACAAATGCTAACTTGTTTTACAACTGTTCTAACTCCTAAAACAACATTCTAGACAATCTATCTTCAACCTTCCTTGCTCTCAAATGAATCACTGATCTTGAGAATGGATGTGAGAGATTATACAATGGAAAACATGAAACAAGTAGAAAGAGTTTTTCATGTAGGAATAATTTTATGCATTAAAAAAACCCACTGTCTAACTTCAGTTTCGAAACCTTTTATAAGGGAGGAAAACTCCCCCTTAATCAAATCTTTCCTTAATTAACAAATATGATAAATATGGAAGAATGTAAAAACTAAAATCAACACTTCCTATTTAACCACCATGCATGTCAAAAAATCTTTAATGCAAATGTATACCGAATCAATTTAATCGACATGCATATCAATTTAAATCATCTAGCATGATATGAAATGAATACCACTTACACTCAAGATCAATGAGATTGATTCCTCCTTGATTTCCTCTTGAAGATCCGATCATGCAGATTCGGTCTTGCAGACTTCTTTAATTTCCTTTAAAGCCACGAACAAGTAGGAGTGATATTCTCCTAGTGCTTTGTAATTTCTCATTTCCTTTTGGCTTTGGGAAAGTCATGTGTCGAATAGGGATAGTCCAATATACTTACAATCTCCCCCTTTGGGCATTCCCATTCAACACATAACTTTTTCATGATTGAACCCCTGCATGTTAGTACTTACAGAAAACAAAGATTTGCTTCTTGGATCAGGAATCAGTTTCCATCCTTTTCAGGATCCAAGTTGCCAAAAAAATAACCTTACATAATATAGTAAAAATAAGCATCCCAAGAAGTTTGTGCTTATGCACTTACAACTAAAAAAAAAAATATTGTTCAACAGAAATTAAAATGCAGAAAACAGAAATTTCAAAATAAAATAAAGAAAAATGTCACTTCTCCCCCTTTGAAGGGGAAGGCCCGTCGAACTCCTCCAAAAGCTTGGTGACATTGTCTTGAAACTCCTCACTGTCTATTGAAGCCGAGCTCTCCTCAGGTGCGACTGGCTCCGGAACAGCACACTGAGATAAAGTCGAGTAGTGATCTTTGTGCGAACCATGATGAGAGAACCTGCACACTGAGATAAACAAGGGTGAAATCCGAGAGACAGGAGAGACTAGATATATGGAACCGGTAGGGTTAGGGAAAACTAAGGGACACACCGATTGGGAGAGCGTTTCAAAGAGGAGAGGAATTATGACAATTTAGTTCTCCGAGATACACGCATGCAAATTACTTCTCCCCCTCAACTTAGGCGTAATCAATAAGGAAATTAAGTGCAACCAGATGGCAATAAAGTGAGAACTCGAAGAGACATTCAGAATCACAAAATCAGCAATTTTATCACGCAATCCTTTCATGTGCTAAGTATCAAGGCAATGAATGCAGTTGTCATATTGAACAGAGAAAATATAGCATAGTTGAAACACAAAGAGCACTAATCAAGTAACGAACGGAACATATTTCCATGTATCAACCACGATGTATTCCATCAACAAATAGAGTGTGTACTCATTATTAGACATGACCCAGTAAACTGGTGAAGAATGTGAGCATGAGCAGTACATGGGGCTTAGAGACATGTTCAGTGAAAGAGAGAAGAAGTGAAGAGGAAAACGGCACACATAGACTAGGCTCAGGATATCTCCTAAAAGGAGTAGGAAACATTGTTCCCAGAGACTTATTTGAGTTGAGGCATAGACGTCTTTATTTTGTAAACACGAACTCATGTAACAAGACTCGTCTTAGTAACTCCCAGACCAGACGATCTTAGGGTACTAAGCATAACAAGGATGCTCCAAGAAGAGAGTCTCGAGTTCGTGTTTGAAGTTTCACAATTTTTGTACATATTTCACCCACCAACTCATTTTGTTGCAAACCTTGGAAAGTTCACCACAACCAAGGCCTAATTACTTTGAGTGATAGGATACATATATCCATTCTCGTTTCTTACAAATCCTTGAAAGTTCACCACACCAAGGACCTGATTACTTTGAGAAGAGGGAATTAACCATCTGAGCATATTAAGCATTTCGCCTACTTCACCTATTCTCTCAGGACAAGGAACACGAAATATGCCACCACATAAAGCTATAAGTGAAGTACAAAGTAAAGTGACGTGATTTAATGACTAATCATGAGTACATAATCATTTGTCCAGAATAAGGCATGGCCATAAAATATACATAGCCGAAAATATATGCATTTCACTAGTGACAGTGGTCAGAGTATACTACGATCACAATTTTCTCAATCAATAGTGGACATAAGTCTTTGTGCCCTACTACTTAGAACATATCCCTAGAGCATTTCTCAACATCTCAAACCTAACAGTGTCAAGTGGTTTAGTGAACAAGTCAGCAAGTTGACTATCTGTGGGCACAAAACTTAGTTCAAGTATATTCTGTTCAACTAGTTCTCGAATAAAGTGATATCTAAGATCAATATGCTTTGTTCTAGAGTGTTGTATAGGATTTTTTGTGATGTTGATAGCACTTGTGTTATCACAGAAGATGGACAACTTACCTTGAGAGATGACATAGTCATGAAGCATTTGCTTCATCCAGAGCATTTGCGTGTAACAACTCCCAGCTGCAACATACTCAGCTTCGGCAGTAGATAAAGAGATGTAGTTTTGTTTCTTGCTATGCCATGCAACCAGATTGTTGCCAATCAAAAAGCATCCCCCATATGTGCTTTTTTTGTCCTTCAGATTTCTTCCCCAATCAGCATCAGAATATCCTGCAATCTCTACATTAGTGTCGAAGGTATAGAAAAGACCACAGTGAATTGTACCAGCAACATATCAGATGATCCTTTTTACAGCTTCTAAATGAGACTCTTTAGGTTGTGCTTGAAATCGAGCACACACTCCCACACTGTAGGAGATATCAGGACGACTTGCAATGAGGTATAACAGGCTACCAATCATGCTTCTATAGATAGAGGAATCAACTGATTTGCCTTCCTTATCTTCACTCAACTTTGTGGTGGTGCTCATGGGATTGTTGACTATTTTCTTGGATTGAAGACCAAACTTCTTGACCAAGTTTTCCGCATATTTTGTTTGAGAAATAAACAAACCTGTGTTAATCTGTTTGACTTGTAATCCAAGGAAAAAGGTTAGTTCACCACACATACTCATTTCAAATTCACTTTCCATGATTGATTGAAATTCTCTGACAAGATTTCTAGATGTGGAACCAAAAACAATGTCATCAACATACACTTGAGCAATAATCACATCATTGTTATCATGTTTCACAAATAAAGTCTTATCAATGGAACCCATGGAATACCCCTTTTTCACAAGATAATTTGAAAGCCTTTCATACCAAGCACGAGGAGCCTGTTTCAGTCCATACAAAGCCTTCTTCAGTCTGTACACATGGTCCAAGTGATGTGGATCTTGAAAACCTTGAGGTTGTTCCACATAAACTTCCTCGTGTAACACGCCATTGAGAAATGCAGTTTTGACATCCATTTGATATAGTTTGAATTTGAGATGACATGACACAGACAAAAGTAATCTCACAGACTCTAATCGTGCAACATGAGCAAATGTTTCATCAAAATCAAGTCCCTCGACTTGCAAGTATCCTTGAGCCACTAACCTAGCTTTATTTCTAATCACATTTCCTTTCTCATCACTTTTGTTTCGGAAGATCCATTTGGTTCCTATAATGTTGCAGTTACTAGGTCGAGCTACCAAGTACCACACACCATTCCTAGTAAATTGATTCAGCTCTTCTTGCATAGCATTAATCCAATTATCATCTAACAAGGCTTCCTTAACATTTTTTTGGTTCAATTAAAGACACGAAGCCGAAATGGGATATCACATTCATACTTATCAGATTTTCAGTAATAAAGCATAATAGAGCATTTCCTTTACTTACCTCGTCCTGACTTACCTGAGCTACAGCTTGCCTTCGTGTTATCAGTCCATCTGATAGATTACCAATGATGTCCTGACTAGAGTGATCTTTTTGTACCTGCTTGGAGCCTCTTCTCAAGGTGGGGGCAGGTTCAAAGATGCCATCAGTTGTATCCTCTTCCTCAGCTTGAATATCCTTGCTTCTTGTTGTTGTGATTGAAGAGGATGATGTATCTGCACACGCTTCTTCCTGTTTCATATAATCATCATTAATAGAGACATTAATAGACTCCATAACAACACGAGTTCGTTTGTTATAGACTTTGTAGGCCCTACTATTCAAGGAATACCCCAGAATACACCATCATCACTTCTAGCATCAAACTTTCCGAGATGCTCTCTGTCTCGTAGAATGTAGCAGGGACTTCCGAAAACATGAAAATGTCCTACATTTGGCTTCTTTCCTTTCCATATCTAATATGTTGTCTGATCAGTACCTGCTCTCAAGAACACTCGATTAATTGTATAGCATGCAGTACTTATAGCTTCAGCCCAAAAATTTGTACTTAATCCTGCTGCATGTAGCATAACATGAGCCATGTCCAACAGAACCCTATTTTTTCTTTCCACAATGCCATTTTGCTGTGGAGTAATTGGAGCTGAGAACTCATGAGACACACCAAGCTCACAAAAATAGTTAGCAAAAGAAGTATTTTAAAATTCTGTGCCATTATCTGATCCTACCCTGACTATGCTAGTATCAAATGATTTCTTTTCAATTATCAATTTTTGACTCAGATTCTTAAATGACTCAAACGTTTCAGCCTTGTCTTTTAAGAAATTAACCCAAGTATATCTTGAGAAATCATCCACAACAACTAGTATATAGCTCTTACCTCCAATGCTCTCAGATTGAGCAGGTCCCATCAGATCCAAATGTAATAGTTCCAGGACTTTTGTGGTCGTAGCTGAGTTTACCACCTTGTGATGGGCCTTGGTTTGCTTTCCAATTTTACAATCACCACAAATCTTGTCTGTTTTACCATTTAGGTTAGGTAGACCCCTAACATATTTCTTGGAGGATAGCTTCAGTAAATCTTGATAGTTCACGTGTCCCATTCTTCTGTGCCAAAGCTCAAATGTTTCCTCTGTGGATCTTACAGATAAACAGGACTACAGGTTGAAATTTTCATTAGCTTGAATATGGTAGCAGTTATTAAAAGATCTCTTACCTACCATGATACTTTCTCCTTTCTGATTCATCACCAAACACCTGTGTTTGTTGTACCAAACATCTTCATAGTCATCAGCCAAATGGCTGACACTGATTAGATTAGTAGTTAAGCCTTCAACATACAGCACATTTTTAAGATTTGGTATACCTGGAGTGTAACGCCCCAAGCTGCACCTCACCAGCTTAAGCACGGCACAGTGCCGCGAGCCTTTAAAACATAAACCGAATGCTCGATTTACATTCTAGAGAACCGCTAGGCTTTTTGTTTGAAAACTTTTCGTATAAACACAGCAGAAGCTACAATTGTTTTTTAGGTGAAAAACTTGAGTTATTGAAATCTATATCATTCGTCCAGAACTTGGATAAAGGCTCACACGGTAATTTACCGAACTTGTTCTGCACACCCAGCTCCATCCGCTATTGTCCCGTCACCAGTGCACAGTACCTGCATTCATACTGTTGTAGGGGTGAGCTTTCGTCCTCGCTGCTCAATAGGAACTCTAACTTGACTAGGTTTGAAAATCAACAGATAAATGTTGGAGCTCCAGTATGAACAAATGCTTAAACCAAATATTTAAAGGAACGACTAAATAAATACGGCGCCAAATCCAAGATTTACATGATGGCCGGTCCTATGGACCCACTACACGACCTTACCTCAATTTAATTTATCACCAGGTAAGCGTAGCGAGAGCGTCCGCTACCTAGCTACACACACGGATCGGGTCGTCATTGTGATCGCTCACCGTCCGACCGGTGTAACTAACCCTCCGAAGGTTTTGGGGATCGAACCCAAGGAAGTCAGAGCCACCCTTCGCTCTCAAGCCATCACATTTCTCACATGGTTTGGTTAGTATGCATTGCATTTGAACATGACCAAACCATACCAACTAACATGCATCATTAATAACAATATAAGAAAATCACTAACCGAGGAGAGTCCTGAAACCCTACCTGGATTCCGATGCTTTCTCTCACATACTCCTAGAGTCGCGAACCTTCTATTCCTCGGGTAACTGGAGTCCTAGATTCCAACCCCAACTTTTCCTGGTTTGACCAGGGTTTACCACGTTGACCAATCGGTTTAGGTTCAGTAATTACCCAAATTATCGAACCTTCACTTGAAGTTACGATATTCACCGGACATACATTGAGTGCACCCGATTTACAAGCCATCCAATATATATATATATATATATATATAATTCTTTTCTTTACTCATTATCAAACCGCAAAATACACAAACAAGCTAATAACGACTTGACTAACGAAAGATCTCAAATTTACTTAATAGTTTTGTCGCATAGTAATTCGACGGAATTTACTATGGACACCCAAGCTTCATGACCCGACCAGTTTTCCAACTTTTCACAACTATATACACAATTAATCTCTTCCATTGAAATATTTATTCCTTGCCAAGCTCACTAGCAATATTTATCAACCATCTTAACCAACACGAGCAGAACATCAACAACCAAACCTTAACTAGTCAGCCATGCTTCCACAATCACAATCCACTCAAATCAACACATAACCCATTCTGCACACTCAATCAAACTTATGACCGAGATATTTCAATCTCAACCAAACCACCCAACTCAGTTCATCAAGTTTCGATTGTCACAACAAGGGTAATAAGGTTCAAATTATACCTTCAAGAATTGATTTAAGCCAAACCCAGTTTCCTACACACTGCCGAAGCTGGCTTGAGGAAGAACTGATGTTTCTGGTGCTACAA
>BDJD01000801.1:355719-367637 GCA_002564525.1 Rosa multiflora | reverse complement strand
TTTGAATCATCTAGCATGATATGAAATGAATACCACTTATACTCAAGATCAATGAGATTGATTCCTCCTTGATTTCCTCTTTGTCTTGCAGACTTCTTTAATTTCCTTTAAAGCCACGAACAAGTAGGAGAGATATTCTCCTAGTGCTTTGTAATTTCTGATTTCCTTTTGGCTTTGGGAAAGTCATGTGTCGAATAGGGATAGTCCAATATACTTACATGTTGCTTATGTGAGATTGCTTAATTGATTTTGGATTACAGAAAACTTTTATATGTATGTGTTCTTTGGTGGCCAACTTAGGATATATGCATGTAATTGGAGCTAGATTTAGGTAAACAATTCACCTAATAGTTTTGTGGTCCTATTTCATAAGTAGTAAAGGCTTTGGACAAAAGTCGAAATCAATTAAGGAGGATTGCAAATAGATGAACTTTTTCATACTAGGTTGTGCACTTTGGTTGATATCATTTCTTTGTCCTTCATGCATTGAATGTGTTCTTGAGTAGCTAGCTTTCTAGACTATGATTGCATGTTCAATAGGTTTAATTTAGGTGCTTTCACTTAGATTAAATATTCAAGGAAAGTGAAATATGGGAAATCGTTTGCTTATTAACGTTTCACACGGTCAACTTCTTTCTCATGACATAGATAATCAACTATAGGAATTGTAATTGGATTTCATTCATATGATTGTGGTTTTGATCTTTATTCCTTGCGTTCCACCCTTGTATATATGTTTTTACTTTTTCTTTACTTTATTTATTTTAATTTTTGATTTTATAATCCTAAAACCACTACAACAAATATGGACTTTAGTGACCAAATCATAGTGACCAACTTGTGATCAGTAATACAATGGAATTAATAACCAACATTATCGATTGGTCACTAAAATAGCTAGCACTAAATTTTTTCAAACTCCCGCTTTTGCAGTGACCAAATACATAATTAATAGTGACCAACTTTGGTTTGGCCACTACAAGTTTAATAACACTTGCAGAAATACGTTGTCGTTTTGGAGTTAGTGACCACTACTTTACATTTTTCTTTAGTGAATTTTCAAGCGGCAAGTTTTTATAGTCTAGAAATTTCGCGGTCTCCAAAAGTTATAGGCGCGCTTCTAATTCCCAAATTGTATATGAAAGCTGGATATTGTGAATTGTGATACCCATCTTGTTCTTCTCTCCCTCCGACTCATACCCATCGACTCCGACTCAAATCTTCTCCTTCGCTCCTATTGCCTTCTTCACCGCTCCTATTGTAAGTATCTCTTTCACGAGGCTTGTTGAACTGATTCCACTCCATGGTTGAGCTGTTTGACTTTGGGTTTTGTTTTTTTGGCAATCAAATTCACTTTGGGTTGAATAGAGAGGTTTCATGGAGAAATTTGGTACTTGAGTTAATTTTAGGGTCATGGGTGTTTGGGTTTTGATTTGATTTTCCAGATTTCTAAGTTTTAATTATCAGGTTGATTTGAATTTCCAGATTTCTAAGTTTTAATTATCAGGTTTCTCGGCTACTGTGACTATAGATGTAACTTGGCTTTTCATATTTCTAGTTCAAGGGTTTGCTGGAGACGACGAAGAAGGATTGACACATAAACGATTGGCTTTTTGTATTTCTAGGTCTTATGAGAAGTTGCTAGTAGTTTGATTTTTTTTTCTCCCATATAGCTTGACTATCTATGTTTGTGTTCTTTTGTATTATCACTTCTATATATTGTGGATTTTAGGAAACTTAGAAGTTAATTTCACAATTAAGCTTGTATTCAGGATTATTTGCTCTACTCATAAAAATTTTTCGATCAGATGCATCATTGACCAAATTTAACATATGGAGTTTTTTACCCCTTATTTATGGTGGCTATTTGAGTTCTGTTTCTGTCTTTATCATCATATGCCTCTTTTTCTTTATTTGAGTTCTGTTACGATTTGGATATGTCCAGGGACTTCATCCCAATGTTTGTGTTTTCAGAGTTGTCAGAAGGCAACAATATATGCTTGCTGGCTTCTATGATAGTTGGTTAGATGTGCTCACTTGTTTAGTATGACAATGTTCTTTTGCCAATGTTGGTTAGATTACTTTGCGTAATTGTGAAATTAACTTCTCTATTCAAACCCAATATCTTCAAGATATAGACAGAAGAACAGACTCAATACCACACCCACAAGATACAGAGCAATAAAGAATATAATGACTCCTGAGGCTTGAATTTATTATTATTATTATTATTATTATTATTATTATTATTATTATTATTATTATTATTATTATTATTATTTTCCCTGGATAGATGACAGTGCTGCAAATTTGTGTCAGTTTCTTTTGTATAACTGTAATTGACATTGAAAACCATAATTCTATTGGCTTTCTGCATACAGGAATGTCTTAAGCGTTGCATATATCTTATCAAAAAGGGGTCCTCTATCTTTTTCTTCTCTGAGGGAACACGCAGTAAAGATGGAAAATTAGGGGCTTTCAAGGTGAGATCTTTTGGGAGTCTTATTTTCCTCGGTGGTGGCTGATAAACATGAATGGAAAGGAATGAACTTGGTTTCCTATTATTGTTTTTAAGGAAAGCTCATTTTAAAAGACTTAACTTCATATTGCCACAATTAAAGATGCTATTGATATCATCAGTGGTTATCTTGACTACATTTGGATAATTTATTTCCGTAGATAATTGTGAAGATACTGAAATGCATATTTTTCTCTTCTTGTTGAAATGCAGAAAGGTGCTTTCGTTCTCGCAGCAAAAACGAATGTGCCAGTGGTGCCTATTACTCGAAGTAACATAATCCAAAAGGTATGAATCATTTGTCAAATTGCCTCTTTTCTTACTAATTGTCGCAGTGTCTGCTCATGCTATAGTTACAAGGTTCATTTCAGTTATGACTCCACTTTCATCTTTCATCAGTTTGATTGTCACTTGTTTATATTCTAGGCTTGTGGCACAGATGTTCTGTTTTTTTTTTTTTTTCACTTTGAAACAAATGAATTGCAGTCTATAAGTATTAAATCTATTCTACTTAGGACCTTATTCTTGCTGAAGTACTTAATACAAGCGTAACCTGTCAAGTTGCTTGTGAGTTCTGAATAATATAGATCTGAATATTGGAAAGGCTAGTAGTTCCTATTGCAACTCAAGTTTGGAGCCCAAAAATAACCATTAAATGAGCTTTGGTAAACCTTCAAAACAAAACGATATTTTGCTCATGTTAGTATTCTTGTGGCAGATATTATCCTTGAAACTTAGGCCACACGAGGATGGTTACTGTCGTTCTAGTTTTGAAACCTAATCAGCTTGGTTCCCATGTGCTCTACGATCCTAATGCAATGCAGTTTCTTCTTTCATCTCATATTCTCAACATGCTTGGTCTCTTTTACAAATGTACTGCATTAATTGGGAATACAAATCATGCTGTGAACTTGTTTGTTTGTGTAGGCAAATTTTGTGCTGCCAGTATGTTCTCTCTCATGTCAACATTTTTATTCTAGTTGTTATTTTCTGTTTCTAACGAATGTTTTCATTGCCCAATAGTAAGATGAAAAAAGAAGAAGAAGATATTATGAAAGGGATAGTAGATATATATTAAAATGGTGGAATATAACGTGTCTTATCATATATATAATGTGTGAATAATAACAGGCTCATCAATTTTTTGATGGAGGAAGCCTTGTTTGACTCACCATGTTTATGTTATAACATGGTGATCTATATATAATGTGTATGAAATTTCGCTTCCTCCTGTCAGGTTCATTTTTTTTTTGTTTATTCAATTGTGATTTTAGTTCAGTGGAATTGATATTGGCAATTACTTTATGTACAATGCTCATGGCACACTTGAATTGCTATACATGAGGAGATACGTTTTGTTCCCATTGTTTGAACATTGTAGAGTAGTTCTGTTAACATTTGTTCTTTGCAAAATGATTCAGATGCTTGCTTTGAATTCCATCGTGATACTTGGAGGAACATCCATCTCTGAGAAGTTAACTGCGCTTTCAAAGTAAGTTATTTGTTGTCTATCTTTAAGCTGGATTTAGAAAAACAGAAAAAGAAAAAAGAAATAAAACTTGTTTGCTATGTACTTATTGAACATTATTACAATACTGTGTAGGATGGAGACAGGTTTTGGAGGATGCGCGAGTGCTACATCCATGGAAACACTATTAAGTATCCGCAAGTTCCTGATGAGATATGCGAGTTCCTAGTGTCGTTGCCTTTGTATATCAGGTGATTGAGCAGTAAAGGGAACCAGATGAGCTTGAAGGTATATATTTTCAAATTATGTGGAGTTTTGTTGGAGATGTGGTGTAAGAAGTTGAGGAATTCTTCACCTATGGTAAAAATTCTGAAGCATAGAGAATTGACACTTTATGAAAGCTTAGGGAGCTAGTTATTTGCAGTTTTTGTTTGCCCGTGTAAGTTGCTGAAGTATCAAGGATCAATTTTCCATCTATGATTTGGAGCTCCACATTAATTGCAAATCATGCATAGTGCTCTTCTATATAGAATTAGAATAGGAAGCATGTGTCATTTGTATGCCACATGATTGTCTTCGTTGATTTTAGACTTTATGAAAACATGATTACAATTTATTGTGAAGTATGGACAAGTCAGTTATTTCTATCTTATAACAGTTGCATTAGGTAGATAACCTATTCATTTTACCTAACCGATTCATTAGGTAGATAACAGTCCATCTTTCTCTTGAATTTTTTTGCCATGGAAGTGTGTATTAGGCTTTTAAATTAGTTTTCAAGGGACATGTACTTGTGTACATGATCAATAAGTGATAATGTGGATTGTCCTCAGCAGTTGTTCCTTGTACAGGCTGCGAATGGATTAGGTTTACAAGCTGAGACTAGTAAAGATTACTACAGAGTCACCATGAAATTTCCTAGACTCAGTGTAGTTGCTTAATGATTTAGTTTAGAGACAAAAGCCAATGTTAAGTGCATTTTTGTAGTGACTTACAATCTCTTCAAGCAATACTCTGAACAAATTGGAATGTTTTTGTGATGTACGTTGTTGATGATTTATGTAAGTTGTTCTCTGATCACTCATGTATTGTCTGAATATTTATGTGCAAATAGAAAGATCCCAAAACCAATGAGCTTGAAGGTTTATTGTATGAGTTTAATCTATACGAAGCTTTGGCTACTTGGGAACAGGTGAGTACTGCGTTATGTCTGCTGATGCATGTATATGTGCACAAGACTTAAGAACTAATACCTGTCGTAACTGTGTCATCAAATGAAACATCCAACCATGCATGTCAAAATGTATTTTATTCCGTCTGCTCTGATCTCTCCTTCAAATGTCAAATTTGATTTTGTTTTATGCTTTACAATTGATTTGTTATTTAGTGAGTTGATTGCTCAGGTGTGGAATAGTACCACCATACTCACCCAGGAGTTCATTGATTCTTTACCAAATGGATGGGAGGATTATGCATGGCGTTGATACGTGCAAAAGCAATCGCCAATTTAAACCCTGAAAATGTCGAGCGTTAGTATAGGATAAGCAGGGATCGTTCAAGCCGGGGATTGAGGGTGCTTACATGTAAGAAACAAATTAAAAGAAAGAATATACAAATTCACACGAAACTATTAGATCATGTACAAGTTAAGTTAGAATTAAATTAGAAATCCATATACAACACAAATACAAACAACAAATCCTAATTAAACTCTAACTACACAAATCCATGTTTAACACACACGCATATTACTATTCATGAAACACTATTCACGGAATTAAAATATATTTTCAGATTATTAACATATTATTTACAATTTACATGCATACTAAATCCTAAAACCGATTTTATTTACAAATTTACACAAACACAAAAGATAGAAAATAGGGCGGTTTTTTAAGATCAAAGTATAAATTTTCAGAAAATAAATAAAAGAAAAAAAAATCGCTTCTATACAAAGGTGGGAAAAGAAGAATTTTCGAAGAACAACTTATCAAGAACCATTCAAGAATCAATGTTTCATGCATCCCTTAATCTTTCTTTTAATTACCATGGAAAGCTATCAACCAAGAACACAAAGATCAAAGCAACCATTGTCCCCTTTTAACTTTCTTTCTTAAGTCAATTCGAAATAGCAAAGCACCAAATCAATTTTATTTTGAAAAGTTCGATATCACACACTCAAAGCAACTGTGTTGAAAAATCCCGTTTTCAAATCATTAAGTTCAAGAAAGAATCAATAGACATGTAAATCCAAGCATGTCAAAACTTATCATCACATGCATAATCTGATTTCGACTCAAAGCAAGCCTTAACTACTTATTTGAATTAGGGTTACCAAGCATAAACCTAATTACTTAGCAAGTTACATGCAAGTCTTCCCATGTTTGCAACCACAAGAACGTTCCATGTAATGAAGCACAAAATCAGATCATCAATCCATGCATCGGCAATTAATCAAGACAAAGGACACATAAACACATCAAACATTGAATAGAACATCAAAATTGCATTCAAAAACAGATTTGCATACTCAAAAGATTCGATTTACACATAGAAAATCCAAAGCAGAAAATCCATCTAACAATTACACAAAACCGTGAGTTAATGTATGGTAGAGCATATGAACAACCCTTAATAACGTCCCAAGGTCCAAAGCAGCTCCTTAGCACAGCAACAAGTGAAGATCACGGTGGTGGAGGGTGATGGCACGGCTTTGCTCCTTGGAGATTGTGAAAACCTGAAACTAGAGAGCAAACAAGTGAGAATCGAATTTGTGGAGAAAATTGTTCACCCTGAAATGTCTAATACACAAGGTATTTATAGGAGGACGTCCCAAGGCTCTCCCAATCCGTTTCTACTTGACTTCTCTTAGTTTGTGTTGATTTAGGACTTCTTTCTCCCAAAACAGATTTCCGGCAGGATTGACCTCAGTCCACTAAAACGGACATAACTTCCTCTAGAAAATAGATATTGACAAACCGTAAAAATTTCTGGAAACTAGACATCCGTAGATCAGTCCACTAAAACGGCCATAACTTCCTCTAGAAAATATCTATTGATGAATCGTAAAAAGCTCTGGAAACTAGACATCCGTAGCTTTCCAACCATATAAAGATCAAAATTTTCTGAGCTCTGAGCGATTTATTGCACTCCGTTGAAGTTGACTGATCTGCACAGGCAGATTTCCGAATCTGTAATGGATTTGACTTTAAAGGCACAAGTTGAGTCCAATTCGGTTTTCCCTTGCATCACATGCCTCTCACATGTCTTCCACGCCTATTCTGAAGTAGAAATGACAAGAACTCCCTAGAACCTTCAAGAATCTCACGGAAATTTAATCCTTACTCAACAAGAAGTCCAAATTCCACATTGCTTTGTAATTCGAATCTCTTGTTGCTTCCTCTTCCATGTGCATGGCATATGATCTTCTTGAGACTTCTAGATGCTTCTTGTACGTTCCATAGACTTCTCCTAGCTTCCACAGGTCTCCTAGTATGAGTAGAACTCCATATGCAAGTAGGTGTCCTAGTTGAATACAAACTTCTTTTATGCGATTCTTCTACACTCTTCTGGAACCTTCTTGAGTAATCCTCATCCAACAGGGACTCCTCATCACACTAGGATTCCTTATCTGAGTAGAATTGGGTTTCCATGTCCAAGTAGAACTTCTAATTTCCGCGACTTAAGAGTTTGAATCCAAGTCAGCTTCTGATTCCTACTCCAACTAGGATTCCTTTTCCTAGTCAAACTGGGAGAACTTCAATTTCTTCATTTCTTCTCATTTCTGCGCCACTTGTGCTTCCTTAGCCATTTTCAGACCTTGAGACTCCATTTTACCTGAAAAACACTAACTAAGTTAAATTGATCAAGATAAAGGAAATAACTTAGCAAAATATAGGGTTTAAACATTATAAACGTCGCATTTTATGCTCCTATCAGGCGTAGGATTAATAAAGGAGTACTACTGTGAGTAACATGCATGAAAACCTTTTTCAAAATAAAGCAGTCTTGGATGATTATTGATATAGAGTATTTCTGTATTGTAGTGACCACTGTAAGAATAAAACTGTGTGTGGAGAAACTTTCTCTGGTACTCCCTTTCACACCACCATATGTTCCTCGCATGTTTGGTCGTTGTAATGTTATCGGAAACTCAGGCGGTCTTCTAAAAACAAAGTTTGGGAGAGAGATTGATGGTTGTGATGCAGTTGTTACAGAAAATGGTGCACCAATTCAAGTCAAGCTGACTGCTTAGTAAGAGTTCAAATAATAATGTTTATGACTTAAAAGAAATATCTTCTGACCTTTTTTGTTCTGTTCCAGAATTATACTGATCATGTGGGCAAGAAATGTACGTATTTAGTTTAATACAATTAAACTAATATTGGAGTTAATATTGGAGTTCCATGTTCAGCTAGTTATTATTTGATAGCTATTGTAATAGACCAAAATAAAAAGCTTATGAGATAAACATTTTTTTTTCTTATAACCAAAACTTTAGTGACCTTAAAGTTTGGTCACTGATATAAGCATGTGACTTAGGCTTTAGTGACCAGATAATGTGTTTTAGTGACCAGATTTGTTACCTTCAGTGAGGAATTTTGTGGTCACTAATTCTTTAATGATTTGTGACCAAATAATCTTGGTCACTAAAACTTTTCATATTAGTGATCAACAACCATATTTTGGTCACTAAAGAGAATTAGTGACGAGTCTATAGTGACCACTCAGTGACCAACAATATTTGGTCACTAATCATATATAGTGACCAAATTGGCTATTTTTAGTGACCACTATGGTGGTCATTAATGTCAAATTTTGTTGTAGTGAACCCCCTTATTTGTGTTTACTTGTATATATTTTTATTCTTTGTTTTATTTTTGTAAATAATACTTTTTATTTTTTTTAATTGTTTTTTTATTTTTGCAATTACAAGTGTACCCTCAATCCCCGGCTTGAATAATCCCTACTTATTTTATACTGATAACTACATTTTGCAGAGTTAAATTACGCGCTTGTCCTTAAGCGTATTCAGTAAAATATAAACAATAATTAATGCAATTAACAAGAAATAATTTTCAATCCCAAGCAACGGCGCCAAAAATTGATACAATCAAAGTGAGTGCCAATTTAAACCCTGCATCGAATTGTAGTATAGAATAAGTAGGGTATCGTTTTAAGCTGGGAATTGGGGTATACTTCCTGCCAAAAGTTTATATCTAAATCTAACTACTAAATATTATACAAGTGATCAAACAAATCTGAATCAGAGTAGAAGTAGATGAATGGACGAAGTAGAGATGTAATTAACAACCATTAAGCAAATTATCAAACATAATTTTTCGAATCAAACATGTCATAGAAAGAAATCAATCAAGAACAAAGATGAACGCATACAAAGTCCTTATTACTTCCCCTTAATTAGATTAACTAGATGAATGCACCATAATTAATCCTATTAATCATGCAAAACTAGTGAGTGATCAATTCCCCAACAAAATATAATTAATGCATTAAGAACATGTGGAAGTTTGATTGATTTAAGTAAAGACAACAAGTTAGAACACTAATCTTATCATGCAAAGCTAATTATTGATTTACCTAAAGAATTATAGGTTTTCCACTTAAGCAATTAAGACCTAGAACGCTAGCATATCTTAATTTGGATGCAATTACATGGTTATAATTCTAAGTTGCGCACCAAAGAACATAAACACATAAGAGGTGGGATTGAAGCACAAAATCAACAAACAATCATACCATTTTTATGTTAATTCAAAATTATTTCATTTTATTGTAACCAAAAGAATATATTTTCAAAAAAATGTATATATATATATATATATATTTTGTTTTAGAAGTTATAAAATTAAAAAAAAGAGCTATTTATTAGTCTGATATAGCTGCTAAAATGAGTAAAAAAATTAAATTTATTTTCATATAAAATTGAGACATTAAAAATAAAGAATATGCTAAAGATATTCTAACCGTAGACCGATAAAATTGAGAAATTAAAAATAAAAAATATACTAAAGATATTCTAACCGTAGACCGATATATAGAACTAACAGCAGCAGTCAGCTTAGAATTTTCAGGGCAATAGAATTTTTCTGGAGTGAAGAAAAACAATAATAAAAAAAATCTAATTATAGTAAGTAGCCTCCTCCTTATCCCCGTTAGAGACTAGAGATAGAGATAGAGAGTATTAGTATTATTATGTTCCACAAAAATAAATAAAAGGCAGGATATATTAATGAAAATGGCAGGAGAGAGAGAGAGAGAGCGAAAAAGGCGAAAAGGTCGGAGACAGAGCACCAGAAAGTGCCGGGTGTCTTGCGTTCTCAGCCACAAGCTTGTGAAGTCCCTTCTCGATTTTTCGATGCCAAACAAAAAATTAATTCCAAATTGAAAAATACGCTCTGACGTGGCGTCCCTTTTCGAATCAAACATGTCATAGAAAGAAATCAATCAAGAACAAACCATGAACGCATGCATAAGTTCTTATTACTTCCCTTAATTAGATTAAATAGATGAACGCACCATAATGAACCCTATTAATCATGCAAAGCTAGTGAGTGATCAATTCCCCAACAAAACACAATTGACGCATTAAGAACATTAGGAAGTTTGATTGATTTAAGCAAACACAACAAGCCAAAACGCTAATCTTATCATGCAAAGCTCATTGTTGATTTATCTAAGGAATTATAGGTTTTCCACTTAAGCAATTAAGACCTAGAACGCTAGCATATCTTAATTTGGATGCAATTACATGGTTATAATTCTAAGTTGCGCACCAAAGAACATAAACACATAAGAGGTGGGATTGAAGCACAAAATCAACAAACAATCATAACATATTTGAAATCGAAAATTATAATCTAAAAAACCTAAAACAAAACATGCTTCATGGCTAATGGAAATCAATCTTTAACATCCAAACTTTAATCTCACTAGAATTTGAAACATCCACAATAACAAAACAAAAATCTGTTTTGAATTACAAGAAAAGAAAACCGAAATTAAACTAGAAGAGGACATGGTTACACTTTTGAAGATCTCAATGATAGGAGCAAAAAAGTGTGACGATATTATTGATTATGTGCCTCATTTTAGCCTTATTTCTCCCTTAATTTAGTGTTTTGAGTCAGTAAGTCATTTTGAGAGTCTTGTTGAGTGTTTGGAGTGAAATAGGGGAAAAAAGTAAAATTCATGAAAAGTCCTAGCTAGATCAGGATTCCTAACTGTCAACTATTTTTGCATCAGCTGGAAAATAAATAAGAGAAAGGCGTTTTCAGTTGGGGAATAAAGGAGAAAAGACGTTTTCAGTTGAGGAATAAAAGAGAAAGACGTTTCAGCTGGAAAATAAATAAGAGAAAGGCGTTTGAAGAAGGGAAATAAAGGAGAAAAGACGTTTTCAGTTGAGGAATAAAAGAGAAAGACGTTTCAGCTGGAAAATAAATAAGAAAAAGACGTTTTCAGTTGAGGAATAAAAGAAAAAGATGTTTCAGCTGGAAAAATAAATAAGAGAAAAACGTTTCAGCTTGGAAATTAAAGGAATTGCCCCATTATGAGAAGAGTTAAAGCCATAAAGGAGACGTTTCAGTTGGAAAAGCCAACCAACGCTCCCCTATAAATAGGCAACGTCCAGAACTGAATTTGCATCACTTCCCAGCCAAGATCACTTCCCAGCCAAGATAATTCATTGCCTATCACTTCCTAGCCAAAAACCATTCCAAGACTGCCCAATTCACTCCTCAAACCTCCATCTCCTACAAGACCGTGCCACCATCCATCCATCAATCTACGAAGCTCTTAGGCGCTGAGTCAAGGACGCTCCACAACTATAGCAGAGACAAGTTCATCACCTTGTTGCTAAGCCGCTGAGGAAAGCTTCAAAGTGTAACTATGACTCTACTTACAATTTTT
>BDJD01000801.1:166121-235286 GCA_002564525.1 Rosa multiflora | reverse complement strand
CAAATCACAAACTCATTTCTCCCGCCTAGGCACATTCACACAACAAAAATAGGTAATTCCGTTGTAGGATCTTACAATCATGTACCCGCATTTCACCCAAAAATTAATCATTTTGGCGCTAAAGACTCTCATTTTGGGAACATCTAATTTTCTTCCAATTTTCTTCCAAACTTGCACAACGCAAACCAAAAATGTGTTGTATGATATTTTGCTCATACAACATATACAGCTATACTGTTGTACAACGTGAGTCAAAATTTCGACCCAAATTTGAGGAAGGTGAGAGGGAAATTTCTTTTCATTCAGACAACAGACAAATTCTTATAAGTGTTGTACAATAATCATGCACCAACAGATTTCTGATTTCTGGTGTCCTTGTACAACAAAATCTCACTAAATCTGTTGTATGAAGCATTTTCAATCAACACACAACGGAAATTTTTTTTTCGTTGTCTAAAAAGCGTAGTCTGATGCAATTTTTGGCGTAGTGAATGTTTCTTGAAAAATGGTTGATTATTTGAACTACTAGCTACTTCTTTATAATACATGGTTGCAGACACTTCACTTATGTGTAACTACAAATAAAATTTGGAAAATTTTTCTAGCATGTTTGGTAATGTTCTGTTTTACAACCAAACTATGCAGTTTCATATCTAGCTCTGAAAACTACACGGGTACCAAAGGAATGTTATAAAATTTATCTTAGGCCAAGATGAATATTGATTTCTTAGTATTACAGTATTACCTATGGGATCAGAAGAGTCCACAATTATTGCATCATAAGTTCCTGCTAGAACAGCCTTTGAAAATGCGACTCCTACAATATTAACAGAGAGCTAATGAGGAAGCTGTTTGTATTAAAAAAAAATGCAGAGTTAGATAGAAGAAGAATGAGATGATCTTACCATCACCAACATGGAGTGTCACCTTGGGATCCTCATATCCAATAGCTACACGAGGGAAAAACTGTTTTGAAACCTAGAATACAGAATCAAGAACAATAAATTATTATTTCTCCTACAATCTCCCCAGTCCATTAGTACCTCAAAGGAGAATCACATGATCACTTGCATGTTCCAGACAAATTGAATTACTCCAAGTGATGTAGCAGTGCATATAAATACACACACACATGACATCTCTAGGCATGCATGAAATATTCCACCAGCTACTGGGGATAATATGATCCTTTAACAGCCAACGAAGAATAAATCCAAAAGTCTCATTGTTTTTTTTTTTTTTTTACTTACATCAACAACCAACTTATCAATCTCACATATATCTATTTGCTCGACAGAAGAATGACGAGCCACTTCCCTCATTACACCACCATCTCCTCCACCGATAACCAAAACCTGAACAACACCAATTTAAAAAGATAATGAGTTGACAAGAAATTAAAATGAATGATACTACACCATATCGCACATCATCTTCTTAATGAATATTTGAAAAGACATAGAAACAGGGTTCACCAAAGTAGCTTCAACCCATTCATAATGTTCTAAAAACAAAATAATTTGACAATTGTGTCAGTGTGTGTCTTTACTCTTTAGGAAAGAAGTGCATATTTCTAGTTTAGTCCTATGTTTCCCATATAATAATATTACCTTCTTGGGGTTTGGAATTGGGCAGAGAGGAAGATGAGTAATCATTTCTGATAGGCACATTCATCCCTTTCTGTCAGCTGAATAACCTTATCTAGGATGAGAACCTTTCCATAGGTTGATAACTGTAAATAGAATATGTATCATCAATAATATATTCAGATGACTAGAAACAAAGTGCCAATAACATCTTTAAAAGTGCAAGTTACGTGGAAGACCATCACATTCTGATAGTCTGATTTTCCTTGAAACAAAATTTTCTCTATCTTCAAGGAATGTGCCTCTCCTGCAATACATTAAATGTAAATCAATTTCCAAAAAGTATACAGCTGAGTCCTCTATCATTCTACCAGACAATGGGAAGATACAATAACCCAAACTAACACTTGGACAAAAGCACATCTGACAACGCTGAAAACCAACTCTCCATGGTGATTACCTATTTGAGTTAGAAAAACTGCACGTATTGCAGTTGGCAACATGCTACCATATAGCATCAATAGTTCAAAATTCTTCGCCGGCCTCAATATGTCGAGACTGCCTGCACTTACAATCATAAACTCACTCCTCATGAAAATCCATCGACACTGTATAAACATGTCGAGAAATCAAAAGCTCTCACCTCAACTGTGGTCTCTCTGTTTTCTTCATCAAAGACTTGTTGCATATCCTTGAGTGCATCTGCAAACTTTTCTTTAAGCACTCGTTGAATCCCCATTTTCATGGTGGTTGTTGAGCTAGGACAGCTTCCACAAGCCCCTGTTTCAACATTTCAGGTCAATTCCTTTAAATTACAGATTCTCATTACCACAAACTAAAACTAAAACATTAACTTTATTTCATGATCAAATTACATGTATGATTTGGAATTAACATAACCCAAAACTCAGAATTGGGAAAGCAAAACAGAAATGAAATCCCACCTTGGAGCTTGAGAGAAACGACGCCATCTTCGACGGACACAATGTCGACGTTTCCACCATCGTTGATGAGCTAGGGGCGGACGTTCTCGAGAACCAAGTCAATGTTGGGAACTGTGAGCTCAAATTGCTTGGCCGAGTAGAGTCCTGGAGAAGCAGAAGAAGACTTGGCGGCAGCGCTTGTGTTCGAAGCTCTAATGGCAGAATAGAGAAAGAATCTTCTTTGAGGAGTTAGACGGCAGCGTTTTACAAGCATAAGTTGTGGGGATTGATGGGATTTCGCTGGGATTTGAGAAGAAGGAATTGGGGTTTTGGGCAACCAGGAGAAATCAGAAGGAACTAAATACCCACCGAAAGGATTTGCATCCAAATTCAGGCCTTAATTTATCAAACCATGAATAACCCAAATTAAAACCAAACGGAGAGGGTTTTAGAGAGAGAAAGTGTGTGTGTGTGTGTGTGTGTGTGTGAGAGAGAGAGAGAGCTTGCTTGCGGAGGCAATGGTGCAGGAGAGACAGTAGTGGGAGTGAGCGGAGGAGAGGGAGGTGGTGGTGGCTGTGAAAAGAGAGCGAGAGAGGAAGGAGGAGAGGGCTAGGGTTTCAATTTATCAAACCATGAATAACCCAAATTAAAACCAAACGGAGAGGGTTTTAGAGAGAGAAAGTGTGTGTGTGTGTGTGTGTGAGAGAGAGAGAGAGAGCTTGCTTGCGGAGGCAATGGTGCAGGAGAGACAGTAGTGGGAGTGAGCGGAGGAGAGGGAGGCGGTGGTGGCTGTGAAAAGAGAGCGAGAGAGGAAGGAGGAGAGGGCTAGGGTTTCGGGGAAGAGCCAGAGAGATGAATCACCAGTTCTTTCGGAGATAAAGTGAGGATGAAATGGGCTGCCAGAGAGAGTGGGAAAACTGACCTTAAGTGTGAGGGAAATGAAAATTTTGTTCCCCCGTGTTGAAAATTTTAACTTAGTCTTTTCCGCATTTTTTTAAATTTTCAGAATCAAATCGTAGACATCGGTCAACAGTAAAAATCAATGTCAGTAATATACATATAAATCGGTATTTGAGGAATCGATGTTAATGACATTTTTTTACATCACGTGAATTTCTCACCGATGTAATTGTCGTGATGTCTAAGGCCAAAATTCTAGTAGTGACGGATCATCATATCATGACTAGGATGACCTATCCTGTCGTGACAAAGTCAATATGTATCTAAATCCAAGAGATCTTCTCTCATAACTTTATTGGATTTAATAGCTCCATTAGTGGTGACATAGAGTCCAATAGAGAGATGATTTCGGGAGTGAGCCCGTCACCATATAATTTAGGGTTAAATACTGGTTACTATCCTGTAGTTTAGGTCCAAAATCAATTCAGTGCCTGGACTTTTAATTTCATCAAAAACACCCCTGCAGTTTCAATTTTGATCTAATAGGTCCAGTCCGTTAGTCTTTCGATAATTAAGTTATTTAACTTGTTGACGTGGCTCATATATGGCCTATGTTTTATGATGTGGTGTTGAGGTGGTATGCATAGTCAATTTAGAAGTGGGTCTCACTATTAGAAATCTATCAAATAAATTTTTTTTCATCAAATAATCCAACTATAAGTTGAACCCATAACAAAATATTAACGAATTGAACTTATTAGATCAAATTGAAAGTATAGGGGTGTTTTTGATGAAATTAGAAGTCCAGGGACTGAATTGATTTTAGACCTAAACCACAAGGTAGTAACTAGTATTTAGCCCTATAATTCATGTCCAGGGACTTAATTGATTTTAGTCTAGGCTGTCTTCATGGTGTTGTATAAGCAGCATTACATGTGGACAATGGCACAACAAGTGACCAGCATGTTTGCACATTAACCAACATCATGAAATATTTAAACATTCGCAAGTTGGTTGAATCAATCCACATAATTCTCTAGCATTCTTTGCGTAGGACGGTCTCGGACCTAATTTCTCTAAGGAACAGGCTTTGTAGAACAAGCGAGGGGCCTTAGAAGCAACCAATGAAGATTTTGGTTGGGCTAGAGCATTTGAAACGCTATTGGAAGCAATGATGGTGATTGCAGCATCACCTGGGGCGCCATCACCATGATGGACGCCATCCATATCATCATAAATATGGACTGCGGTAGCCCTAGGCTAGAGGTGGACGGCGGCGGTGCCATAGGTAACGGCGGCGGCCATACTTAGTCCAGAAATCAACCTTTGATTTGTGCTTCGTTTCGCTCAAAAGAATGGATGTCCGTGTGAAGTCTTTAGTAGATGAATCATCATATCGTGACTAGGATGACCTATCTTATCATGACAAAGCCAATATGTGTCTAAATCCAAGAGATCTTGTCTCATAAGTTTATTGAATTTAATAGCTCGAATAGTGGTGACATAGAGTCCAATAGAGAGACACATAAGTTTCTCTAAGATGCGCATTTATTCTCAATCATTAGAGGTTGTGCAAAAGAACTCTTTTCTGTTCTCTATATGCATTTTAGCATGGAATCCGTTGGCTCGAATAGCTTAATATGGTTCGATTTTCCCTAGGAGCATAAAGAGTTTCTGTGACAATAATCAAGGTGCCATTTAGCAAGAAGAATTTGGGCCATTCCATGTCCTTGAACTAAACTTGATGGCCCAGCCATAGTAGTCACAAAGTAGTATGCTCGGAATTAAAATGGAGTCATAATGAATAAAACTCAAAATTTTATTCATAAGCCAACGGAGTACATCATTGTTTCTTAATCATTAAGAGAATCTAATCCAAATACTAGCTAATGCAAAACAAATGTAGTCATTTAACTTCTTTCGGTAACTCCAAATAAATATGACCTGGTGAGCAAAGAGATGTCGTGGAGCAAAGCTTGTTTAAGTACCACTTATCTCAAAACCTTCCTAGACATCATAGAGATGTCGGTGGAGCAAAGCTTGTTTAAGTACCACTTATCTCAAAATCTTCCTAGACATCATACTCACTTTGGATGAGTCTAGTTGAAGAAAAACTAAACCAATGGCATTCTGTACAAAATATATGGCAATTGCCTATTACATCTCTTGGAAAATAAAGACCTTATTCAAAATCGCCAGTCTCTTGATCTTGGCCTGATTTGAAGTTTTCAACCCTTAGTTCGAGATCACCTTCTTGATCTTCTTGTTCCATGTAGTGAGCTTCTCTTGCTTCATAATATACTTTGTAGGCAGTGACAACACTCTCACGAGCTCTACAAATGTGTGCCCAATGACCGAATGCTCTACATCGAGAACATACATCTCTGTGCTCAGACTGCCATGATTGAGGTGCTTTGAAAGCATCATTAGGATGACTCTTAGTGCTGGTGGCACTACTGACATGGCCAGAGGCGTTGCCTCCCTCTCTCTTTCCACATTAACCTCTTCAGTTTCGTGTCTGCCTATTTTAACGGTTACCTTCCTCATTAGAATGAGAATATGGACCAGAACATCCAGAAATGTCCCTAGATTTAGGGTTTTGCTCTTAGCGCCCTCCCTTAGGGGCGCGACTATAATTGGACTCTAGAGTAGACTATGTTCCCACGGGTCTGTTCTTCACAAGGATGTTCTGATGCTTTTCAGCGACATTCATAGCTCTAAGGAGCTCATGAAACCTTGTGATCCGTCCTGCAGTAACATCAATTCGATAATTCTAAGCAACCATCGAAGCAGAGAAGAGGAAGGTAGAGAGAGTTCTCTCAATCAACATTTCATCTGTGATCTCTTTACCACAAAATTCCCTTAAGGATTTAATGCGAAGTGCTTCCGAGTTGTAATCAAGAACTATCTTGAAATCACAGAAGCGGAGGTTATGTCATCTCACTTCTAGGTCAGGAAGCAGGAAGTCACAGACATTGCCAAAACATTCTTCGAGTGAGATCCACAGCCTTCTAGGTTCTTCTTTATTCAGATACTCATACTGAAGCGAATCATCCATATGTCGAGTCATTAGGATGACGGATTTCACCTTTTTTACCTCTAAGGCTACTCTATTTGCTTCCAAAGCTTGAGCTTGCTCAACAGTTCACAAGTCCTAGTTAGGCTCAAGAATCGTATCCAGGATTCCTTGGGCCTTGAAATGCTGGCGGACATCACGAACCCACTTGTGATATCCAAAGCCATTAGTCCCCAATGGAGCAAAGTCTAGTTTGTTCAGGTTACTCATCTTGAAAAGGAAAGAAAAAGGATTAGTTTTGGAGCTAAAAGAGCTACCATGAAAACAATAGAAATTTTTTAGCATAGTCGCTCCAAAGAAATTAGGAATTTCTTAACCTAATCGCTTCCAAGAAATTAGGAATTTCTGAGCATAATCTCTCCAAAGAATTTTGATTCTAAGAGGTTTTGGGTTAGATCAAAACAATGATGTGTATATGGTCGATCGTTTATTCTCAACAAACTCTAAGTTTGGAGGTCTTAACAAGCTCTGAGCTTGGAGATAGCACGAGCTCCCACAGTGCGACTTAGAAAGGGGGGTAGAAAAAAGGAGGTTGAACGTCCCCTAGAAAAGATAAGGAATTGAAAGTACAGAAAGTAGGAACTTTTAATATAAAAAATAACTGAAAATAGGTCGCCGGAAAAGTTGGCTGGAATCTGGCCGGAAGTTGCTGGTGGCCGGCGTTGGCCAGAGGTGGCTGGGTGTTGGCCGGAAGTATGTTGGAACTTGCTGTGTAATGGCTGGCAGGGCGCTGTGCAGGCACTGTGCGTGAGCAGGCATGCTTGTGCGCAGTTGTGTGGGGGGCTGCTATGCAGGGGCGTCGAGAGTGCTGGGCGAGGTTGACAGATAGTGAGGCTAGCGAGGCTAACCGAGAGCGCAGGGTAGCAAGCAGGCGAGGCTAATCGTCAGGCGAGGCGAGGCTATCAGCGCAGATGTGGAGTGAGGCTTGCGCTGGGCAGAGGTGAGGTGAGGCTAACGCAGGCACAGGGGCATGCACAGGTACCGGCAGAAGGCTGAAGCGAGGCTAACCAGGACGATTCAGAATTTTCGGTGGCCGGTTCGGTGGTTTTCGTGTCTGTTCTAGTGGTTCAGCCGCCTGTTCTAGACTCCTAGGATTAAGGGCTTCAAGATGTGTGGCGGAGGTAGCTAGGGTTTGAGGATTACAATTTTAGAGTTTTAGGGTTAGAGTTTCGTGCTGATAACGTGTTTTATAGGAAATCAGAAAATTGGGAGAGAATTGAGTTATACTTTCATTGAGTTATACTTTCTTTATATAGAGGTTTACAAGTAAAGAATCTTCGTCTTACAAGATAACTGAATCATATAATGATTGAAATATCTCCGTATATATCGGTAAAACTAATCCTATTACAACTCAGACAAGTTATCAGAATTTGGGCCAGACACACAAACTAGGTTTTCTTAAACAAGAATATATTTTTGTACTAAACTACCAAACGCATTTGAAAATTATTTTTAGAATAAAAAAATTACGTTAGAAAATTATTTTCGAAAATTTCACCAGTTTGGACTTTGTGTGTCCAAACATATCCATTTCTAAAAAGATAAGAAAGTTCAAATGTGCACATGGTAAAATTACGAACTGAAAGTAGAAAATAGAAAGTAGAAGTATTTAACCCCAAAGTCAAAGCACCACACCGTGGATGGAATCACATGGTATGGAATCCAACAATTCGATTATTGTAAGTTTGCAACTAACAAAGTGAAGCTGTCTCTCTCTGGGTTTCCTCCCACATAATAATGATAAAAATACGGAGCCACCTACCTACTCTTCTGACCTTACTCACTCTATAACTGGCCTTGTTTGTGGTTTTAGAGTATTCATTCTCCTTGGCCTTGCTGCTGCACCTTCCATCTTCATCACTTGTACTTGGAACTTCTCATTTACTCCTTCCTCTTCGCGTTGTTTCTTGCACCCACCATTCTCATTGTTGTTTCTTCTGGCAGTGAGTAATTTATCCAAGAGTGTTTTGAACATTATACTGCATTCTTTACTTTCACTCACACTGTTGTGTTTAGTTGAGTTCAGTTGATTGTTGGGTATCATTGTCATTCAACATTTTAGTCCTGCTGCTGTTGACTCATGTTATTCAATTTTCGGATTCCTACCTTCCTAATAATTGCCCATTAATTAGATTTTCATCCTGAGAGTGCAAGACTGATTCCTTGAGTTTGGATGCTGGGGCTGGCCGTATAAGGAGTAATGCAGACAATATGCTTCATGTTGTTGTTGGTAGTAATTGCAGCATCAGGGCAGTCAGATTTAGATGCACTCTTAGAGCTCAAAAAAGGGATTCAGAAAGACCCTTCTGGCCAAGTTCTTGTTTCATGGGATTCAAAGTCCTTGGCCTCTGATGGATGCCCCCTCAATTGGTTTGGGATAGTTTGTAGTGATGGCCTTGTCACATCCATTTCTATAAACGATATTGGCCTGGTTGGCGAGTTCAGTTTTTCAGCCATTGCTGGCCTTAAAGTGCTGCGCAATTTATCACTCTCAAACAACCAGCTCACAGGGGCTCTCTCAAAGGTCTCTCTGATTCAGTCTCTACAGCATTTAGATCTCTCACGCAATTTGTTTCATGGGTTAATACCATCTGGCTTAGCAGACTTAAAGCATTTAGCGCTTTTGAATCTGTCTTCAAACCAATTTGAAGGCATTTTCCCCTCTGGTTTTGGGAAACTTGAACAGCTGAGGTACATTGATGTTCGATATAATGCCTTGTCTGGGGATATCATGACTTTTCTATCCCAAATGGGTAGCGTGGTTCATGTTGATCTAAGTAGCAATCTGTTTTCTGGTTCACTGGATTTGGAAATTGGTAACTCCTCTTTTGTTTCTTCTGTTCAATATTTGAATGTAAGTCACAATTCCTTGGCTGGAGAGCTTTTTCCTCACGATGGAATGCCATATTTTGATAGTTTGGAGGTGTTTGATGCTAGTGATAATCAGTTAGTTGGTCCTATCGGATACTTCGGCTCGGAAGCAACCAGCTATCAGGTTCTCTACCGGAAGCTCTGTTGCAAGGAAGCTCAATGCTCTTGTCTGAATTGGATCTTAGTCTTAATCATCTTGAAGGTCAGTTGTCTACATTTCCTTCACTTCTCAACTTTGTTGAAAAACATTTTCAAGATAATGCTTTCCATATGTCGCCTTCTCAGTTTTGTTCTTTTCTTTTTATTTTTCAAAATTTTTTGTGTGAAATGGTAGCTGCTGGTTCTTTTTTCCCTTTGAATTTGAAAAGCCAAGTTGAAATAGCTGGCTCACAATCCCATCAAGTGGTCTTTTATTGAATTATATATATTTTCTGTAATAGTTGAAGTAAACTTGCTCACTATTATTCAAAAAGCTATTACTTTAGGAAAATTTTCTCTCATGTTGTTATCATAATTGGATGATCAATTTTCCATGCTTTAATGACATCTTTACATAAAGTCATGATCTGAAGTGCTTATGAACCATCAGAAAGACTGCACATCAGTTTCTATGGCATTCAGTTGGTTCTGGATTTTCATCTGTTCAGAGGGGGGTTTATGTTTGGGGAAGGTGGAAGCATGAGCATGCTGAAAAAAAATAGTGTGTCTTATTTGATGTAAATGTAATCATGGGCGGATTAGGATAACAATATGAATATAATTTTTTGTACAAAAGCTACAGTGCTCTGTCCAAATTTTCTTTTGCCTGGGTATATCATGTTTTACTTACTGAAGTCACCAGTTTTTGAATGCTATCGTTATCATTTTCAAATTTAGTATTGCATTTATCTATTCCCTCTTTCCCTATCTTTCCCCTCTACATTAAACTCACTTTCCTTCATGGCAGGTCCAGTAGGAAGCATAACCTCTGCAACTCTGAAGAAGCTGAATATATCTTCAAATAAATTATCAGGGTCCTTGCCTGCCAATGTTGGCCACTGTGCCATCGTAGACCTCAGTAATAATATGCTCACTGGTAACCTGTCCCGAATCCGTAGTTGGGGAAATTACATTGAAGTTATCCAACTAAGTTCAAATTCTTTGACAGGAAGCTTGCCTGGCCAAACATCCCAATTTTTTAGGCTAACTTCTGTTAAGATATCCAATAACTCATTAGAGGGTGTTCTTCCATCAGTATTGGGTACATACCCAGAACTAAAAGTGATAGATCTTAGCCTCAACCGGTTGCAAGGTTTTCTCCTTCCAAGCTTTTTCTCTTCAACAATATTGACTGATCTAAACTTGTCAGGCAACAATTTATCTGGGTCCATACCTGTCCAGGAAATTACAATTGGTCCTATTCAAAATTTGAGCCTGGTGTCTCTAGATCTGTCAAATAATTCATTGAGTGGTCATTTGCCCCAAGAATTCAGCAAGTTTCATAGCTTGGTATATCTCAACCTGTCTGTTAATAATTTTGAAGGTAGGATTCCTGAGAACCTTCCAGATGAACTGAAAGAGTTCAACGTCTCTTTGAATAATTTTTCTGGTCTTGTACCTGAAAATTTAAGGCACTTCCCTGTTTCAGCATTTTATCCAGGGAATTCTTTGCTGATGTTTCCTCATCCCCTATCATCACCAAACAATGTCCCTGATATGATCTCTAGAAATCACAGGTCTCCTATAAAAGCTGCTATTAGAATTGCCCTGATTGTAGGTCTGCTTGGTGGTGGTGCTATTGTAGCCCTCTCATGCATGATGATCTATTATAGGGCCCACTGTCAAGGATGTAGAAAGAGAGGTCAAAAAGCAAGCTGTGAAAAGAATGGTGTTGTGCAAGGGGACTCTTCCCTTTCTCATAGATCAGTACCTGGCAAAACTGAAGACTTAAAATCTTCATATGGTTTCCTTCAAGACCCTTCGCCATCATCCGCAAGGGAGTCTACTCATAATGCCGGTGACACTTCATCAGTTCTAGAGAAGTCTAAACAATTGGGTCATCCTGAATCAACAAAGCTAGAGGAAGGGGTATCTTCTCCCATGTCTCTCTTATCGCCTTCAAACCCATTGCCTTCGAAAAGCCAAGAACCACTCAATAGTTCTGCTGTTCTCAACACTTGTTCTCCAGACAAACTAGCTGGTGATTTACATCTGTTTGATGGCTCCCTGGCATTCACAGCAGAAGAACTTTCATGTGCTCCCGCAGAAGCTATTGGAAGGAGTTGTCATGGAACAATGTACAAAGCAATGCTCGAGTCTGGTCATGTAATTGCTGTCAAATGGTTAAGGGAGGGAATAGCAAAAGGAAGGAAAGAATTTGCTAGAGAAGTAAAGAAACTTGGGAGCATCCGCCATCCAAATCTAGTTTCTTTGCAGGGTTACTATTGGGGCCCAAAGGAGCATGAGAAACTTATTATATCAAGTTATATCAATGCTGAATCTTTGGCCTTCTATCTCCATGGTAAGATTCTGTGCTCTGTGTTTCATTGTACGCACATAAGAATCTCCTCAATAATTTTGTTCCACTTCCTTGAATTTACTAGCAACCCTTCCACGCTCCGCTACCATCTGCATGATACGTCTATCATTAAACTAATTTATAATTTTACCTTGGGAGTTTTATTTGGCATTCCTTACCTTGCATAGGCAACACATGAATCATCTTATAAATCACCTGCTTCCTGCTTTTGGCATTTGCAAGCTGTCATAACCATGCAACCTCAAATTAAATTTTTGTCTAAACGCTAAACATTCATTCATTTAGATAAACTAGTTCTGTAATTGGACACAGCACATGAACACAATAAGATGATAGCATGAGCTTAGTTATATTTCTGGCTGCACTGAATTGATCAAGTACTTGATTCCAGCCATTTTCAAGAAGCTGTTTTATTCTGTGTTTACATATACACTGGTCTAAATATATAAAAATAAATAAATAAATAAAAACAACAACAACTTTTTTTAGAAGAATACTTTTGAATGTAGGTTTTCATTTTCAAGTCTTCCAAGTATATTATGATCATAGTATTTGTAATATTAATTTTATTAATTTTATGTTAGTTCTTTAAAGTAGTAATGATAGCAGATCAGCAGGACGGACTATTGATGTATGAGAAAAACTTTTGGAATTCGATCGTTTGAATATGATGCTTTAGAGGTTATGAATTAGGTAAGTGTAAGGTGATTGTGCATAAAAAAAGTGTTTAGAAGTTCAACAATAGTGGTTGGTATGATTTCCAGAAACAGGATGGAGATCAAGTATTTTTACTAAACCCCAAGGGAGGATGGTGTTCTTTACCTAAAGGTTTCAGTTTCTAGCATAAGACAACAAACTAATTTGCCCTGGATTCATTTTTATGTTATTTGTTTAAATAAAGCTCTGGATTCATTTGGTCATTCTAATGTACCATCAGTCACTATTTTTCTATAAAACTTTACTATGCTCAACAAACTATTTTCTAAACTATGTCTAGTGGTTTGTTTATTTGAAATGGCAACCCTGCGGGTGTATCAAGTGTCCATTGATAGGGTAGGAAAATTGTTTTGTTAGTTTAGATCAGAAGAAACTTTTTGTTTTAGATAATATTTCAGTTAATTCCTTATGCGGTTATGTAGTTCTTTAGCAAATTTTGTACTCTTAAAATCTGAGATGCTTTGTGTGAACAAAAGAAATGCAGCAGATTAGTTCAATCTTTGATTTTGTTGATTTTTTTTTTCCTATAAGCTCTCAGTGAATTATTGATCAAGTAAAACTTACTGCTAGACCACAAAAACAGATTGGTGATTTAACATCTGGCATTTGCACTTTGAGATGCAATACAGGTCAAAAGGAAGTTTGTATCATCTGTAATAGATCCATCCATTTTACATTGTATAAATCCATCACTTAAACTGAGAATTTATGGATGCTGGAGAGAACACCTTTCTAATATTTCACATTTTCTTTCAATATCTTTTCGACTTTATCCCTGATCTAACCTGATTTTTCTGATATTGTATGCAACGTTTGCAGAGGTTGAGCCAAGAAAACTCTCACCCTTGTCTCTCGAGGAACGGCTCAAGGTTTCTGTAGATGTTGCCCGATGTCTGAACTACCTCCATAATGAGAAGGCAATTCCCCATGGCAACCTCAAATCCACAAATATTCTACTAGAAACTCCTAATCATAATGCACTCCTTACAGATTATAGTATCCACCGAATATTGACTCCTGCTGGAACTACTGAGCAAGTTCTGAATGCAGGTGCTCTTGGCTATCGGCCCCCTGAATTTGCTAGTTCAAGTAGACCCTGCCCCTCATTGAAGAGTGATGTCTATGCATTTGGAGTGATCTTGTTGGAGCTGCTGACTGGAAAGAGTTCTGGGGAGATTGTCTCTGGCATACCAGGTGTGGTTGATCTGACTGATTGGGTGAGATTTTTGGCAGAAGAAAACCGTTCTTTTGAATGCCTTGACAGACTGATTCTGGAAAAGCCCAGTATTAAGCACTCGCCTAGAGTTCTTGATGAATTGCTCCAGGTAGCTTTAAGATGCATCCTTCCAGCATCCGAGAGACCCGACATTAAAACTGTGTTTGAAGACCTTTCAAGAATAGTGTACTAAAGGGCACTCAAGGTAGATACTGTTTCTTTAGCACCAACACCATACATCGATTCTTTTTTTCTTTTTTTTGCTTAGTCTAATAGTTTTTTTCAAATTTTTCTGTAATCGTCTGATTGTATTTGCCAAATGATCCTGTAATGAAACGGAAGCTCTTTAAGGAGGAGTGGGGTTAATCATTTTCATTAACCCTACTCCGGGATATGATTTCCTACGGGAATTCAATTTTTAGAATGCGACTTATCTTTGCAGCCAAATAAAATAACCCAAAAGGGCAAAAGGACAGAAGTGGAGAATTTTTTATTTTATTTTATTTTGTTCGTGGTAAACATCTTAGAAAACAACCAAAAAAGAAAGGATTAAATACTGCTTACTCCTTATACTTATAGGGTTTCATTGTTTCAGTCTCTAAACTTCGAATTTCACCTAAAAAGTCCATGAACTCTCAATTTCCTCCCAATCAGTCCTTACCGTCAAACATCCGTCAAAGACTCCGTTAACATGACGGTCGTTTTCCCCTAAAAAACTCTATTATACCCTCAAGGCCTCAATTACTTAAAAAAAAATCTCTCTCTCTTTCTCTCTCTCTCCTCTTCTTCTTCCGGCTCTCTCCTCCTCTTCCGGTTCCAATCCACAGACCTTCAATATCTGCAGGCTCTATTATTGGCCACATTTGGCAACACCCACACACAATCAATCAAATGCTAATTCAATAACAATCGGTTCAGAACCCCGATCGACGAAATCGACACATCCGGACCCGAATCGAAACTCACCTGATCTGCCTTCTTGTTGAAAGCCCTGAGCCCTAACGCCGGCGCTACAGCCACCACTTCCACCAACCCCTCAGCCTCCAAAGACCTAATCAATGCTAGTCTTGTTGTCTTTGGAAAGGCTCGGATTACTCTGATCCCCTCTCTTCTTCTTTCCACACACCAACTAGAACCCTCGTCTTCTTTCTCCTTGCTGCTGCTGCTCTAGTTAAACTCATCCACCGACACGTCCACCCTCTCTAGGACCTCGTCGTTGACATTAACAAGCCAATCGTAGGAGTCCTCCAAATCCAAATCTTGCGGGAAACTGAGGCTTGCCGACGACCCAATCAATTGGAGCATCGGCTGAGATTGCTTTGCCATTTCTTCGATTGAGACTTTAAATTCGTCAAAATTGCAGTAGTAATAGAAGTCCTCTCCCGAAGGTATGGCTCTCGAGGACCCCGAGAGGTTGGCTGTGGCTGCCACTAAGGAAACATAAATGGGTCAGGTTCAATTTGCCGGATAATTTCGGGAACTCGCCGGTCTCCATCTCTGTCGAATTCGAGGCAGCAAGCAAATAGGATGGTGTGAATAGGGATGAGAATTTGAGAGAGAAAGGCAGAGACTTTTCCAGAGAAGAAGAAGAAGAGGTAGAGATGAATAAAGAGAATAAGGGTACGGGGCTCGGTGATTGGATTCGAATTTGAGATGGAGTGAGAGCTGGAATTGTTTTTAGAAGAAGAATATCTGGAGATGGAGATAGAGCTGGGTTAGTTTTTGGAAGAAGAATATGAGAAAAACGGGGGGAGGGAGAGCTGAAAGAAGAAGAGTTGAAATGAAAAAAAAAAAATAAAAGAGAGAGAAAGAATCTATGAAGCATGGATACGGAAAAATGGCTTCGTATCCTGTATCGATCCGGGATACGGGTACGATACGTACGGATACGAGCGGATACGTGAATCCGGATTTGGGTACGGCCTGGATACGTGTGTATCCTAATCAGATACGTATATATGTAAATCAACTGGATACGCGGGGGTAATTTTGACTTTTTACCATTAAAAAAAAAACAAAAACATAAAACATAAAATTCACTACATATCACGATCGAGACCTACCTTCACTCTCAGCGCCGCTTTGGTCGTTCACTCGTTCCTCTTCTCCTCTTCTTCGCAAGTTGCAGCTAAGATCAATCAGGCTTCTCATTGATCCGCTTCTTCGATCAATCAGGTTTTCTCCTCTTCTTCGATCCGCTTGGAGCTTCAGTTAGACTGCTTCCGGTACGTTCTCTATTCTCTTCTTCTTAGTTCTTAGTTGCTTCTTACCCATATGAACTTGATTGCTTCTTCCCCATGTGATGTTTTCAATCGTTGTACTGATAGTAAGGGTTTGATGGTTTTTGATGCTTTCAATTGTTGTACAGATCAGTCTCATGGAGTTATGGGTTAATCTTTCTGTTTCTTTTTTTTTTTCGACTAGAAGGGTCTGATGGTGTTATGGGCTTGATGATAAAAGGATAAGGATATGGGTTTTATACTTTTATGGTTTGATTATTTTATAGCTTGATTGTTCAGTTTAATTGTAGATAATGTTGTCGATATGCCTAATGCCATAAAGAAGTGTTTTGTGGATTGTGAAATATGTATGAGAAACATTCATTAGTTGTTGAGTTGTTGCCACTTGCCAATCATTCCGTAACATCACTAACATGTTAGGAAGAGGATAAGTACAAAATGATAGTTGCAATGGTGAGTAAAACCTCACCCAAAAAAACATGTTACTTGCTGCCTCTAAATGCCATACCATTTAAGTAAACAAGATTGCAACATTTACGATTCAAAGAAGGATCTATTCCATCCAAAACATGACGACGAAGAAGTGCTAGAGGCAAAAGTGCCCTACCTAAGTGCAATATGCGCATTATTGTACTTAGCACAATGCACAAGACCGGATATCTCATTCGCTGTGAACTTGCTAGCTAGATATAGCTCTGCGCCAACACGACTCCATTGGATTGGTGTTAAAGATATCTTTTTTTACCTAAGTGGTACGATTGATATGGGTTTGTTCTATCCCTATAGAGAGACGATGGATTCGGAACCATCAAGTGCCCGGGACACTACACATGGTGGACTGCGTTCCCTCTCCCCATCCCAAAATGATATAATTATTTTGGAATGTTTTGCTGATGCTGGGTATCTCTCTGACCTACACAAAGGTCACTCCCAAACTGGTTATGTTTTCATCATAGGAAAGACCGCGATATCTTGGAGGTCTACAAATTAGACCTTAGTCGCTATCTCTTCGAATCATGCAGAGATTATTGCTCTTCACGAAGCTATTCGTGAATGTATATGGCTTCGATTCATAATTACGCATGTTCGAAGAAATTGTGGTTTGAAGTCTACCACAGATGAGTCAACGAGCATTTATGAGAATAATGCTGCTTGCATTGAACAAATGAAGCAAGGCTACATTAAAGGCGACAACATCAAGCACAGATCGCCTAAATTCTTATACAATCAACAACAACAGAAGCTCCTCAAGATCAAAGTGAACCAGGTTCGATCTGAGGACAATGTGGCAGACTTCCTTACTAAGTCATTGCCTAAATCCACGTTCGAGAAACATGTGGCAAGAATTGGCTTGCGGAAATTATCTGAACTCCCATGATCGTAGTCATCAGGGGGAGGCGCAGACATCATGGGGAGATATCTACATGTTCACCTCGAAACGTGAAGGGTGTGTTGTGCTCTTTTTCCCCTTCGACTGAGGTTATTTTTGTCTCACTGGGTTTTTGTTACTCGGCAATGTTTTTAACGAGGCAACGAGAGAAGCACCGCGTTTGGGCAACACAAGGGAGAGTGTTCAAGTAAAACTCTAATTTATGTTTAGCCCAAACTCTAGGTTACTTGACCTAGAGGTAATAGGGTTTAATTAGAAGAATCTAGAGATTATCTTTCCTTGTATGATTCAGACTCTATGTATTGTAATCTTCTATATAAAGAGACCCCTATTATCAATGAGAATACACAGCGATTTTCTCTCAATTTTTGATTCCCTAAAACAGTGCCTACATTTTCTTTTATGATTTAACTTCGTATTAAATCATATATTTTGTAAGATTAAGAACCATTTTAGTATGTATTTAAGAATTGAAATTTATGTTACTTGAATTTTAATTTTTAGAAGAAAATTAAGAAAAAATCATGTTTCATTAATTAAATTCTTATTAGAGATCGGGCTTATGGATGTCTAATGAAAATAGGGATAGGAAATCCCGGATAATTTTATTGGGTATTGGGAAAGGGAAGAGAGGGGCAAAGAATGGACTTGAAAATGAAAATGGGAATGGTACTGGTGATTTCCATCCCAAGGCCGCCCCATAACCATCCCGAGTCCTGACCCAAATCGATCTGAAAATCAACGGTGGTGATTTAGGTGGTAAAATGGCACACACATGTTTTTGGGAAGCCAAAACCAAAAATAGAAATCACTTTTAAGCAAAAGTAATAAGACGGTAATAAATACATATATACGTTTGCAATGGAAAAGAAAATGAAAGAGAAGAAGCGTGTGCCAACTGCCATTTACTCGGTATTAGTATTACACACGAAACGCTGCAGTCTGTCCACACAGACGAACATTAATATTTAAAGAGACAGGCCCGTCACTAATTGACTCATTCTCGATCTCCACCCTCGTCTTTCTTCCTTGCTTTGCTTCCTTCTAATACTCTACCACTTCTTGACACCCAACAGCGAACTGTATCCAACACAGCCAAATCCCAATCCTTCTTCTTAATTACTCGGTCAGTTTAAATTTTGGCTAATCCAACTCAACACGTACAGACTCAGTCAGTCTCATACTTCATCATTTTCACACCATATGTACTAGCTACCTAATCCCGGCCAGTATATATATGCTTCCTACATATCGATCGACGTCTTTGGTCCAATCTTGAATCTCTAATTGCCAGACGGGTTCTAATCTCCTTCATTTGCTTCTGAGATCAACATCGGAGCAAACCCAGACTCGATCACAGAATTCATCAGTTGAGGTAAATCCCCATCTCCTTCTTTCCAATTCTCCTCGATCATATTTTCATTTCGATCTTTGCTCCATCATCATGATGATTATATATTCTTCGATCCACAAATCGAATATCACTGTGTTAATCTCATAACTCAGGTCCTGATTTGTCGATATTTCCTTTACCAAGTTATTGTAATTTGTAGGATGCTGTTAATTAATAATATGCATTGTCATCCGTTCTGGAGTTTCATTCCCCTCCAAACTCTCGTTTTACTATTACTCCAACGTGCACCCCACTTGCCTCTTCTTAAACTATTGTCTGTCAAGGAAACCTTTGTCTTCTTCCTTTTTTTTCTTGATTTAATTACTTTTTCTCCCTTCTCTATATAAAATTATAGATTATTATTAAAAAGTATCATTAGTCGTGTTTTCCCGTTTCTGGTAATTTAATACACTCAAAAGCAAAGAAAATATCCCGATCAAAAAAAAAAAAAAACAAAGCAATATTCAATCATCTGAAATTAATGCCTCATCAGACTATTAAAATTAAATTAATGCCTAATATTCTCTGTTTTATTTTCTTCCAGAAATTCCAAATATACCCTTAACGCGGGTTTCAATAGTATTAAGGAGAGTCGAGCGCCTCAAACTCTCAGTCCCCTCAAAATGGCCGACCGAGTCCACCCGGCTGCCCAAACGGCGCCGTTGCATGCCTCCAACGACAACAACAACAACAACTCTGGCCTCCCTCAGCCGGGGACCTACGTGGTCCAAATCCCCAAGGACCAAGTCTACCGCGTCCCACCGCCGGAGAACGCCACCCTCTACAAGAACTACACTCGCCGAAAGCCTCGCCGCAACTGCTGCCGCGTCTGCTTCTGCTGGATCCTCGGCATCCTTGCCTCTCTCATCCTCCTCTCCGCCATCGCCGCCGCAGTCTTCTACCTCGTCGTCCGCCCCGAGTCCCCCAACTACAACGTCCAAAAAATCGCATTCAAAGGCTTCAACTTCACCGCCGCGTCGTCGACCATATCTGCTTTCCAAATTGTTTGAAGATTCTAATGGGGAAGGGTAGGGGTGGTTGGAGGGCAAGTAGGCGGCATCAGTCTCGTTCTGTTCAGAGCCGGCCCTGGGATTTCGGGGGCTCTAGGCAAAAAAAAAAAATTGGGGTTCCCTAGTCCCTACCTTCAAATATATTTATAAAAAAAATTGTGTAATTTTAAACAACATAAAATTAGAAAATAATATAACAATAAAGCGATCTCAATATCATTTGAATAATATAGTAAAAGTATTGAAATTACAATAATCAGTACTCTTATTACTCAAAAATTACCCTTCGTGCATTCTTGGCCGCAAAAGTTTCAATTAAGCTTGACACTACAAGAGAAAATGTCATAGGCGACAACCCAAAGTTGTCGTAAAAAGTCAAAATTTCTCGCTGAATTGAAAATGCGACGATTTTGGGTTGTCGCAACCAGTTGTCGCCTTATGTGTTTTACTGATTGTCAAAAGCGACGAAATTACATAGTTGTTGTTTTTTTCAATATGCGACGCAATTAGTTCCTCAATGAAATTATAGGAGACAAACAAAAAGCCTCGCATATAGTTTTCTACAACAAATACATTTGTGTCACATATTAATATATGCAACAAAAATGAAACCTCGCAATTATTTTTTGCAACAAAAAAAAGTCTCACATATAAATTTTTTATCAAACATATAAACCTCGCAGACGGAATATGCAACGTAAACGAGGTCTTGTATATTAGAAATTGTAACAAATATAAAGTCTTGCTTATAGCATTCTGTAACGCACTCACTTGTCTCACAATATGTTATATGCGAGGAACGAATTGCGTCGCTTATTGAAAATGCAACAAACATCCAATCCCCGCATATGGAATATGCGACGTAAACAAAGCCTCGTATATTAAAAATAGTAATAAATATAAAGTCTTGCATATAGTTTTTGGTAACATACTTGTGAGTCTCACAATTTGTGATATGCGAGGAACCAATTGCGTCACATATTGAAAAAACAACAACTGTGTAATTTCGTCGCTTTTGACAATCAGTAAAACACATAAGGCGACAACTGGTTGCGACAACCCAAAATCGTCGCATTTTCAATTCAGCGAGAAATTTTGACTTTTTACGACAACTTTGGGTTGTCGCCTATGACATTTTCTCTTGTAGTGCAATCAAGAACAAAGATGAAGCATACAAAGTTCTTTTTACTTCCCTTAATTAAATTAACTAGTTGAACGCACTATAGTTAACCCTATTAATCATGCAATCACTAGTGGTAGCGAAGCACTAACAAAAACACTTTCAATGCATTAAGAATCATGGAAGTTTGATCAATTCAAGTCAAGAACACAAGTTAGAACGTTAATCAAGCATGCAAGACTAATTGTTAATTTACCTAAGTATTTATAGGTTTTCCACCGAAATTATCAAAGCCTAGAACGCTAGCACCTTAATATGGATTCAATTACATGTTCATCAACCCAAGTATGCATCAAAAGATCAATTAACACACAAAAGATGGGATTGAAGTTCGAAATTAACAATCATGCAAGCATATGATGAAATCGCAATTTATCTTTTTGAAAACCTAAAACCTAAAACATACTTCATAGTATTCGAAAATCACATAACTAAATTCAATCTTTCATCCACCATAGAAATAGCATAACAAGAAACCAAGAATGAAATCCAAATCGCAATTTATATAAAACCCGAAATAGGTTTACATAGTTCAAAACCGAAAACAAAAAATAGGGTTCCATGGTTACACTTTTTGATATTCAAGGACGCAAGAAGCTTCAAAATGTGGTGGAATGGATGAGGTAGACGGCAAGGATGCTTGAATGGATGAATGGATGCTCACGGCCTTGACTTGGAACTTCTTTGGATTGTTGCCGAAACTATGGAAGAGAAAGGGAAGTGTTTGTGGCTTTTGATTCTGAATTTTGTGGTGTCTTGAATGTCTTCACAAACCTCCTTTATATAGTGAACGGCAAGGGCTAGAGAATCTAGGTCGAAATCTCCTTGTGACATCATTCAACGAATGAAAATATTCCTTGAGAAGTAGAGAACAAATCACCTTAGTTTCTTGCCGAATTCACCATGTATCTAGTCCATATTTCGACCTCCTTGTATGTAGAGTCATAAATCACTTATTCCTCTATTTTCTCTCATAAAATCCCAAGAAAATCCAAAATAATCCCTTAAAAGATATTTGCAGAAAATCTTTTATTATTCCTTGTAATTCGCACGGAAAAAAGCATGTAGAATGGGTCATGGACTCCTCAAGACGTCAAGAAGGATCTAGAGACTCATGTGCAAGTCACATGCTTCAAACTTCGGGCCAAACTCTCCCAAAATGGGCCAATTCGAAATTACTCTTCATATTGCCGAAATTCCTCCTTTATTCTAGAACATTCTTGAACCATCTTGAATCATCTTCAAAACACAGCATCTCCTAGTTTCACCAGGTCTCCTAGCAGGATCAGGACTCCTAGTGTGATCAGGTTTCCTAGTCCAACTGGGACTCTGACATTTCTTCATTTCCGAATATCATTTTTCCGAGCTCACTCCTAGTTGCATTAGGATTCGTACTTCAACTGGGATTCCTTCTCCTGGTAGAACTGGGAAAACTTCATTTCTTCCATTTCTTCTCATTTATGCGCCTCATTTCCTCCTTGCCTTCATTTTCATCATTTCCAGCTCTTCTTAGCTCATTTCCTGCGTTTGGAGTTCAAATGTACCTAAAAACACAAAATTAAGTCAGAATTAATATTGTTAAGAGAATAACTAAGCAAAATGTAGAGAGAAATGCACTAAAAACATTGAAAATATTAGCTCGATCATCTATTCATTTGTAGGAGTACACGAGAGAAGATAAAGTTTTCATCCAACTCAACCTCTATATAGCTTTGAAATAGAAAAGAGAGGAAGAACAAATATTTAAACATCTAGACACAAAATAAACTCTATCTATTCTAACATAAATACAAAATATATACAAACTAAACTTAACTCTACATGAAACTCTACGATTTCATTTTTAAGAATTAATTAAGTTATTACTCATGTTGGTCATGGTAGTATTACTAAGGACAACTACGAATTAATTGTTGGATTGGAGACCCGGAGTGTTGATTGTGGTGGTGTTTGGCCCGGAATTACGATTCGACTAATTAAGGGAGACAAAGCAGCAATATTCCAAGTAGGAGACTCTGAAGTAGCCTCAATTTGTAGTTTTCTAATTTTCATTATATGTGTGCGTGGAGTATATATTGTTGCATTATATATGCGTTAAAGGTTATAGATGGCGACTGAGAATGGAATCGATATGACTTTCTTAGGATTTGCCTCCCTAAAACTCCATAGGGTATAGTTACAAAAGAAATTTTATTATAACCTAAATCAAAGACTATCTATTATATTTACCAAAAAAAAAACAACTATTCAATAATAAATCATGAGTATAGAAAATAGATAAAAAAGAAAAAAGAAAAAAAAATTATTGAATAACAAATCATGAGTACAGAAAATAGAGAGGAAAAAAAAACTATTCAATAATAAATCATGAGCACCAAGGCCGACTTTCAGTAGATTCCTTCTCGTCCGGTGGCAAGCCGACGTCACCTCGCCGACTCCGTAATGCTGCCGGACGAGTAATCGATGAATCATTGCCCATTGACTTCTAGTTGCCTGACTTGTGGTTTCTTGACAGCAGAGGTTTTCAGGTTGTTTGAATTGATGAGGCAGTAGACTGGTTTCATGCCCACTGCGTAGGGTAAGGCAACGAAGACGGAGGACTGCTTTTCCTATTGATGGCGGCGCGTGATGGTGTCTTTCCTGCAGCGGGACAACGGTTAGCGGCGACGTCGGTGTGGATAACTCTGCAGCAGATCGTGGCGGCTTTCGTTGTATGGGCGGTCGGAAGGTGTGGAGATCGGAAGACGCTGGGCTTCTTGCTGTTTGGCCTGGGCTGGGCAGTCTAGGTCTTGGGATTGTCTATTTTAGAAAATTACAAACAAGTGTCACTTTGAGACTTATATTAGTCATAAGGCCACCTAAATTGTTTTGTGCACATATGGCAACTTGCCTCTTTAAATTATTTTTTCTTTGTCCATTTTACCCTTCTACCTAAGAAAACTAACCGCTTGGTTTCCTTATCAACCTAAGGTACGACCTGAACGGCGAGAGGTCTCAGCGTTCCAAGCACAGGGTTTAGGGTTTAGGGTTTTATTTTTGTTGGGTTTAGGGTTTTATTTTTGTTGGGTTTAGGGTTTAAGGTTTAGGGAACGACCTGAACGGCGAGAGGTCTCAGCGTTCCAAGCACAGGGTTTAGGGTTTAGGGTTTTATTTTTGTTGGGTTTAGGGTTTAAGGTTTAGGGATTTTATTTTTGTTGGGTTTAGGGTTTAGGGTTTAGGGTTTAGGGTATAAAGGATGATTGTTAACTTTTTACTCTAGTGGCATTTATGTAAATATATTAATTTTTATATCCAAAATTTAATACCTTTTTTATTCTAGTGGCCTTGTGAGGGAAAAAAATAGTTGGTGGCCTTATGGCTAAAAGAACATTCAAATATGCACTTATATGTAATTAACCCTGTCTATTTTTATCAAATTTCCTATTTTTAGGAGGGTATTCCCAAAGTTTTATTTTTAAACTTCGCCTATTTACTGTGTAATTCCATAGTTCATAGGCTCGCTTTAGAATAAATGAGCACTTGTTGTCTAATGAGTGGTGCTACTTGCTAGCATACCACGTCCTAAACTTGCCCTAGGATTGGCAAGGGAATATATGTATCCGTGTCATTCGATTCTAACTTGAGATAAATGAATGATTTTGGTTCAAAAAATAAAGAAGAAAAAATTATTACTCTTCATTTTTTTTTTTTTGCATATCTAAAAGAGAAAAAAAAAAACCATTCTTATTTATTAGAAATTAATTTTTGAAACTAAATACCTTGTGTTTGATTTTTCTTTTATTTAATAAGAGATTTATGTTGTTTAATTAAGGAATGAATATGTAATTAAGATTTATACAGTAATTAAATCATTGCAATGGCTAAATTTTTTTAATTTTAAAGATAATAGTTATTTGCAAATTATATGAGTGAGGTTATTTGAGAAATTTGAGTGAGGTTTAATGAGTAAATTTAGTATTTGAAAATTTGATAAAATGTATAAAAAACAGAGAAAGTCAAGTGAATAAATTTAGAGGTTCGATTCAATATCTTTATGTACAATGTTCGTCTGTATACTTACACAATCAGATAACTAGACATTTCTATTACCTGATACTTCTATACATTATGATTTTAAATGGTTATTACTCTTGTATACATGTTTTTCCCTTTCTTTAATTTGCCGGCAAAAGTCGAATTGCGAAATGGTCTTGTTGGCTGGACTCGGCTGTAAGTTCGATAACCAATCAGCATACCAGACCTCCCATCTGGAATAATTAATGTTCATGTTTCTAGGACATTACTTCACTCTGCAAGCATTACTCAACTAAACAATGAAAAGTACCCCTGTTCTTGACAAGTTCAAACGATTTCAAGAGGACTTGGCCAACAGATTATTCTCAGCCCTTGAGCAAATGTCAAAAACTGAGTGTATGGGCCAATAGCACATGTTTTCTTAGTTTTGGCGACATCAATCAAATAACATAAAAACGGAGGCATGAATGCATGATGCACCTTTGCAACTAGAATCTGCAAAAGAAACAAGAGCTGATGAGCAAACTGATATTGATCATCCACAAACATGCGCACGAGTTTGAGAAACGATGAACAAACTCTGGAAAACACCATAGATTCATCAATAATCCAAGTAGCATTCAGATCATAGTTTCTACAAGAAAACGCTATACAATTCTTTTGTATATTACACACTACTCTCTCCTTTGCTACCATCCCCTGTAATTACAACTATACCCTACAGTGCCCCTTGCATCTACAATAGATGCAAGCTGCTCCAAATTTTATTTAACTCCTTTATTTTCTACTTCAACCCAATGTCAAACTTGGAGCTGAATTGCGTTTATTTTTCTCCTCATATACAAATTCCATATCCGAATATCCAATTCGACTTGTATCCCAAAATGCTTTACATTTTCTTTATTTCTCAAACTCCTGTCAGAGGCATTTAATCTTCCCTGCATCCAATCCTTTATACAACTCCAGATTTAGATTTAATATTATCATAATTGCTCTTTGAACGTTGGATGGCCTCCTGAACTTCTGCATACATCTTAACAGAAGACTCTGCAAACTTGTTCAACTTACCACAAAAGCCCGCCAAGCTATTCTGGAAACGATCAAAACTGGAGATCCAGGAAGGGGAAACTTCATCTCTCAACATATTAGCTGCATTATCAATACCACTATCATCCTTACCAGGCGCTAAACCTGAATGGTTTGCATCTTTACCCTCTTTCTTTTCTTGGCGTGGTACAAAACTGGCAATTTCAGTTTCTAAAGTCTTTATAGCCTCTGTTACTTCACTGGCAGGTAAGGTCTCAAGCTTATCGAACCATTCACCACATGTGGCATATATTGGAGGGCCACCGAATCTTAAGGGGTTTTCTGGTTGCCTCCTTTTCTTTTTGGAAGACTTCACAGCAATAGAGACGCATTTCAAAAGCCATCCATTTATAGAATGCAAATAGGACTTTTGAGCATTGATCCACTTGTCAAAACTTGAGGATAGATGGCTGAGTTCATCTTCAAGATAGAGAGTAATCTGACGATGTGATTCTGAGTGTACAGAGATCTTAGTGTTGCCATTGTTGTAGGCTATAGAGATGATTAAAAACTGAAGATTGTGACATTCAAGCATCACTTCCCACATCCGACTTAACCTACAATATGGTACAATAAATATAGGAAATAAAGTTCAAAGTACTCAATGAGTTCAAAGTTCAAAGTAAAATCAAATAAAGGAAACACTTATTACATACATGATCAAGCCACACAATTGAAACAAATCCAACAACCCTCAATGAGTTCAAGTCTTTTTCTTTTTCCTGTGAATTTCAAGGTTCTTTGAGCCACATCCGACTTAACCTACAATATGGTACAATAAATATAGGAAATAAAGTTCAAAGTACTCAATGAGTTCAAAGTTCAAAGTTCAAAGTTCAAAGTAAAATCAAATAAAGGAAACACTTATTACATACATGATCAAGCCACACGATTGAAACAAATCCAACAACCCTCAATGAGTTCAAGTCTTTTTCTTTTTCCTGTGAATTTCAAGGTTCTTTGAGTTGTGCACATGCTGAAGTTAAGTTTTTGATACTTGACCATCACTTACACTACACCTTTGAAAAATCTATGAACCTAATCCATTGAAAACCCTTGGCTCCATTGAAAACCACAATTATAGATTTATAGATTTTTCTTATTAGTAATATCTATGCAAACCATGATATAATTTTTTGGAAATATTGCATGATAAATCAGTGGAAGCACTAGACGAAGGAAAACATACAAATACCTACCCATGAATTAACTCCTCAAGTTGTGGCTGGAGCTCTCTGTCTCGTATATTTTCAATCCTCTTTGATATAGAATCAATCCTGTGAATAGCAACTCTGATTCTTGAATGTAGATCCTTAACAACAGCGCGAGTTTTATCGACTTTTTGAGAACTTTGCCCTGTTGATTCTAGTTGCCTTAACATCTTACACTTCAAGTCGTAATCCCTTCTGACCATCTCACTAGCCTGAAAACAAGGGTTTCCATAAGTTCATAAATCTATCTGGGTGTAACCATTTACTCTCCCTTCTATAAAAGATTTTATGAATCTATTTTGTGTTCATTGAAGGTTAATAGTGAAATAAACCCAACAGTAATTTCAACCGCAAGAATGCTGATCGTAAATGCTGCAACTACTGTTAAGTTAGTCAATAGTACCTTAACCTCATCATAAAGCTTCCTCTCCCACGCATATAACCTATCCAAGGTTGAGGCATGACTGCCTGAGATCATGCAGAAGTTATCAAAGAGGTTACTAGTAAGATTCTCACTATCATCTTTTGAGTTTGCTCCCAAAAGATTCCTTGACGACGAGGATCGAGATGATGTAGTCCTATGCCAAGTTAAGTATTTCACGGCAGTTTGAGCAGGCTCTAAGGGAACATAAATAAAAAATCAGCTCAGTAATCATAAGATGGAGAACTACCTTAAATGAACAGCAGCAATAACAAGAATAGTCATTTAAGATGGTAGAACTGTCTGACAAGCATCTAAAGCAACTCTAAGCAGTGATCAAATGGTACCTCGTGTACCTTACACATGAATTTCATTGGTGATGTATCTTATAAAGTCAGATAGGACAAGACATATCAAGAAAACACATTAAATTTTGATAAAATAGAAAACATAATTGCCTGTTGAAATTTAAATACCGCATAATTCCCTCTTCCAAACTTTCACAGTTTTGAAAAAAAGAATTTATATACATGTGCATCCCATGCATGTCAGACTCTTCATATATCTTTTAACACTTAATCTACATACAATAATTCCATTATAAATTTATCAGCATTCTCATTTCTCATTTCTCCGTAACATTGCAATGCCAGATAATTATGAACATGCTTTCCCTACTCTTCCACTCAAACAACAACTTCCTACTTTTCTGGTAATAACTAATTGCCCCTGCACCAGTTCCAGCGAAGTGATCTATGAAGCATACATTTTAATGCCTGTGTTTTGTCAATATTTTGTCATGTGATTCATAGATTTAAAGTGGTCTTGACAGTCCTCACTTGATTAGTGTTAAAACCTATGTTGATTATCAGTTTCGATTCAAAACTTCATGTATCGCAATTTATTGTCGACAAAAAAGGCTACACATCACTAACAGACACAAAGATACATAGAAACATATCATAGAAAAGAGGACCCATAATCTTTCAAACATTCCAGTTACAGAAACTTGTACCTTCCCCCATACTGTATCTTTCTTGAATGAGACTTTTGGTAGTTTACTCTTCTCTAATCTTACGGCCCCTTCCATATGAAACATACTAGGTCCATTTTGTTTTTGCACAAAGTATATTAATATGGATTTTTTTTTTCCGGTCATATACTAGTCTGGATTTTTTAATATCAATAGAACAATAACGAGACCTTCATAGCAGATACAGCATCTATAGTTCTTCGAACACAAGCAGATATCAATCAAGAAGCTTAAAAACAAGAAGACTACCTTCCTGAACTTGACTAGGTTCTTCACCACAGGAGAAACAAGCCTTCAAGAATGTAGATGAAAATGATCGACCTGCAACAACATATATCCTAGTGTTCATAAATTTAACCAACGGACTAAATAGAAAACTCAAAAAAACTTCCAATAAAACTATAGAGAAATAATTCGACTTATTTCAAAACCTTGAAGACTATCCATTTCTTTTTTCATAGTTATATACGTCATGAATTGTATACTGTGAGCTCCAATTAGCAACCAGGAAATAATTACTGGAGTACTCAGTTAGTAGAAATACCAATACACTGGTGATAAAATGAAAAGAATATAAGTAATTTCCGAAGACTGTTTACTACAATTCATACTTGGAATAAACGACTGCTACTATTCATCCTTCGATAGCTAGAGAGAGAGAGAGAGCTTACTTTCTTTTGCTTCGAATATTGGACGGAAATGCAACTTATTCGTTTCAAGCATCTTAGGAATTTCTTTACCAGACTCGTACGCTTTTATGAAGAGAAATTCAATATCTTTCATGCTTGAAACAAGATCTTTCGGGGCAATCTTACTTTCCACACAATCTTCCTTCACTGTAGTTTTATTCGAGTCAGTTTCAGGTGCAACTACCGAGGACGTGTCTCTCAATGGCGACAAATCAGGAGATTTACTTTTCTCTCCTTTAAAAAACTCAGTTTCTGAAGTTACACTTTCTGCAGAAGGTACTGTAGGTGAAGCACTAGCTTCCACACGGTCATGTACTCTATTCAAGTTTTCAAAACTTCGAACCAGAGTATCTGTAGCTGGTTCATCAAATTCATCTTCAGAATCCAGAGATTCTTCCCTTCCATGAAAAGAGGCCTTCTCTTCTTCATCTTCCAGGTCAGGAATTCCCTCCTCTTCCCTAAGCCGTCTTATGTCATCAGTATGTTCAAACCCCTGGTTCATGGCCTTTCCTTCTTGAGAAGAGAACTGATGGTCAATTGGATGAAAAAAACCAAAGTAATCCCATGGTGGAGTCTCCAGTGGTTGTGAAGAATCTCCAAATGGTGATGTTTGAGTGTTTGTAGCAGAACGAGGTGTGGTATTCTGTGGGGTACTAGAGGAGGTCACTGTTGCAGTAATAGATACAGGAGGTTTTTCTTCAACCTTTTCAGAAAAGCTACCCCTGACTTTCATATGATTTGCATGAAACAGAGTAGAATGTGGAGGAGAAGGAGAGGGAGAGAAATTATCGGTTGCATCGATGCGTTGTGACGCAGATGGAGAAGAAAATGAGAATTGAGAGAGGGCCTTCTCAATTTGACGAAGAGGCTCAGGGGTTGCACTAGTGGAAGTGTACAAAGAAGATTCAACAGGAGCTCCAGACTCGACAAATTTCCTAAGAGCTATTCCCGTACTCTTGAGTGATTGAATATACATATCGTGAGTTGCTGCAAGTGAGCACCTGCCATCAAGCGCCTGCTTAACAAATTTTTTCCTTTCTCGACATAGCTGCAGGGCCTTATCTTCCTCTACTTTGGAGTTTGAGGCCCCCATATCTACAGATCTGGCTTAATATCCCTCCAATTATATCATCAGGACGTGAAACTCTGCCTGAAATTCTATTGAAACAAGTATTAAAAATGGGAAATCCTCTAGCATCACCAGTTTTCAGAAAACAAAATCATTTGAAGCACAAAATTCAAATCATTTCAGTTAGATCTTACATGCAATGGACGAGATATACAAAAGAAAATCAAGCTTCATGAGCACCGTTGCTTAATAATAGAGATGAACTGTTATGTTGCAAACAATTTATACAAATGAAAGAGTCGCACAGAATGGACAAGTAGCAGAAAACAAACTTGGAAGAAAGATTAGAACAAGATTACAGAAATCAGCTTCTACACATCTAATTCATGAATCAGAGATAAACAAAATTACAGTCCCCAGCAAAAGAGAAAACTCCAAATTCAAAATGGAAACCCAAATGATAAAACACGTTTGAGAGAAAAAAAAAAATATTTTGAAGAATTCGGCATTGCAATAAAGCTAAGAAAATCGAAGACGGTCTCAGAAAAGCCTACAATCATTTGCTTTGTCCTAATTCTAAAATCCTACACGAATCGTCACAGAAAACCAAGGAATAAAAAAGGTGTAGAAAGCAGAGAGGAATATCTGAATATTCATAAACATGTTGCAGAGCAATTGAATGGTTCTCTCACTTACAAGACCAATCCAGAAGCGATGAGACACTAAACTTGCTTCTATTTTCGATCTTCTTCTTCGTTGTTTTTTTTTTTTTTTTGGTATTTGATTAACAAGTTAAACCCAAGGTGAATATCACTATTGCAAAAGAAAAGTAGATCAAATTGTGTAAGAGGAAAATCAGAGGCTGTGTGCGGTTGAACAAGGAGGACATATGCAGACAATTCGATTATTGATGGATCCCAATCGAGAAAAGGAGTGGAGAAGCCCAAATCCAATACAAAAGAGCAAGAGCAAGAGCAACCTGAATTCTACAAGGAAGGGCAAACAAATTTGAGTTTGAGTGGGTGGGTTTTGGGGAGTTGGGCATACCTGACTGAGACAATTGAAGTGAAGCAGCTTGGATTTCAGCAACGAGAGAGACCGAGAGAGAGAGAGAGAGCCTCTGTGCGTGTGTATGAGTTTCAGCGAAAAATAAAAAAATAATATAATGTATCTGTGATGATTAATAAATTAGAAAGAAAGAAAGAGAGAGAGAGATAAAGAGCTAATGGAGAGAGGAATCTGATCGGGGAATTGCATAGCTGCTTCCATGCAAAAGGCATATAATACAAAACAAACACAGAGTGGGATCAGATCAGTGTGGCGGACTCTGGACCCCACCACCCCACCCTTCTCTCTTCTTTTAACTGCGTCACACCTAAGCGCCGCTTTTCTTTACTTTGTTTGACGCCACGGTGAAAATGTTTCTTTCTTTCTTTCTTTCTTCTTCTTTTTTTAACCCAGAAACTAGTCTACAGTATACTCCGGCCACCTAGAGTTGCCGGCGACCGCCTGACCGGAATTGTCATCGCCTCCGCCGATTAGTTGACATCGTTTTTCTTTGGGCCTCAGTCACTTATGCCCCTTGTTTTCTGAAGGTAATGATGATGTTGAACAACTGGAAAGCTCTCTCTCTCTCTTTGGTCTCTTGTATCATAATTCTATACCTGACTATCATTGCTTGAGATTGGTTTGCTTTTACAAAGTTGATACGCAATTGTAGCCAAGGTGCCACGAGCTACCTACGTGGATTTTGTATTACTTGCTGCCTCATCTAAAGATCAAGTTGAAATTACAGAGTAAAATATACCTGAAATATCATTAATTTAACTCATAAATATCTAAAATAAAACGATAGAAATATCAATATTTAATAATATAAAAAAATGAGATCTCACAAATAACATCTTCAAATGAGTAAAAACTGAATCTTTCACCAGAAGAACCCTGTAAATATATAAGACCTCTATAAGTTTATAATTTGAGAATTATTACTATTTCTTACTAGTATATGACCTAATTCATCGATTTCAACCGTTAATCATTTATTTATCTATGCAAAAATTTTGTCTAGATATATCCATTCTTCCGTCATTGTCATATGATACAATATTAATTAGTCCCTTCTTTCTTACTTGCTCAAAAGTACTACTTTTAGATGAATAACTTCTAATGTTCTGCACATTTTTTTGCTTTTCATGTGGGTTGTAGCCAAGGATCAGCTTGTAGTTGCTGATACATGAACTTGAGGAGTAAGTAATCATCGAATATTCTTTTTTTCTTTGACTTAAAATTAGTACGGGCATTAGCCTTTACAGTTTTCTTTTCCACTAAAACAACCGACTGAAAGCAAAAGCTGAATGGGGGAATCATTTAGGTGATCAAGATGATGAAAAGAAAAGCATATGCATGTGACTAGGATGATAGGATCCAAGGGGATCTCCTCCATTGCAAAAGAGATAAATTCCCTTCAACTTTCATATGTGGCACATATATTCTGCCCAGTTATTTTTATGCTCATGAATTGCCCACCATGATTATAATAATAAGGAATCATTTTAAGAAATTTTGAGGAGAAGTGAATCTCAATCATATGTATTAGATTTTACGGGTTGAAATTATAATAATTAAATTTACTTTTTGAATCAATCCCAAATCGGGTTTCAATTCCCTTCATCACAGATCAGAGTTGCCATTACATACCATTCCGCTGTCATCTACAGACAGATCAAAAAGTTGTGGTAGTACCCACAATGGTACATAGAAATGGTCCGCTCATTAGACATCAAATACGTAGATTACAGCTTGCATCCTCCTTTGGTACTACTCCAAAAGATTCACTAGAAAAAACACCAAGTGCATAGGTACCCAAAAAAGGGGGATTTATTGAAAATAGACTAAGCTACTAACATATTATAGGTCAAAAGCAAGCACTCTGCCTAAATTATCGAGCCCAAAAGGGTAGCCCTAAAGAAGGCCCACTCCAAGCCCAGCAAAACGGGCTTTGGCCCAGACCCAGTCATCGTCACCCCCACACTGTAATCAGACACGCCTCCATGATGTGCGCAACCATGCACCATGCCACCATGACCCACTCTGCCTCGACCCCCTCCACCGTCACGAAAATAAAGTCATACGACCCAACCCATTCCACCATTGATGTATCATCTCCATGACCCATGTCCTTGGCGTTTCAGGAAAGCAAACCAACTCTGGATAGCCTGACCCCAGCGTTTCAACAATTCCCACAGGAATTCACCGCCAAAACTACCCTACTAAGATTTTTTGTTATTTAATTCTTGCAATTAGTAATGGACCAACTGTACGATTTATTTTTTTTATACCTTGTTCATATGTTATTCGTGATTTGGAATTATTTTCAGACTAATAAATATTCAGAACACATCGTTTTACGGAGCTCGAAGGTTGAATTTTTATATGTTGAGTTACTCCAAAAACCTCTTTCAAGAAAGTCGTAGAGCGCGTCGCTACGAGTTTGTGAACATGTGGCATGCGTAAATCAGAGATCGAAAGAGAAAGTTATGGTCAAAGGAAAAACCTACTATTTTCATAAAGTTACTATATTTAGAGGATATCCGAAAAAGGAAAATGATTTCCTTTTTCATCCTTTTTCCAGATTTTTCCAGAAACCTCTCTCTCTCTCTCTCTCTCTCTCTCTCTCTGAAGGCCGACTGACCCGAACCGGATACCGATCACTCGACCCAGCGATTTCTCCGACATCAGGCTGCGGCATCGGCATGGATTGCTTCGCCTCCTCCTTGTGGTCTTCCCTACGGTGGTGGTTCATACCGATAAGATTGGCGGCAGCAGGTCGAAGTCCAGAAGATTGGCGGCGGTGGACCCGGTCGGAAATCCATATTTCGACTACGTCACTGCTTGAAACCGGTCGTGTTTTGTAGCCCACAACATCTTCATTCGATCCTCGGTGGTCTTGTAGCTCGAATCATAGTGTGGAGATCTGATTCTCGATGGGAAGCTTAATGTAACAACCTGGAATTTTAATTATATATTAGATCGTGTGATAATATTTTCTTTACTAGCTTTTGTGTGTGTGTGTGTTAGCGTGTGTGTTCGAGAAGTCTATTACCTATTACATATAGACTTGTGAGGAAGCTAGTTTTACTTAATTGGTTTGAACATTTTCGGATGAGACCTTATAAACTCAATCAATGAATCTCTTTTTATGTTTGAGTGCTAATCATAGGATCCATAGCTTAAAATAGATTAGTTAATCAGAATGTAAGTTATCATATTTTAGTATGCAGTGGAAATGAGACATCTTCGACAGTGTCATCAGTTCTAATGTAGCAGCTGCAAATTGATATTTATATGCCTTGATCAATAAGCTCATGTATCATTCTGCTCAAGTATGCAGACATTTTTTGTTAGAGATCAGTGTAGCATAATCAAATCCAATATATATAAACAAGATGGAGTAGCTTTAATAATCGAACATATTTAGCTTTAGGTGAGAATATTGAAGGACAATGCCTTAATAGCTCCTACTATCAAAACTTTTAACTAAGGTTTGAACTGAGAAGGTTGTACAAAGCCTATTCTTATAATCACATTGGCTCTTGTTTAGCGAGAAGGTTTCCTTGTAGCATGAGGTGGTGAAACTAAAAGCTCAAGGTCTTAGACTATGATTAGTCTTTTGACACCTCCTACTCATGGAATATATATCTTTATTATATTTTAGTATATTGTAAATATGTAATCTTGATGATCAAGTTATATCTAGATAAGACCATTCATGTCAATCACTTCATAGTGCTTGGTGATTAAGTCATTAAGTGATAGGTTTTGACAAACACATCTATATGCAAATTTTATTATAATTGTTTTGCTTGATGGCCAAGAACCTGACTAGAATAAATAGCAGCTATCTACTTGATTCATATCCACACTACAATGAGAGCAATAGAACAACAGAACGCGTGAGTGAGGGAGATAGAGAGAAAGGAGTAGAATAAAAAGAGAGAAATAAACAAAAAGGAAAGGAAACAAAAGAAAAGAGATACTGGGAGAAAGAGAAGGATATGTGAGAATAGAGAGGGAAGAAGAGGAAAGGAAAGAGGTAGAAGAAAGAGAAGGGAAGGCATGATTACGAAGATTAGTTTCGGAGGATTAGATTTGGGACTCAAAGGTTTGTTTCTAAAATATATTTCTATTTCTATGGAACTTTGTTATTGTGTTTTTGCTCAGTTCTCGTCTAAGTTGGCTTAATGTTTTCCACAGTTAATAACGTAAGTGATTTTCAAACAGAATGCAAGCATAGAAACAGATTAAGATGATAAGAAAGTTGGCTTTCTTAAGGTGGGTGTCCTAAGTAAATTCTTAGGTTGCTGTTTGGGTTGGAATTCTTATTTTGACTTAACAATAAGAGATTAGAGTGATCAAAGAACCTATATGCACCAGTTTAACAACCTTAGACTGAGCAGTAACCTCAAACATTAGTTTGTAGGCATTGGAGAAAGCTAGAACAAGTTTCTGCATTATAATCATTTAGTTAACTTTGAGCAACCATATCTTTTGATCTAGACCTTCATTTTAGAAACCATTTGCATGCCTTGAAAGCTTATAATGGAAGCTTGATATCAGTATAGTTTTGTAAAATTTCATTAAAAATTCATTGGTTAATTTTGAGGCTAAAAACAGAGGTCTGAGTTCTGTAAATCAGTTTTTCTGAGTTTTTGACCCAGTTTCGTTTTTACCAAAAACTGTACATTTTGGTTGGGTATTTGAAGTTGGAGTCTTTGATAATGCTGAAAGCAAGCGCGCAATTTAACCCTGCAAAATGTAGTTGTCAGTATAGAATAAGTATGGGTCGTTCTAGCCGGGGATTGAGGGTACACTTCTAATTGCAAAAACAAATAAATAATTAATAAAAATAAAAAGTATAATTTACAAAAATAAACAAAAAGTAAAAATATATACAAGTAAACACAAATAGGGGGTTTTAGAATTATTAAATCAAAAATTAAATAAATAAAATAAAGAAAAAGTAAAAACATATATACAAGGGTGGAACGCAAGGAACAAATATCGAAACCACAATCATGTGAATGAAATCCAATTACAATTCCTATAGTTGATTTTCTATGTCATGAGAAAGAAATTGACTATATGAAACGTTAGAAAGCAAACGATTTCCCGTTTTTTACTTTCCTTCAATATTTAATCTAAGTGAAAGCACCTAAATTAAACCTATTGAACATGCAATCATAGTCTAGAAAGCTAGCTAATCAAGAACACATTCAACGCATGAAGAACAAAGAAAGGATGTCAACCAAAGTGCACAACCTAGTATGAAAAAGCTCATCTATTTGCAATCCTCCTTAATTGATTTCGACTTTTGTCCAAAGCCTTTACTACTTATGAAATAGGGTCACAAAACTATTAGGTGAATTGTTTACCTAAATCTAGCTCTAATCAAATGCATATATCCTAAGTTGGCCACCAAGGAACATAAACATGCAAAAGTTTTCTGTAATCTAAAATCAATCAAGCAATTTCACATAAGCAACATGGAAATCAACATAAAGAAATCACAACTTTATTTCAAAACATATAAACATACCTAAATCTAGCTCTAATCAAATGCATATATCCTAAGTTGGCCACCAAGGAACATAAACATGCAAAAGTTTTCTGTAATCCAAAATCAATCAAGCAATTTCACATAAGCAACATGGAAATCAACATAAAGAAATCACAACTTTATTTCAAAACATATAAACGGGCTTTAAACTTTGCCCTTAATGTCATGTTAACTAGAATTCATAACTCTACGAAATCAAACAAAGGAAACAAAACAAGGTCTGAAATACACCATGAAAGATGGATGACAAGCCTTGAGACGAAGAACTTGAAGATCCTTGAAAGTAAGCAATCTTCTAGGGACGACACAAGGGTGGATGGCAGCTAGGCTCTTGATGTATTGCATGACTTCTTCTCCTCCTTAGTTGAGACGCAGAGTTTCTGAATACTAGAGAATTTAGAGAATTTTTCTGATGTTTATTTTCTGAAGGAGAGTGATGTGTTGTGGTGTTGTGTAAAACGTCTAGCAAAGAGGGGTATATATAAGGGGACGGCCAAGCTTCATGAATCTTTTTTTTAATTTCCCAAAGAATTATATAGTCAGCCACACAGCTTCGACCAATCACAGAATGCCATGTCAGCACTGTTGAGTCATCCAGCCAATCAAAAGCCTCCAAAATAAGTCCATATAATCTTTCCAAATATATTATTGCTGATTTTCCCAAGATTTTATCTGATTTTTCTCTTAATTTTCGGCAAAAATACTCTTGAGTGAAAATATGAATGAATTTGGACTTGTTTTGGACCTTTTCTCCCTTAAATCTCTCCATGGCATTATTATCTTTGATCCTCTCTTGATTTTTGACATTAACTCCATGATTTCCATCTATTTTTCATGGCAAAATATATATTCTCCCCAAAAATATCTCTTTTACGTCCAAAAATCCAAAATTAATTGGGCTTCTTCCTTTTTGCCGAAATCCACATTTAATCTAGAAGGATCTTGGGCTTTCTTAAGTCTTCTTCCATGTGGTCTCCTAGTGCCTTCAGGACTTCTCTCTCCTCCTTTCAGCTTATTTCAGCTCCATTCTCTCCATGGGATCTAAAAATAGAAATTTTTATTAAAATTCCTAAAAATAGAAACTTTCTAAAGATAGAAACTTTCCTAAACAAGAAGGATTTATTTAAGGAAATAACTAAGTAAATATGAGGAAATAACATTTAAAACGTCGCATTAAAATGCTCCTATCAGTCTTCATAAAAGTTTCAGTAGACATCTTGAAGATCATTTCAGAATTGGAATCTGATAAAAAGGATTTTTCTAGATTAAATTATGATTTTTCAAAGTTGAGGTTCTACATCAGGAAACTCTGCAATTGTCACAATGTTTCTGTATGTTCTATTTCATTTGAACAGTACGTTATCTTTATTCAAACTTGTTTAGATCGACCACAAACTGAACATAGATATTCTTGTCTTTTCAACAAAACTTGTGACACCATTTTCCGCATTCATTTGAGATACTTATGTCGATGTGAAATTGGCCAGCCATATCTGTTTTTTGTCATAACAAATCTGTAAGACATTTTGGTTGGTCAGTTAGCACTTCAAATGAAATCTAAATGGCTTGAGATTTTAGGTACCATTTTCTTAAGACATAAGCTCAATATTGAGAATTTTTCTTAAGGCAAAATCATAGCTTTGTGTTTAAAATAAATCATGTGCTTATGCATAGGAAATGTGAATTGTACTTGGATATTTAATTTTTATGCAGGAACATGTATCTATACAATAGCTTGGAATCCAAGTTAGGGGATCTGAGGAACCTCTACTCAACTGTATTGTATGCATATATGTTGCTTGACATGTTTGTTATGGAATGAATGCATATTTGATGCAATTACATTGCGAAGTATATATTATTAATTGATGACCATCCACTAAGTACATATGAAGTATAAGGGTGGCAATGGTGATATCTGTAATGGTATTGGTAGAAGAAAGTTTGAAATCATCTTTTGCGTAGTTGAGTCCATAACCTCAGCAGATACCAGATCCCAGGTATGCTCATTGTTAATGTGCAATTAGTATGGGGATGGAAATGATAATTCGGGACTGGCGAAAGGGGCATGGACAAGATGACTAGCAAAAGAGGGCTAAGGGATTGATTTTGGGTGGGGGTTAGTTCATATAGTTGAGTACTCTGAGTCACCTTCGTGGTAAAATACATGGCATGGGACATGTAGGCTTAGTTTATTCTGCTGTATGAATTAACGGGAGTAGAACATGCATTCATGCATACCATATGATGATTGTGTGGTTATCGTTTGTTTAAAGAGGAATAGCTCCCTATTCTTAGTGATCGAAGCAATTAGAGTTAGTTGGAGTTTTGCATATGTAAGATCATTATTCCGGAAGTGAGTACTCTTAGTGATCTTGAGTTGGATTTATCCTTATATTGAAATGAGAAGTCAATTCCATTAACAAAGTGTCGATTTTATTTTCTATTTGTTTATTTTTATTTTTACTCACACCTCGGATTTCGGAAAAATATTATTTAAAAAAATTGACCCAGGTTCGGGGTGTCACACGTACTCCGGCTTTCAGCGATGATCTAGGCCGATTTGGCTTGAACTCCGGTATTAGATTTGCTCCACTTGGTGTTCTCTCCATTCTAGACGGTTAGATGGAACTGGAATGGAGATTGATACAGCGGCACGTCCAGCCGGGGTTGGAGTAGTTTCTTACTCCATTATCATCTACTCGTAGATACGGGCATTTTGATATATGGTTTGTAACATTTGGAGATCGACTGAACATGTTAGGGTTTGTCGTAGTTTCGAATTGTTTGGTTTTCTATCCGTGAGGATCTGACCGTTGGATCGACTTGTTATTTTGACATATCGATCCCATAAGTATTCTGGAGACTTTAGGTGGTCTCGGATGAAGTTCTTCCTTGATTAGCGTTACTTCAGGTTTTAGTTCAAATTGGAGATTCGAACTTTAATCAATTTGTGTTTCGTATACTGAGTTGAGACTGTATTTTCCTTAGGTACTTGACAGAGTGCGTTTGTAAGTTACCTAGCTGTGTGAAGACACAACGGGAATTTCGAGGTGAGTAATCTTACAATGTTCATTTACGAATGAAGTTACCTTATCATTTTGTGAGTTATTTATTTAACTGCAAACTATAGTTAGTATTAGCTAGTGGCATTCCTGAGTGAATGACTACGTGTGTGTGTATCTATATATATATATATATATACACGTGAAATATATATATATATATATATATGTATGTATTGGTGGATTTGTTGTGATACAAGCAATATTTGTGATTGGGTTCATATTATTGTTTTGAGGTGTGACTTTTCTAAAAACAATATATTGTGAAAAACGACGTTTTCTTTCGTTTTTTGAAAAGTATTGAGATTGTTGAACATTTTTAGGTCTTGGGTGACTTGTTTAAATGTTTGGTCTTTGTACCAGGGGTCACAAATAGATATCAATATTGGGAAATCTTTCATTTAGATTTAGGTAACATGTTTGAGTCCTGCGTGACTTCTTTAAATGTTTTGGTTTTTGTACCAAGGATCCGAAGACTTTAGGGTTTGAGGATCGGGGTCACAAATGTGGCCAAGGCATGACTATCAGGAACCGATCCTTTGGCCGGGTTATTGGTTACAATTCAGTTAGAGCTCTATTCTGTCTACCGGGCAATTGTATCCTATGGGAGTAATAGTTAAGGTTACTGAAGGAATGGATGGATTTGAAAAAAAATTAATTAGTGCAGAATTAGTTTAACAATTAAACTACTAACTAAGCATAAAACTTATTTCTTTAACCCATAATCTTGGCTTATTATGATATGTATATAAACATAGCAAGCATAGTAAGGAAGAACAAAGAGGGAGTTAATGTTCTACCCACCCTTGGAGCGTGATTTCAATCCGATCCAAGTGAACCACCAAAGTTCCTCTCCTTGATCTCTCTTCGTGTGTGTTTCTTCCACTTTGAAGCACCTTGTATTAAGAACTCCTTCTTGTACTTCTTCTTGTGCTTGTAAACTCCTCCTTGATGTAACAAGTAGAGGCACAAAACGATGTGGCCTCTAAGGATCTTTACCACGTGAAACAAGAGATGAAGAAAGGTTAAGGGAAAGGAAGAAATATGCAAGTGTTCTTCCTTCTTTGTTATAACCAACTTGTGCAAATAGACAAAGGGAGAACTCTCTCCTACCAACTAAAGATAGTAGTGTAAGAACTAACTCTATCTTCCTTTTTTCATGCTTTCACCTTATATAATAGGAAATAATTCCAACTACTAAAAGTGAAATATTGACTTTCACAAAGCCAAAATGTTGGTTGGTCAAGACATGTTATGGGGCACTAAAATTGTGTCTTGAGCTTTCATTTAAGTCTTACTTAGTGAAGCCCAAGTCCACACCAAAAAACCCGACATTCGTTTAGGCCTAATAAGTTTGGTTTTACCTGAAGATCCTAATTATGTCCAAATAACAAATCTAATTAATTATTTGGTCATGACCAACTCTTGTTTAATCTTCTTCATATACAATCTCAATGATCCACTTATATGGTGTGCAATCTCTTAGGTTCTAATTAACAAGACAGTGAAGTTTGTAGAATCATTCTATTTCGTTTACGAATCAAAACTCCATTATGATTCTCCCTTGTTATTAGTATCATAAATGTTTATCAATCCTCGGGGACTTCACAAGTCATGAGTGACATCTTGCAACATATCATGACTATCCTAGTTAATATAGAATGACAAATAACCTATTCAATTGGAATTACAGTACAATATGGTCATTCTCTAACACGATATTCTAAATCACATCATTGGGGTATGGAATTGATATGTCAATCCCCTAGTGTAATTTTCATTCTTATGTGATTCTTAGAATGTGATTAGAAAATCATTGTTAATCTCATTCAATACTTTGGCCCAAGACTCATTGAATCATATCTTCGAACATACACCTTATTTACTTAAGGATAGAGATTTCTTATTGTACACTCGCATGTCTCTAGGACTAAATATGTATCTATACAATAGCTTGGAATCCAGACATGGGGATCTGGGGAACCCTAACTGTATTGTATGCATATATGTTGCCTGACATGTTTGTTATGGAATGAATGAATATTTAATGCAATTATATTGTGAAGTATATATTATCAATTGATGCATCATCCATTGTGTGAGCCCCGGAAAATTTATCGAGCTTAAATTGAGATCATTCGACAAGTTATTTATTTACAATCTCGATACTTGTCAAAGTGATCGAGAATATTTTCAGAAATTTTCATACAGTGAAAACCTCAATTTAAGGATTGAGTAATAAAGTACACGACACGTTGAGTTGATGGAAATTTTCAGAGAATTATTCAGATCACCGGGCTATTTATACTGATTTTCTGAACTTTTGGGATTTTGGGAAATTAATTTAAGAAAGAGAAATATGTGGCGCGATCCTAGCCATCTCCCTTTACCACCGTTTGATCCTAGCCGTCCAGCATTAATTGGACACTTCTATATGAATTGGTGAACAGTGGGAAGATACAGGAAATTTCGAGAGAGAGCTCGGTGCTCTTTGACCCGAGACGCAGAGCAACCCGGCAGGCTAACCCACCAAAAATTCCACGTCCGGCCACCCCACGACGGCGCGTGGCCACTGATACGTGCAAAAGCAATCGCCAATTTAAACCCTGAAAATGTCGAGCGTTAGTATAGTATAAGCATGGATCGTTCAAGACGGGGATTGAGGGTGCTAACATGTGAGATAAATTTAAAGAACAGAATATACAAGTATACGAAAATTATAAGAATATGTACAAGTTAAGTTAGAATTGAATTAGAAATCCATATACAACACAAATACAAACAACAAATCCTAGTTAAACTCTAACTACACAAATCCATGTATAACACAAACACATATTACTATTCACGGAATTAAATTATATTTTCAGATTATTAACATATTATTTACGTTTTACATGCATACTAAAAACCTAAATCGATGTTAACATGCTACCTAAAAATCTAAGTTAATTTTATTTAATTACATAAACAAGAAAAAGTAAATATGGGGGGTTTTTGAAGATTAAAATCGAAAATTTTCAGAAATTAAGCAAAGAATAAAAACGTTTTATTTACAAAGGTGGGAAAAGAAAAACTTTTGGAAAACAATTCATCAAGAACCATTCAAGAACAACATATTCATGCATCCCTTAATCTTTATTAATTACCAAGAACACCATCAATCAAGACACAAAGATCAAAGCAACCAATGTCCCTTTTAACTTTCTTTCTTATGTGAATTGAAATAGCAAAGCACTAAGTCAATTTATTTTGAAAACCCAAATACACACATACGTTGAAAATTCGTTTTCAAATCATTAAGTTTAAGAAAGAATTGATGAACATGCAAATCCAAGCACTCAAAGCAAGTCAAAACTTATCATCACATGCATAATCTGATTTCGACTCAAAGCAAGCCTTTACTACTTATTTCGAATTAAGGTTCACAAAGCATCAACCCTAATTACTAGCAAGTTACAGGCAAGTCATCCTAATTGTTTGTCAGACTTAGAGAATCGTTAACATGTAATGAAGCATAAAACCAGATTATTATTCTTTAATTTCGGCAATCAATCAACATAAAGAACACATAAACACATCAAACATGAAAAGAACCATCTAAATTGCATCCAAAAATCAGTTTGTCACATCATAGTTTCGGTTTAAACAACAGAAATTCCAAAGCAGAAATTCTAACTACAAGAAAGCCAAAACCGTAAAAATACATGAAAAGATGATGGTGTGGACAACAATGATCACGTCCCAAGGTCCAAAGCAGATCCAAGATGATGCACAAGTGTTGATCACGGCTAGGAAGATGGATGGTTACGGCCTTGCTCCTTGAAAATTGCGAAAACCTGAAAACTAGAGAGAACAAGTGAGAATACGAAATTGTGGAGAATAAAGTGTAACCCCTGGACGTCTATTTATAGGAGGACGTCCCAAGGCTCTCCCAATCCGTTTCTACTTGGTTTCTCTTAGTTCGTGTTGATTTAGGACTCCTTTGGCACAAAACAGATTTCAGGCAGGATTGACCTCAGTCCACTAAAAAGTCCATAACTTCCTCTAGAAAATATCTATTGATGAGCTGTAAAAATATCTGGAAACTAGACATCCGTAGCTTTCCAACCATATAAAGATCATAATTTTCTGAGCTCTGAGCGATTTTTGACACTCCGTTGAAGTTGACTGATCTGCACAGGCAGATTTCCGAATCTGTAATGAATTCGACTTTTCAGGCACAAGTTGAGTCCAATTCGGTTTTCCTTCACATCACATGCCTCTCACATGTCTTCCACGCCTATTATGAAGTAGAAACTTCAAGAACTCCCTAGAACCTTCAAGAATCTCACGGCAATTCCAATCCAAACTCAACAAGAAGTCAAAATTCCACATTGCTTTGTAATTCGGATCTCTTGTTGCTTCCTCTTCCATGTGCACGGCATATGACCTTCTTGAGACTTCTAGATGATTCTTGTACATTCCATAGACTTCTCCTAGCTTCCACAGGTCTCCTAGTATGAGTAGAACTCCATATGCAAGTAGGTTTCCTAGTTGAATACAAACTTCTTTTCTGCGATTTTTCTACACTCTTCCGGAACCTTCTTGAGTAATCCTTATCCAACAGGGACTCCTTGTCACATTAGGATTCCTTATCTGAGTAGGATTGGGTTTCCTTGTCCAAGTAGAACTTCTAATTTCCGCGACTTAAGAGTTTGAATCCAAGTCAGCTTCTGACTCCTACTCCAACTAGGATTCCTTTTCCTAGTCAAACTGGGAGAACTTCAATTTCTTCATTTCTTTCCATTTCTGCGCCACTTGTGCATTCCTTAGCCATTTTTCGGACCTTGAGACTCCATTTTATCTGAAAAACACTAACTAAGTTAAATTGATCGAGATAAAGGAAATAACTTAGCAAAATATAGGGTTTAAACATTATAAACGTCGCATTTTTTGCTCCTATCAGCCACCAGCATCTTCATCTCGGTGTCGCCTACGTCTCTGTGGTTCCATATCATACATGCAGTGACTGGGAACGAAGAATCGACGATTTACAGTTTGAAGAACCTCCGGCGAGTTCTACAGATCCTGGCGACTCTAGCCACCGTTTGGGTCGCCTGTGGTATGAAACCTCACCTCCTCGTCATGCTCAACACCCCAGTATGATTAGTTTTTCGATTTAATCAAGTTTTGACGATTTTGTTTCTGGGTTGCTTCTGCCTCCGTCGCGGTTCCTCGACACCGGTAGTTTTTCCGGCTCTTCTCGGCTTAGTTTTTGGCTTGGTTGCATCTGTAGACGAAGGTAGACCTTCTTGAGGTATTGAAGTACGAGAATTGCTGGTTGAGTGGCCATCAGGTCGAACTCCGTCACCGGTCGAGTTTCGAAAGTAGGCTGGACGGAGTTGATCAACTCGGCGTCGACTTGGCTATCTCCAGCAACTGTGTTCTCCGCCCTGAGGTCTCACCTGCATTTCTACTACTGAAGGTAAAATCGAAGTCTGTTCTGTGGTACTTGTGACAGTTTGGATGAATTATGGTGTTGGAAGTGAAATTGAAGTTTGAATGCATGTGTGGATCGGGTGTTTGAGTTATGGTTGTTGTTAGTTTGAAGTAAAGGTACATAAATTAAGAGGCTGTGAATTTTGAGAACGGCCTAAAATGGTATTATGGGTGTCCATAGTAATTTCTGTCGAATTACTATGCGACGAAATTGTTAATTGAAGAAAATGAAATAATATATTGGGTGGCCTTAGTAAATTACGGTACACCTAATATATTTGAAACTAAGTCATTGCTTGATTTACTTCGATGTAATGGTAATTGATCGATATCGTAGCTTCAATTAATTGTTTGGTGATTCAAGTTAATTATCGAGCTTGCCTCGATTGGTCAAACAATGGCCAAAGTTGGTCAACTCCTGGTCAAACCAGGAAAAGTTGGTGTGGACTATATATTAATCGTCGAGATTTCCTATAATTGTTCAAAAGATATTAAGTATCGAAATGTCGGAATCTAGGACTCCAGTTACCCGAGGAACAAAAGGTTCGCAACTCTCGGAGTACGTGAGTGAAAGCATCGGAATCCAGGTAGGGATTCAGGACTCTCCTCGGTTGGTGCTTTTCTTGTATATTTTATTAATATGATGCATGTTATGTGGTATGGTGTGGTTATGTTAAAATGCAATGCATACTAACCAATCCGTGAGAAAATGTGTGATGGCTTGAGAGCGAAGGGTGCACTGACTTCCTTGTTCGATCCCCAAAACCTCCGGAGGGTTAGTTACGCCGGTCATCCGGGTATTCCGATCGTAATGACAGGCCCGGTACGTGTGCGTAGCTAGGTAGCGGACGCTCTCGCTACGCTTACCTAGTGATAAAGTAAATTGAGGTAAGGTCGTGTAGTGGGTCTATGGGACCGACCATCTGGTAAGATTCAGTGCGCGTATTCAATTTAGTATCATGCATCGATTTTCAAGTCAAAAAGCATTCTTATAAAGTTTGTCGTTCTTTTAATACTGGAGCGCTCCAAATACTCATCTGTTGATTTTCAAACCTAGTCGAGTTAGAGTCCCTGTTGAGCAGCGAGGATGAAAGCTCACCCCTACTACAGTATGGATGCAGGTACTGTGCACTGGTGACAGGACAGTAGAGGACGGAGTTAGGTGTGCAGAACAAGTTCGGTAAATCATTGTTTGGATTCCAATCTAAATTCTACTTCGTGATCTTCGTGTTTCAGGACTTGTTGAAATCTAGTCTCGTGTCAAATTTAGTTGAATTCTTTTCATTGGGATTCGTACCTCATGCTAGCTTTCCAAGTTCTGGATGGATGAAATAGGTTTTAACAACTCAAGTTTTTCACCTCAAAAATATTTGTAGCTTCCATTGTGTTTATACAAAAAGTTTTCAAGCAAAAATGCCTAGCGGTTCTCTAGGATATGAATCGAGTGTTCGGTTTATGTTTTAGAGACTCGCGGCGCTGTGACGTGCTTAAGCTGGTGAGGTGCAGCTTGGGGCGTTACACATTGAGTACGTATGAAGTGTATAAGGATGGCGATGGTGATATGTTAATGTTATCAAATAAGAAAGTTTGAAACTTATCTTTTGCGTAGTTGAGTCCATAACCTCAGCAGGTACCAGATCCCAGGTATGCCCATTGTTAATGCGCAATTAGTATAGGATTGAAAGTGTAATTCGGGACTGGCGAAAGGGGCATGGACAAGATGACTAGCAAAAGAGAGTAGGGGGATTGATTTTGGGTGGGGGTTAGTTCATATAGTTTAGTATTCTAAGTCACCTTTGTGGTAAAATACATGGTATGGGACATGTAGGCTCAGTTTATTCTGCTATGTGAATTAACGGAATAGAACATGCATTCATGCATACCATATGATGATTGTGTGGTTATCGTTGTTTGAAGAGGAATAGCTCCCTACTGAGCTGCAGATTGAGATCACCCCTTAACAGTCTTGCAGGTTATTAAACACAAGAACTATGAAGATTAGTGATCGAAAGCAATTAGAGTTAGTTGGAGTTTTGCATATGTAAGATCATTATTCCGGAAGTGAGTACTCTTAGTGATCTTGAGTTGGATTTACCCTTATATCGAAATGAGAAGTCAATTTCATTAACAAAGTGTCTATTTTATTTTCTATTCTTTTATTTTCATTTTTACTCATACCTCAGATTTCGGGAAAATATTATTTAAAAAAAAAATTGACTTGGGTTCGGGGTGTGACAAGATGCTCACTCATAAAACAAGCATGGTGTCTCAGGTCGAATGACTAATTTGTATTATTGCAATTTAGAGTTCAAGTTTGACCTGTAAGTAAAACTCCATACAAAAACTCTAATGATCGCGTTCAGTGTACTCTTTAAGATAAGAGCACCACATACTTGTATTAGTGTCTCTACAAGAATGACAAGAGACATATCATCCTCCATATTGAGCATACATAGTATGTGTTAGTCTTTTCAGATCATCAATGTCCAAATGATAATCCTATGACCAGGAACCTTTTAGGATAAGAGTGTAAAAGAGTAGAGGTCTCACACATCTAACTCTTTAGATTACTTTCTCTTTAACTCATATTCCTTGGACCTTGTTCAATCAAATATTAAATATAAGCAATAAACAATAAACTTGCTTTTGATTAATAATAATAATAATTACATCAAAATTATTGTTTTAGGACACAATTCCTTTAGTTACTTAGGACTTATGAGTACGGGTTTCTAAAAGAGAGTCTAAGAGTATTCTTTCTTTTATTGTCCATGGGGGACTTTGGGTTTCATATTTATTTTTTGGAGTGATCAAATACGGAGTTACATGTGCATCTCCTTTGGGGAAAGGATTTGTGATTTCAAAAGGAATCAATGCGGGGGTTGTTTTCATTAATTTGAAATGGTGGTTTTCTGATTTACATATTTGAGTTACTCATACAAGCTTTCAAAAGGTCACCGGGTTTGTTATTGCAATCCGGTGCACTATTCGATGGTGTAGGGGTTAATCCTACAGGTCATGATAATTGTGGCTAAAGTTGAGATCTTGTAACTGTAGCTAGTATGGGTAGGAAACTAATTTTGTGGCTTTACTGTTATTAAAACTTCCACTATGTAGTAAGTTCTGAGGAGCGTTTACTTATTATTTTGTTGTTGCAACTTAATTCGTAAACTTAGGTAATGTAATATATGATTTTACGAAGCGAATTTAATCTCGTCCAGCAGTCGGCCACACACATCAAAGAGGCCAAAGGCCTACCCAGACGGCGACCGCCGCCGGACAAGATCGATCTTACCGATCCGAGGACTCGACCTTTGGTTGCCGCAAAAACTTAGGTTTTGGTGTACTAATTAAATTTATTTGTTTTTCACAATCCTTCAAAAGCTATCCCTTAAGTGAGCAACCCTTTATGGTAATGTATCCAAAAATAAATAAAAATTGTTCTTTACCAGACCAAATAAAATGAAATAATATTATCTAAGAGCTCCCAAATAGATTATAAACTAATTTGGATTTCATCTGTATTTGATAGCAACCAGCAATTTGAACATCCCGGTATCAAAAAATAAACCATGGCGATCTTTAGATTAGTTAACAACAAGATAATGGGATCTTGTCAAATTGAGGATTGAATGGTTGCCCCCCATTGGAGTGACGCATGATTTTTCCGGGCTCTTCACAAAAGAAGTTTCTCATTCTCAAAAGTCAAAACCAGCAATCAAAACAGAAAAAAGAAAAATAAGAATAATAAGATAAAATCCTAACTCTGAAATAAATTCAATTTCAATCACTTATTGGTCACAAATTTCACATGGTATAAACTACAACAACTTCCTCTTCTTCTTTTCTTATTGGATTTCTTCTTCCCATCATATCCCTGTCTTTCACACCTGTTTTTTTTTTTCTTTTTTTTTTCTTTTTCCAACACAAAAGAAAAACAAAAAGTAACTTAACTATGTACAACTACAATTCAGAGAAGGCTTGAACTGATAGAGAAAAAGTAGAGGCACCACCCTCTTCAAGCTGCAGATAACTCCAATAAAAGATAGAGCCAGGGAGCCAAAAAAAACCTTGCACAAAAAACTCAGCAGTTGGCAGCCTCAACAAAGGTGAGTGCAATCCATCAAATCCCTATTATACAGAAGCCATCTTCATTCTTTGTACCCATAACCAAAATAGCTCAAACTGACTCCCTTGTTAAAGCTGTCAGATTTATCTTTCAAAATTGGGATGCCATCAATTCAACGTCATCGCCAGGGCTTTGATTACAGGTTACTCGCATTACTTACTACTTTCTACTAATGACTCCTCTCTTTCATGGTAGTGATTGCCGTTGTAGTTCTCTCTTTGGCACGGAAATCATCCAAGCTACGGTATACTTCGCTAAGCAATCGATCCAATTCTTGATTTTTTCTAAGAGGCTCCTTCTGACCCCGTTTTTCCCGATAATGATGAAATGCCCTGCCACATAAAAAAGGGAATTAAAATTATAAATAACTATTGCATGCAATCGCTTGGACCACAACAAGAGTAATTAATTAATAGAACATTGTATCTAAATTCCAATTCTAATCAATTCAATGCAGCAACACATGAACATTACATAATCAAAGATTTTCAATTCTACATGAGCTCTAAGAAAAAGCATGTAAATGATAGGTGGCCTGCAAAATCAAAGCTTTTTTATACACTTTGATCATAAAAAGGTGAATATGGACCACTGAATGAAAACCTATATAATCCAGTAAGTACTAATTACAGACAAGACCACAACTGACAAACACTCAGACTTCTCAAATGTCAAATCCAATTTTCTATTTAATTTGATTAATAGATCAAATGTTTTCACTGCAGACATTTCTTACTAGATTCTTTTTCCCTTTTCATTCTGAGGTTTTTTTCCCAGTAAAGTGAAGTCACACAGTGCTTGCACAAACCACCTAACTATAAAGCAATGGCTTTCCCAGGATCTGATGCACTAAATATTGAATTTCAAAATATAGGGGATAAAGAAACAGGCAATGGTCAGATCATATCACACCCGGTGAATAAAAGACACTGATGTAGATTGATCGCCATCTTTTTTAAAATCTAATTTGGGAAATGTTTATTCCCTACAGAAAGATTCCGAAAAAGGAGGCCAATGAAAATAATAGTTACCAATATTTTTCCAGGCCATACAGATTTCCTTTATGGTAAAACTCCAGAGTCAGCTGTTCAAAGTCATCATACAGGTCATCTCTAAATTCCTTCTCCAACCCATAACTGAAAAAGAACATACAAACACAGGCATATATTAGTATATATACATTTACACTATAGAAAAGAACTGGTCGAGATAAAACTCTCTAAGACAAAATAATTAAAAACACAAGAAAAGCTGGATATTCAAAAGGGGATTGCAGATATAATTGGAAAAAAAAAAATTCATACTATATCACTAACCTATAGAATCTGAATAGGCACTCTAGTCCATAATGATAGCTAGCAGCAGCGTCTTCAAGTGCATATTTCCGGAACTCATCATACATTGAGCAGTTGAACATGTTTCTTAGGAAATACGACCAAAATCTATATAAAGTATTCATTTCCTGCAAGGGAAATAACAACAGCACGCATCTCACTACTCAACTACTCACTCTAGAGATTTTTATAATATTGAAGAGAAGTAACAAAAACAAAAATAAAAAGGGACAGGGAAAGATAAAATGACGATGGAATTCACCTAAAGTCAATTGAAATAAATTTGGTGAATAACAGCATAGGTCAAATTCTTTAGTTCAGTTATATGCAAATGTAATGCAATTAATTTGGATCCAGGGTTGCTGAGACTACATACATCAATGAGCTACGGACAAGAAGTGAACCACCAAATCAAGAACTTTATCCAACATGAAAGTTTGGCATCTTCTCATACAAACATAAGGGTACAACAATTACGCGGAGATGGGGCTATATGTAGATTAGTATACTAATAAATTAATTTTAGCAGAACGTATAACAATAGAGATCAGAGCATATATTGATGTGAAATTGATTGAAAAGGCATTAAGCTTAGGTTACGACCAGCTAATCAAAAATTAAAGATTTCACCCCTAAAACACACAAATATTTTTCTTTTTCTTTTCCTTTTATTATGAAATTAATAAGACAACAGAAATTCAGATAAAAGTCCACCTCACTGCAACCGATTCCCAACTTCTTCCTGTCATTTAGGCACCGCTTGTGATACTTTAGGTACCTAAAAGGAAGGGCAACAAGGTCAGCCAACATATTATGCTCTCTTCTTTCTTTCTTTCTTTCTTTTTTTCTTTTTTTTTTCTTTTCCTTCTTCCTATCTTTTTCTCTCTATCTACCAATCAAAGAAAAGCGTGTTCACAAGCTCAAAATCATATCCCCTTACTTCTGCTGTTTGAAACCATTTTCTTCTAGAAGCTGATGACTTGGATGCTGAAATGGTGGAAATGACTTTGGCACAGAACCCACTGGCGGACTGCTCCCTGAGAGAACCCCATGGGGAGAAATACTCAACTTGGAAGATCTTGGACTGTAAATTTAAAATTCATATATGGATTAGATTGGCAGAACCATAAGAGCTAGTATTTTTAGGCATTAACTTGGTGCTACAGTTATTGCCCTTGATTTTTTGATAGTGACAATTCATTATCTCAATAACAAGTAAACAAAAAAACAAAATTGTATGAACAAAAGTAACAGAAAAATCCATATATGAACAAAACTAACCCATGATTTTCAGGTGGTGTGGAACTAAAGAAAAATCCAACTGAGTTACTTGGTGGACTTTCAGATATGATTCCTAGAGAGTTCCGACCGGGTCCATAATTCCTAAAGTTGCTCGAGAAGAATCGCTGTCTATGGGATGACTGTTGATTTTGGAAGTTTTTGCTATGCTTCTTTCGGGAATTAGCACTTATAGACTCTTCAGTGCCACTGTTACTGCCAGATATTTCAGCACGTTTCAAATTAGAAAATCCTTTGGCCAAATTTGAAACTCTTGAGCCTGCATCTCTATTTTCGTAACTGGAGTTGTTCTTTTTACGGTTTGATCGCTTGGTTTTCAGTTCCTGCTAATTGAATGTAAGTTAGCACAATGAAAGAACAGAAACTAACAAACTCTAAGGGGGTTCTCTCAACCTGCTCATAGAAATAAAGGCCTTCGTTTATAGCAGAAGCGAGCTCATTGGTAATGGTTTTTGATTCCTTATCATCAGTTTTAGATCCTTCACCTACCCTGCAATTCTGCGCAGCACACAAAAAAAAAATTCCACTTATCAGAATGCCAAAGTCATTAAAGTCTGAATCATTAAGAGAAGATACTGAAACTGAAGTTTATGAACATATAAGGACCTATATAAGCAATAACATGGTTGGACAGCTTCTTCTAGAGATTAGGCAACAATTGCGTAATTACAGAGTAGACTAGCAGCTTAAAAGAAAAATCACTAATATGATCAAGAAGTCTTCTCACCATACAGATAACATGCATTCCGATGGTTTTTACGCCATTGAAATAGTGTCCAAAAATTACACAACCATCGAAACTAAAGTAAAGAAGATTCACACCAAGTGACATAAAATTACACAACCATTTTAGTGACATAGTGCAAGAAAAAGATGTTCAGTTCGTATCATTTCCTTTTAAATGTAAAAATAGCAAAACTAATTGAACCTTTCCTCTTAATAATTGATAAATCATATAGCAACAGACAAACAAAAATGAAGAGTTGGTTATTTGCTAGGCTGAAAATATTGAACTCAAGTATCTTCTCTCTTTTCCCGCTATATTGTCGTGTTGATAATGATTTGTTGTAATAACTGGGAAAGATAAGTGACTGAGCCCTATGTCTTTCTTTTTCTTTTCTTTTTTTTAATCTTTCGGAAGAGTATTCATTGGGCCGTGACACATCCGCCCTTCGAGATTTAATATACGTATGATGTTAGGCAGAGGATATTTCACTAATACATCCAACTACCGACGAGGTTGCATTCCCTATGTGCTCTAAAAAAATCATTGTACTTTTTGAGAATTTTAAAGAGTACTTACATTACATTAAATAGAACTGAGCATGATTTCTACAGAGATATATCGAAAAGAAACAAATGAAAGATCATGGTAGCAATTTCATTAACTTTATGATCAGAACAACATTTTGAAATATACAATTTTATAGTTTAATGGACTTACCCTGGTAACAATTACAAGTCTCTGGACATCCTGATCATGGACGACAATCTCATCATCTTCATCATCAACCCTTTGGGCAGAAATGCCACAAGAACACGAAATAGTAGCGTCAGTAAACCACAAAAACATAGCTTCAAATAGTAAGCTCAAATGCAAATGACATTGCATGATACTGGATTGTAATGCAATTGAAGCAAGAACTAAGCAGTCAGGATAAGCCACAAATCTAGTCTCCAATTTAAAAGAATGTATGGTCTGAAACAGCATAAAACTGACTGGCGCCAGGATAGTTTTATTCCAGCACCAAAAACTGTATGAACAGAAGCACTTTTATCGTCTAAAACTCTATAAATAGATTATACTGAATGAATAAGACCAAAAAGGAAAAAAAAATTGAAATAAATGAAGACAACAAAGGTGTATTCGTTCAATTCGATTTAAGATCAAAAGATCGCCATGACTTAACAAATCAAGTTCTAGAATACGACTGATTTTCCATCAAATTTAACTACAATAGCCGTGCGTCACTAAAGATATAGGAAACTAGACAGATATTTGATAAAGCACATCAAGCAAGTACAAACGAGTTGTATACCTTCTACTGGGATAGAGATCATCCTTTTTTATTATTTTCTGCTCGAGCTCTAGCTCTTCATCGAGCATAAATGTGTTTGCAAAATCACTTGACAGACCACCAAGATTCTTCACATCCATATCTGAAGGCTCAGTTCCCTTGGATTGGTCAGGGCAGTCTGAGCAATGATTCGTTTTAAGATATGAGGACTTAAAATTTGATTTGGCAGTAGACTTTCGAATCTTATCACCATTATTACAAGTCAACTCTGGTAATCTACCATCAATGTCAAGAGTATCAAGGCCATGTTCGGTATTTGATGGCTTGTCCTCCATCAAATTCTTTTCACATGATGAAAGTTCAGCATTCTCCTCGCAAGTGGTCCTTCCATCACCACTGGCATCACTATTATCTAAAACATTGATAGACCTCTGTTCAAGTTGGGCCGGTTTTGATGTAGAGTCTGTAGAAGTTGCAATCCACTTTGACCACTCAACTCGTCTCCGTATCTTGTTGCCCTAAGAAACAAGATCAAGTCCAAGTACATGTCAAAGAAGAGAACAGAAATTTACTAATTTGACTCACCAAATATACAAAGGTTCCCAGACTACTAGTAATTACTAAAACACCCCTTAATTCTAGATTATTGTTATGGAGGCCAGTCAGACATACAGTCATCTCATAAAAAGAGCAAACAATGCAAAGAGGAGAGACCAAATTATTAGGTTGTCATTCCATATCACAAAAATATATTTTGTGGCACCAGTGCCATCAGATATACAGTTAAGAGCACATCACATCAAAATACCACATAGTGCAAAGACGATTAGCCTTCACTTCTACAGTAGCTGAACCACATAAGTAACTGCAACTTCCATAATTTATTGCATATCTGTTGATTTTGCTGAATCAAAGACATTTACTAATTTGACTCCACAAAGGTTCCCGAGACTACCAGGAATTACAAAAACACCCGTTAATTCTATATTATAAATGTTATGGAGGCTAGTCAGACATACAGTCATCTCATAGAAAGACCAAAACAGTGCAAAGAGGATAGACCAATTATCACAAATCAATACTTCATGGCACCAGAGTGCCATCAGACATTCAGTTAAGGGCACATCACATCAAAATACCACAGTGCAAAGAATATTAACCTGCACTTCTATGGTAGCTGAACCCAGCAGTGAATCATGAATAAATCAAGACCAATTATCACAAATCAATACTTCTTGGCACCAGAGTGCCATCAGACATTCAGTTAAGAGCACATCACATCAAAATACCACAGTGCAAAGAATATTAACCTGCACTTCTACGGTAGCTGAACCCAGCAGTGAATCCAGAATAAATGCCATGTCTGTACACATTTTCTTAACCTGCAAAACAATACAAACAAGTAGCTAGTTTACATTATAACAATCTAAAAAGCAAGAAAAAAATATATCAACTACCCTTATATAGCATATATTAGTTTGAAGCTCTACAACATGTACTCTATTACATCAAATCAAAACATACCCTTTTAAAGTCAGCAATAGTGGTTACTGGCACCCACCCTTGGTCATCCATCAATGAAATTAGGTACTTGTCATTCTTTAGATTTTCATCACTGCGAAAAGGAGGAACTCATAGTCAATAAATATTAAAAGAAATCGTTGTATAATAAATTCATTACTTTTTAAGTCTTCAAACTTTTCCACATCAAAGAATAAAACAAAAAGATGAAAAAGAAAAAGAAAAAGGAAAAAGAGATAACTTCTTTGGCCAGTCGGCCTAGGTTGAACGGTTCCCATTTTCAGAGAATCTTTATCTATATACTACATGCTAAGAGAAGAGGGCTTGATCTGATGTTTTCTACATTACAGCCCTTAAATATCAAAAACTTTTAAAACTGAATAATTTAAGAAAGATAAAATTGTCAGTTCAAAAAAGAATATAGAAAATAAAACAGGTAAACACGTCCTTCACAATAACTACCCAATATTTGTCAGTTTCATTTTCTGATCTCCCACACATAGGGCGTAGACTCCCTGCTAGTTTTTTTAATTAGAGAGAAGACCCTCTAAAGTGTTCAGTTACCGAAGACCATGAAGCCAACAAATTTTAACTCGGAGTGAAACCCCTCTTTCAGAGTAATCAAAAATTACAAGTCCATATCAAGTAAATAGCAGCTAAGCACATTATTTGAAGGCAAAGAAAGAAAAGAGGCGTGCTCAGAACACTTACCTAAAATAATACTCTATTTGTTTTATAATATTATCCCTCAAAGCTACCGGATGTGTCTCCGGGTGTAGTAATGGAGCCCCTGGATTTAAAGGATGTGGCATAAAGTGGGGAGGATGAGGTCCCCTAATTGCACCAGTCGGCGGAACTGGAACATAGCACATGGGGACAGGTCCTGCATAATTATATAAATTAACTCAGCATACTGATTTCTCCTCTGTTGGGACTAGTAAATTCAGAGAATAAAGATGACAGATAAAATAGTCAGATGAGACACCCAGCACTGGCATTATATAATTACCTGGAATGGTTGGGCCTACCATGAACCCTGGAGCTGGACCAAAAAATGGAGGCCTCAAGAAAGGCCTAGGTCCAACCCCCTGTTGCATAGGAATGTTCTCTCTGGGATTAAATGGTCGTTGCTGATACCAAGCATGATTCCAATGGCCACCAGGCCCACCAGGCTCTTGCATATTGGGTCTTCTAGAAGAAAAATTGACACCATAAGCATTTGGATTACCTCGTGGGTGGGGCTGAACCGGTTGCACAAAACCTTGCACCGGGGTCTCAGATCCAGATTTTGCTATATGATTTTCAACATTTGCAATGGGTCCAGGGTATGGCTGGAAAGCATAACCAGAAGCAGCAATGTGTGGTGGATGTACCATAGTATGAAAAACAGGTGGAAGTGATGGTTGATGGTAAGGTAAGGGTACTGGGAAAGGAGGTGCAACATTTGGATTGCGTTTAGGGCCTGTCTTTTGATATTGTGACGATGAATGCTTGTGCGAAGCGTTAGAGTTTCCAGGCCGATTCGTCTTTTGCTGCGAGATTAATCCCTGGTTCACCAAACCAAACATATTACCATTAAAATACAGTCAGTGGCCAGATGAAGTAAAAGTAGAGCCAGTTATACTTTTTTTTTGAAAAACTTATTCTCATATAGAATAGGAATCGCAAAAAACTATTGGAAAGTCAAATCCATCCAATTCTGAGCCTATTGTATTCTGTCTCACCAAACAGTAATGCTTTGCATATCAAGTGCAGGTTCAAACAGAATGTAAAGTTCAACACTCTATACTAGTCTTCATAAGTGGTAAAGCTACTTTAAGATAACATTCTATATGCTCAAACAGAAACAGATGGGAAAAATAGCCAACAATGATATAAGACTCGTATGAGTTCTAAAAGAATATCCAACTCCAGAGTTCTTTTCCGGAGGAGAACTTCAGTGTAAATACAGCTAATAAAAGTAAACGTGGAGGCAGGACAAAGGGACAGAGAGATTAATTGAAGACTAGGGAGCCATTTTGGTAGCGAAGAAACTCTAATATTATTCCAGAGCAGTTGAGTGATCAGAACATCCATTTGTTTAGGTCAGTCTCTCCGCAACCGTTACTAAAGTGTCGCATACAGACAAGCACAAATGTACAATGAAAATGATGATGATGATGATGATAGTAATCAAATGACTTGGCTGATTTTTGCATAGTTAATTGTTGAAAGAAGACCCTCTAATATTATTCCAGAGCAGTTGAGTGATCAGAACATCCATTTGTTTAGGTCAGTCTCTCCGCAACCGTTACTAAAGTGTAGCATACAGACAAGCACAAATGTACAATGAAAAAGATGATAGTAATCAAATGATTTGGCTGATTTTTGCATAGTTAATTGTTGAAAGAAGACCAAAAGGAAAGAGGGCTGATAGAGTAGGGTGTGAACACAGTAAAGCATACATTCATAACCATGATTCTGTCAATGAATGCAAGAGGATTCTGATCAAGAAAGTAAGCATGTGAGCTAATGGTATTGTCATTATAACTGAAATTTGGAGTGTAAGAAAGTACCGGAGGAGTGGCAAGGTCGGGAGTCTTGGACCTATGGGCCTGGGCCTGGGCCTGGGCGTCAGCCAGAGCAGGCCAGGACTCGGCACCCATGCCATTGACGGGAGCTTCTTCGGCGGCGACCGGAGTCTTCCACGGGGATTTGGGACCATTCACATTGAGCTCATCAGTTTCAGCCATCACCATCAGTCCCTCCGATCGACGATCTTATTATTCTTCTGGGACCGGGATAGAAGAGCTTGAGCTTGAGTAGCAGTGGAGTAGTAAGAGAAAGCGTGATCAGCGCAGAACGCAGTCGTAGGGTTTTGCAGTGTTCATTCGGACATGGGTGGTGGGAGTAGTTGCTGTTGTTGTTAGGGTTTTAAAAGGGATTGACAGTCGCCAAACAAAGTGCGCTACTGTTGAAAAGCCTTGTGTAAGTTTTTTTGGCTTCTTTATATATCGGACACTAACGCTGACTCAACACACTTGCATATTCCACTGTTGGCTATATGGGCCCTAGGGTGAAGCTGAATGGCAGGATGTAATTTTATTTTCTAAAAGGAGGTAAATCCATCTTTTCCGTACTACTTGGCTCGAGCCGGTACTGTTACTAAGTGTTATTTATTGAAATATTAAAATATTCTAAATTGTTTAAGGAAAACTGAAATTGGGAGAGAATTGAGTCATGTTTTCATTGATAATAGAGGTCTCTTTATATAGAAGATTACAAGACATGGATACAGTATTGTACAAGGAAAGATAATCGTACAATAATCGGATATCTATGAATATTTCCGAGAATATCTCTAATTCTAAACCCTATTACAACTAGGTCAAGTAACCTAGAGTTTGGGCCAGACACATATTCTAAATCTACTTGAACACTCCCCCTTGTGTCGCCCAAACGTGGTGCTCCTCTCGTTGCCTCATTAAAAACCTTGTCGAGTAACAAAAAATCAGTGGGACAAAAATAACTTCGGTCGAAGGGGAAAAATAGCACAACACACCATTCACGTTTCAAGACCATACATGTAGACATCTCCCCCTAATGTCTGCATCTCCCCCTGATGACTACGGTCATGAGAGTTCGGATAATTTCCGCAAATGATGCTACCAACATGTTTCCCGAAAATAGAATTTAGGCAATGACTTAGTGAGCAAGCCTGCCACATTGCCCTCAGATTGAACCAAGTTCACTTTGATCTTGAGGAGAGTTTGTTGTTGTTGATTATCCTTGGTGTTTTCGCTTTTGATGTAGCCTTACTTGCTTCATTTGTTCAAAACAAGCAGCATTATCCTAAATGCTCGTAGGCTCATCTGTGGTCGACTTCAAACCACAATTGTTCGAACATGCATAATTATGGATCCAATCCATGTACATTCACGAACCACTTCGTGAAGAGCAATAATTTCTGCATTGTTCGAAGATATAACGACTATGGTCTGTTCTATAGACCTCCAAGATATCACGGTCTTTACCCATGATGAACACTTAACCAATTTAGGAATGATATTTGTATGGGTTAGAGAGATACCCAACATCAGCAAGACCTTCCAAAACACATGTCGTTTTGGGATGGGGATAGAGGACGCAGGTCAGTGTTGGCGGTGTTCCTGGTGTGTGATGGGTCCAAATCCATCAACTCTCTGTGGGGATAAAAATGAGCACATATCAATCGTACATCTCAAGTACCGAAAGATATCTTTTCCACCAATCCAATGGTGTCACGTTGGCGCAGAGCTATAACTAGCTAACAAGTTCACAACATATGAGATGTCCGGTCTTATGCATTTGGTTAAGTACAATAATGCGTCCATTATACTTAAGTAAGACATTTTTGCCTCTAACACATCTTCGTCATCATCCTTCGGACGAAGAGGATCCTTTTTAGAATCAAGACTACTGACTATCATGGGGGTGCTCGTCAAAATGCCTAAACATCTATCAACACGGTGCTCAAGTTCCAAACCGAGGCACAATTGTGTTCTCCCAAAATCCTTTATTTCAAACTCAGATTTCAATTGTTCAACGGTTTCCCTTAACTCTTTAAAGGCTTCCAATGAGGATCATGTCCAACATGAACTGCGATAGAATCCGAAACTTGTTATGGAAACCCGCGGGCGTATCCCTTCCCAATCTAGTAGTCACTTTAGTGAGGGTTTCAACCTCTTTGTAAAATGCGCTCCATGGTCTAGAACCACTTAACTTGGGTAAATGAAATTCACCTGTATATTCCATATCCAGATCTCCATGGAGATACATAGTGACCACGTTGTAAGCTGCATTTTCAGTTATTCAGAAACTACCAAACTGACAAAGTAGTGGAATGCAATGACATCCAATACGAGAGAATATGTCTCATCATAGTCGATTTTAGGGCTTTTTGTGAGAAGCTTTGCACCATAAGGCGAGATTGTCATCTCTTTTTCACATCATGCTCTCTAACAAAGACCCATTAGTCAACAGGTTTTATGTCAGGAGGTGTTGGCATCACTAGCTCAAAAACCTTCCTCTTCGTTAGAGAATCCAATTTAGCCTGGATCGCATCTTTCTATTTAGGCCAAATTTCTCTACTTTGGCATTCATTCATCAACAGAGCGTGGTTCGATATCATTGGACTCAACAAACTCACGCGCAACGAAATGCGCAACTACACCATCAATTATGATGGAGTTTCTATCCCATGTCTCATGTACACTAGTGTAATTTTCATAGAGCTCTATATTCTCATAAATAGGTTTTGACGTTGAGGCGTCCCCCAACGATAACGATAATCCGGAAGATTCTCATGAGACGGATTTTGAGTCTTAATGATCAAAAGATTGGAATGTGCCAAAGTATCATTCAAACCCACGGGCCTCCCACGCATCCTAGCTGGGATGGCCTATAATGCTAAAGTGTCATTCTCTTTGGCTTTGGTGCTATGCCTACCTTCGTGTAGGGTGGTGCTACGTCCTCTCATAGGGACGTCCATCCTTGCAGGCATGTTTGCAGCATATGTGTGATCTCGTCACTTTAACAAGGATCGAGATGAGGCATAGTGGGGACAGGCCACTACAATTCATGTCATTCATGCTGAACATTTGTGTTCTTATCTCCCCCTAACGACGGGAAGACTATCCCATCAAAGTGACATCCGCAAATCTAGCGGTAAGGAGATCGCCTAGTAAGGGCATTAAGTGGCAGACGATTGTTGGAATCTCAAATCCAACGTAGTTGCCCATTCGTCTGTAAGGACCCATCATAGTGCGTTGCGGCGGCACAATTGACACATAAATGGCACACTCAAATATACGTAAGTACGATACTGGTACCCATTCACTAGCTGTAACGCAGAGGTAGATTGAGTGGCGGTGGGTCGTAGACGAATTGGCATAGCTCCATGAGATATTGCATCACCCAAGCGGATGTAGGGAGACTGGGTGCGCATTACCAATGTTCGGACTACCATTGTAGTAGTTTCCTCGATATCATTTGGCTATGTACATGGAAATATGATGTCCAACATCAGTCCTATTGCAATAACCATCGACAATGTAAACTCTCTAGCATTGTCAAATCTAATTGACTGAATAGAATGATCCAGAGAGTGAGCCCGTTGGCATATGATATTTGCTAGGAGTGTAGAATAAGCAGCATTTACAAGTGAATAATGGCATAACATGTGACCAGCGTGTTTGCGTGTACGTTAACCAACATCATGAGATATTTAAACGTCCGCAGGTTGGTTGAACTAGTCTACAGAATCCTCACGGACTCTATGTAGGAACAGAATGAGTATTTTCATATCCTTTACATAGGACGGTCTCAGTCCTAATTTCCCTAAGGAACAGGCCTTGTAAAATGAGCGAGAGGCTTTAAAAGCAACCAATGAAGATTTTGGTTGGGCCTAAGCGTCTGAAACACTATTGGAAGCAAAGTTGGTGATTGCAGCATCACACCTAAGGCGCCATTGCCATGATGGACACCATCCATGGCGTCATGGATAGGGACTATACCAGCCTTAGGCTGGTGGTGGACAGCGGCGGCCCCATGAGGCAGCGGCGGCGGTCACGCTTAGTCCAAGAATCCACTTTTGATTCATGCTTCGTTTCTCTCTAGAGAATGGATGTCCGTGCAAAGTCTTTAGTAAACGGATCATCATATCAGGACCAGGATGACCTATTATGTCGTGACAAAGCCAATATGTGTCTAAATCCAAGAGATCTTATCTGATGACTTTATTGGATTTAATAGCTCGAATAGTGACATAGAGTCCACTAAAGAGACACATAAACTTCTCTAAGATGCGTTGTTCGCAATAATTAGAGGTATTGCAAAGACTATGCCAAAAAGGCCTTCAGATGACATAACTGTTCTGTCGTCTGAATGAACAAAAATATGTCGTCTAGTACGGTGTCGTCTCTTGGGGTCATCAGACGATAGAAGTGTTATGTCGTCTGATTTTTCAGACGACATAAAAAAATAAAAGTCTTGTGTTGTCTGATGAGTTTTGCATTTTGGGAACATTGTGATTTGTATCTTTAAAAGCATTCAAACAACAGTTTTGTATTGTGTGATAAACAAAACAACTACATTCTGATATAAATTCTATTATGTGAAGCATATTTGCAAGACAGATTTCTGTCATCTGAGGTTATTAACATGACAAATATATGTGGTCTGAATATATAAGGGACCACAAATTGTAGGTCTTTTATATTGTCTTTGGTTAAATCCAACCTCACTTATTTGTTGTTGTTATACACTTTAGCTAACATTATCATCTAACTTCTATTGTTGTTTTGCCATTTAGACTACAATTTTCTGTTGTACCAACACCAAAAGGACAATACACTTTTAACTAGTTTTTGTGTTGTTTGTGTGCAGCTGCAACCACACATTTTGATGTGCTTTTGTTGTAGCTTGCAATTTGAGATAACACATATTAGTTATCCCCCATTACAATTGGTATGCATACATTCTGGAAACAAAAATTGTCCATTCATGAAAGTATGAAATCATAAAACCACATCCAAAATCATTCATTTCAATTTCCATTAATCCACCATTGTCTCATGTACACAAACCTAATCATGAATATTCAAAATGACTCATATCTACTAATCTGGATATGCAGACAAGTCCAAATGCTTAAAGAAGAAAGAATTTCTACTAGACACAAGTTAATAAAGGAACTAGCTATCTATACTGTTGTACCAGTTTCACAATCTGATCATGAATGGAATCACCCGAATCATAGAAGTGGTCATAGAAGACGGAAGGTATTCTGGGGTGTGTGAGTATATATGCATAACCCTGCAGATAATATGCACATAGAATGAAGCTATATCCTTGTTTTGCTGGATCAAATATTATGCAATCAAGAACAAAGCAGTTTAGCATAATAATAAACAAAATAGCAAAACATCAAGCCACATTACTCAAGTGTCCTTACCAAAGAAAAGAAAAAGGCTTACCAAAGCATGATTAAAATTGTCTTTGCTATTGTGGGCATCCATGAGAATGATAGCCAGCACAATGAGAAGGATCCATTAGAATGCTATTGTGGGCATCCATGAGAAGGATCCATTTTCTTGCAGCAAGCCAGCACAAAGAGCAGAATGACGTCTTACAGCCTTTTGAAGCAAATCAGAGAACAAATTAGCTTGCAAGAAAACAACAAAAACCTTCTGACGACGAGCGCAATTAGACCAAGTACAGAGCAAGAAACAAGATGATACTTCATGACTAACAAACTAACTAGAAGCAAAATCTTGACATCGATTATATTCAAACAAACATCTTTCATGGCTTTACGTGTTTCCTTATAAGAAAAGAATAAAATAAAAAATTTAAAAGCTTTCAAACACCATAGTAAGAATGCTAAAATAAAGCAACAAGTACATATTGACCGAGAGTTGACTCTACCAGATCTGCTTTATTCCCAGCTAGTGTCATGACCATATTTGGATTGCCTTGTCATAAGAGAATGATCCATGTAGATGCAATTAGCTACATATATTACTGATATAGGTTAATCTTAGACTACTAATGAATAAATTGGCAAGGAAAAAAAAACTAGTAATGAAAAATGACAGAAGGAATTGAGCATGAAAATATAAAGATCATAGTGACTCTCTTGAAGAAGCTGAACAATCAATTCTACTGGCCTTCATGCAACTAAACAGAAACAATAGTAGCTTAATAATTTCATGTTCATTTATTTTCAATTTTTTGGCCATCTAATTTAATGGTCTGGCTAATCATATAATATCCCTCGTATTTCATACCTGTCATTTCAATTAGCCAGTATCAAATTAATAAATTTATACATGCTCATCCACCTTCAGACATATCCAACACTAAAAAGAAAGGGTCTATCAAGAAAGTGACTACAAAATGGAAAATGTTTCGCTGTTCAATAATTCTGCCACTGTGTGTCAGAAAGTTAGGGATAGTAATTCATTTACCTGTTGAATCACTGCACAATGTATGGACTAAAATGTTTTCTGACAGCATGGACCCCTTCATGATTACATGATGCAATGGTTCAGAATCACTGCCTCTATTTCTGAAACCACTCAAAGCACCAATGATGCTTGGAAGACTAAATCACGACAATGTAAAGTGAAGCTTCAGCTTTTCTTCCAATACCAAGGACCTTTGCTTTAGAATGTTCTCAAGAAGGGGTCCTAACTCATATTTGTTGTGCAGGTGATAGGAGTTGGGTTCTTGAAGACAAAGTCATTCAAACTGCCAACAATGTTTTACCTAAAGTAACCATCTTAAGAAAGAGACAACAATAACATAAACGAGAGTTGTATAAAAAAATTGTTTTTTTTTTCTTTTTTGCAATTTAGGCATTGGGTGATAACTAATGATGTCAAAAAGAAAATGATCAACATTGTGGTTCCATACCTGGTTAGCAACTGCCTCAACCAGCTCTAACTCATGCACATGCCATTGCCTTGCACTATCAGAATGGAGCATCAACACCATCAAAGCATAGCGTTTTGTTGAGAGCTCAGGCCAGTCATTGATTTGGAAGTTTGAGAGATGCAGGATAGGGACACGAACAACAACAACCTCTCCAGGCATATGCTTTCCCGCAAGTGGCCTCAGTCTTGCCACTGGGGAATTCAGTGATATCTTCACGGCATGGTTGCTGCTAAACACTTGATTGATCATAGGAAGATGAATGGGTACGGTATGTCCTACCGGATTCTGCTGATGGAGTGTATACGACAGTTGCAGCTCTAACGCAGTACGCGTGGGCATCCACAACGTACACTCTTCCAATGCCAAAGTTCTACCCAACTCAACAAGTGTGGTTTTCAATATGGTATGTCTATCAAGAGTACTTCTATCAAATTCACAAAACTCAACCCACCCAAGAATTGGGATTTATTATTAACAATTTCATTAGCTTTAACAATTTCAATTTGGGTTTTATCAATTAGGAGATGAATTGGGTTTTAGAATACCTCTTTCTGTGGAGTGACCGGAGTGAATGACCCAGCAATTTCCAACTGATACAAGACATATAATCATGAATCTTACAAAGTTACAAACTGCAATTGAGGAAGAAATCAACATTAAATGGAAATCAAGTTATCATACCCATTTCTAACTACCCAATCAGTATCATTAGTTCATTACCTTAATCAAAATCAACATCAAGATCAAAACTCAACTGGAAATCGACATCAACATCAACATCAAATCAGTTAATCAGTAACATTATCTTTGTTAAAAACTTAAAATTACCATCAAGATCAAAATATCAAATGGAAATTGTCAAATCAAACCCATTTTAACTTTACCCATTCAAAATCTAATTTCCCATCATAATTTCCCAACAAGATCAAATGAAAATCAAAGTAGCGAACCCAATTTTACAGATTATAAATTTAGAATTCAGAAACTCAAAAGAGAAGAAGAGGAGGAGCGGAGCTCGGAGAGGGAGATAGAGATAGTGAGATACCTGGTGCCTAGAGGCGAAGCTCGCAGACTGCAGAGGCCGACTGGCCGAGATGGGTTGCTGGTTGTAGCCTTGCAGGTTGCTGTGTTCGGTGTTCCATCTTCCTTGTTCAGGTTGGGACTCGGGAGTGCTCCAATTCTCCAACCGAGTTCAGCGGTGGGGCTTGAGTCCTACCCAGTCAGGGCTGAATCCGCCCCTGCTCTGTGATTTAGTTCTTGGGAAGTGAAAGACTTGTGGTTTTGGACAGGTCCCCATCCCCAAATAGAAGAAAAACCTAATCGAAACTAAGAAGAAAAGGGAGAGACTAAGAAGAATCGAGAGAGCGAGAAGACAAAGGAGAGGGTGAGAATCAAGATCTGAGAGAGTTGAGTGAGAAGGAGAGAGGCTGGTTTTTGAGGTTTTCAATCTCGCGAGTTCTAGGTACAGCTGAGAGAGCTGATCGAGTGAGAATTCGAAGGACAGAAAATGACTTATATCAAAAAGCACAAGTCAAAATAACCTAGAAATTTTAAAACAAACTCTACACTCGGATGACATTTAAATGTTGTCTGAATATCACAACATTTTCTAGTCAACTAGAGCTTGGTTATTTGAGAGGGAAAAGTATTTGATCAAATTTTGGATATCCCTCCAAATTTGAGATAGGAAATCATCATTTATTACAACAACAAATATGTGTTGTCTGAATGCTGGCCATTTTTCCAAATTGAATGGGTATGGTTTTAGCCTATATTCAGACAACATAAAAAAAAATTATGTCGTCTGAAAAACTCAGAAAGACTCAGACAACAGAAAACGAAACTTGTGTCTTCTGAAGGCCTTTTTGGCATAGTGAAAGGAACTTATTTCCATTCTCTACATGCGTTTTCGCATGGATTGGCTATTCATAGGTGTGATTTGCCCTAGGAGCGTAGAGAGTTTCTGTGACAATAATCAAGGTGGCATTTGGCAGAGGGAACTTGGGCTATTCCATGTCCTTGAATTAATACTGATGGCCCAGCCATCGTAGTCACAAAGTAATATGCTTAGAATCAAAATGGAGTCATAATGAAAAGAACTCGAAATTTTATTCATAAGCCAACGGAGTACATTATTGTCTCTTAACCATTAGGAGAATCTAATCCAAATGCTAGCTAATGCAAAACAAATGTAGTCGTTTGACTTCTTTAGGTAACTCCAAAATAAATATGACCAGGTAAGTAGAGAGATGTCAGTGGAGCAAAGCTTGCTTAAGTACCACTTATCTCAAAACCTTCCTAGACATCATACTCATTTTGGATAAGCCGATGTGAAGAAAAACTAAACCAATGACTTACTAGAAAGTATATGGCAATTGCCTATTACATCTCTTGGAAAAATAAAGACTTAAGCAAAATTGGCGATCTATTGATCCTAGCCAGATTTGTAGTCTTCAACTCTTCACTCTAGATCATCTTCTTGATCTTCTTGTTCCACATAGTGAGCTTCTGTTGCTTCACAATATGCTTTGTAGGCTGTGACAATTTCTTCATGAGCTCTACAAATGTGTGCCCAATGACCGGATACTCCATATCGAGAACATACATCTCTTTGCTCAGACTCCATTGATTAATGCGCTTTGAAAGCGTCATTTAGATGACTCTTAGTGTTGGTGGCGCCACCAACATGGCCAAAGGCATTTCCTCCCTCTCTCTTTCCACGTTTACCTCTTCGGTTCAGTGTTTGTCTATGTTAGTGGTTACCTTTCCAAGTAGAGCGATTATATGGACTAGAACGTCAAGAAGTATCCCTAAGATTAGGGTTTCACTCTTGGAGCCCTCTCTTAGGGGCGCGACTATAATTGGATTTCGGAATAAGCTCTATTTCTACGGATCTCGAATTATAGTTCACAAGGATGTTGTCATGCTTTTCAATGACATTCATAGCTCCAATAAGCTCATGAAACCTTGTGATCCATCTGCAGTAACATCGATTCGATAGTTCTTATCAACCATCAATGCAGAGACGGGGAAGGTAGAAAGAGTCTTCTCAATCAACATCGCATCTGTGATCTCTTTACCACATAATTCCATTAAGGATTTAATGCGAAGTGCTTCCTAGTTGTAGTCAAGAACTGACTTAAAATCATAGAAGCAGAAGCTATGTCATTTCACTTCTAGGTTAGGAAGCAGGGAGTCACGGACGTTACCAAATCTTTCTTCGAGTGAGACCACAACATTCTGGTGTCTTCTTCATTCATACACTCGAACTGAAGAGAATCATCCATATGACGAGTCATGAGGATGATGGCTTTCGCCTTATTTGCCTCTAAGGCTACTCTATTTGCTTCCAAAGCTTGAGCTTGCTCAACAGTTAGCACTTCCTGGCTAGGCTCGAGAATCGTATCCAGGATTCCATTGGCCTTGAGATGCTGGCGGACATCTGATGCGGCTAAAATAGCCTCACAATTTAACCCTACAAAATGTAGTTGTTAGTATAGGATAAGTAGGGATCGTTCAGTCCGGGGATTGTAGGGTACACCTAAACAAAAAGGTCAATTTAAATAAGTAATTAATAAAACAAGTATTAACAAGTACTTATCTGCAAATTTACACAAGAAACAACCATAAAAAGGGGGGATTCAACTTTTGGTTTCTAAGTTCCTACGAAATAAAACAAAAAGATAAATATATACAT